>OV884013.1:106611018-107211018 GCA_930367205.1 Acanthosoma haemorrhoidale
CTGAAAGCAAACCAGGAACCAATCTAAGAGATAGCTACACGGAGACTTTTGCAAACATTTAAACAGAAGGTTATCAGCTTTGTACATCTTCGCTCCAGTCTTCGGCATTGTCGGCCACCACTCCAAGCAGATCTCTCTTCCGAGATGTTCTTACCAAGAAGATCTTATCATGGCACGTACGGTCTATGCACTTATTAGACTTTGTCAGCTGATGACGATCGTTCGAACAAAGGGACCTTTTTCCTTTCAAAGGAGGCTATGTATCATTTCTTTATTAGGATGTATCAATGATATATATTATAGATCTATAGATATTATTATAGATATATTATAGTTGTGGAATTTACTTTAATATTTCATAACTGTTGAACTTTTTTTTCAATAGATCTATATATCTATAATATATATCATTGCTATATTAAATTCAAAAAGGTTATCTTCTCTTGAAATTAACCTAGGTCTCGTTGTGTTAAAACTGAATGCATAGTTTCTAAACAACAAGGACGCTATCCATCTTCCATTGTGGCAAGAGCTCAAATTTGGTAAAGTTTTGTTATTTTAGTTAGTGGCGCTTTGTTCCCGTGAAGACAGGTGAGTACGTTTAACTATTATAAGTTCATGTCTGTTGCAGAGCAGGCAGACATACTAGCCGACCACTTAAGAGGGGATAGAGAAAGTGATCCAGTCACAGCGCCCGACCGGCGGCCCCCTACCCTCACTACTATATATACCTCCCACCACCAGGTTGCAGCAATCATTCGTCGCACCAGAGGCAACAGAGCACCAGGGGATGATAACATCCAAAACATCCTTCTGAAGCAGCTGCCACGGAAGGGGATATCTCACATAGTCAACTTCCTCAACTCTTCACTGAGACTACACTATTTTCCCCAAACGTGGAACCACGCCGTCATCGTCCCACTATTGAAACCGGCTAAGAATGGATATCAGCCAGCTCACTACAGGCCCATCAGTCTGCTGACCCAATTATCAAAAATATACGAGAGGATTCTCCACGGCCATCTCACCAGACACTGTGACGCTCAAGACATTATACAACAGACCGGCTTCAGTAAAGGACTCAGCTCGGACTGCAATCTAGTGAAACTGTAGTGGCACGTTGCAACGAACATGCGAAACAACAGAGTCACTGCGATGATCTCCCTTGACTGTACGAAAGCATTCGACTCTGTAGATCATCGTACACTCCTACGACGCCTGAACGAGCACGAATTTCCTGCGCAATCCCAGAACATTATGACTTCCTATCTAGCAGGCAGAACCTTTTCTGTGCGAATAGGAGCCGTATCAACAAACAGTAGAGATTTAGTCGTCGGTGCTGGGACCCCTACTCTTCAACATCTACACATTGAACGACTCTTCAACATAGCAGGAGCATCATACTCCAATTGTGAGGTAGCGGCATATGCGGACGATATAGGGGTCTACAGCACCAGCCTCAACCCAGCGAAAGCTCTAAAGGCTGCAGAGGGCGCCAGCCAATTAATTACCGACAGGCTACGAGCTGTCCATATTCAGGTGAACCCGGCTAAAACTCAAGAGATCGTCTTCTCCTTCCAGCATGGGAAACGGAAGCGTTCAACCAGCTTCACCATAGACGGGACTGAATGCAAACTTTCCAACAGCATATGCTACCTAGGCCATCCAACTTTACAAAGAAGCCATCCAAAGAAGACACATCAAGTTCTTTGACTCGATGAAGCATAGCCAAAACCCTCTATTCCGAGACATGACACCCCCACCGCTACCGGCAAGATGGAAACTCTCAAGATCTGGTAAAGCAGACCAAATGGTGGACATCACGGCGCTTGGCCCACCTACAACAAGACTCTAACGGGCACCCAGCATTGCTATCCGACTAAATAAGACTGCACTGCATGCCTAGAGGGACTCTAGGCCCAGCCACCAGTGGAATCTCACCACTGCACCGCAACATTTCCACCTCTACCGAGGCTTCCCACACTCCTTAATTCCCTCACTCCACCTTCAAACAGGTACTCCTAGTAAAAGGATCCACTCACCCCAAATAAATTCCTTTATTTTTCCCTTATCCATAATTTTAAAAATTTGAGAGCTAAGAAAAAAAAAATTTATATATTATAGTTGTGGAATTTATTTCAATTTTTCATATCTGTTTTAATATTTGATAACTTTTTTTTTTTTAAATAAAGACGATTGCTTGATTGTATAAGCTTTTTTTTTTTTTATAGGAAGCATGCAATCCTACTATGAGATATCACCAAAATGTAAATATTTTTTATAGTTTTAAAAAAAAAAACTTATTATTTCATCCCTTGTATGGCCAAGTGTAGCAAAAAAATCTACTATGATTGATCCATGAAATATCGGGAATGTGAATCAGGGGCTCTAATATGGAGCACAAGCGTTTTATGTTAATAACGCTATGGATGCTTAACGGATAGAACCGTTCTCGATAAGAACACCTCATTTCTTTTCCTTAATAGGAGTGAGCATTTCTTCTTTCCAAAAAGAATAGTACGCCAGACATTGATGGACGTTAAATCAGTGCAAATCACAAAATAGTCTTGTGGATTCATATTTATTGTTTAGATTATTTATTTTTATTAAGCTACAGCATCAGACACTATGGTAAATGAATTAATTTTACAATATACAACTGTTATAATTGTAATGTTTAAGTTTATATTGAAAAATTAACTAATTAGTTATAATGTAAATTAACTCTATAACAAACACTTACACACACAATATGATGAAAACACGTATAAACCCGTTCTGGAAGGACCATGTAGGTCAAAAAGGTACCCATAGGAAATTCAGAGCAGTGTAATTACGCTTAGAATCAAAAGGAATTTATTTATTTCGAGTATGTTTAAAAGGGAGTGAGCAGTGTGACAAACTGTCTAAGGTGTTTACGACCCAAATCAATGTGACGAACAGTCCTCAGCTCTCAGTTACGAGTTAGAAATTATGTTAATGAGAGTGGTTGCAGGCATCAAAAACACCAGTGTTTCCTTCTTTATCCATAACTTTTGTATCCTAAATATCCTTCGTATCCATAATTTCTACAGGTAGGAGATTACATTAGATCTGCAGATATGAAAGTAAGTCACTTCATTTATGTTGCCTAACTGGTTTTATTGTTGTATCGATAATTTAATTTTTGCAAAATAACTAATACAAAATTGGTATGCGTACACTTTTTAAAACTATAGATAAAGTCATGATTAAAATATAACTTCAATTTTCGCACCGATCTATGACAGCTCTCAAGAGTTTTTTTCTGTTTTGACACAATGGTTATAAAAAGAGATTATAAGCTTAAACTACGAATATTATGGGTTAGTTACAAGGGGTAGTATATAAAGTAATAATGCATAAACTTCTTCATTATCTATTGCCAAAATTAGACTACTGATCGCATATTCAAAATAAAATATCGCTATCGGGCAAGAAGTTCAATTAAAGATATTTAAATAGTTTCGTTTTCGATTTTAATTTTTTGAGAGACTACTACCGGAAGGATCTATAAGGGGCATCACATCTATATCGAGGATTTTCAGGAGGCGGTCGGACGTCAAAGGCACTGACAAGATGTCGAGCACAAATAATATCCGACTAATGAGAGGAAACAAAACGTCGCTGTCGTAATGAGACGTCAGGATGTGACGTGCTCGTTACCGCGGGGACATTCGTTAAACCGCCGCCCTAATGGCCCCTTTTGGGCCGGCGTCTTCCACAGGGTGCAGCGGCCAACGGGAAATAATGGTGTCTGCAGGATCTGTGCCACTGGCCTGCGAATATTGCGGGTCTCTCTCGATACAAACATAAAGACATCGTGGGCAAGGATATTCCAACAGATATAATAAAACATAAAAAACGTTGTAGTTTGGAGTATTCTAATGCCATGGTAATAATTCTTCGTGTATATAGTGGCCAGGGTACAACCACATATGTATATTGTTATCTTGTTTTTTTATCTGATGGTTCTAGGTTTTGTCAATATAAAAAACTCTGGTAAAAGGAAAAATTTTCAATTACAAAACTTTATTCAATTTTTCTACAAGTACGTCCGTATCAAAATCACCATGGCTTATTAACAAATTATTATTTTACTTACTACCATTCGCGACTGGCCAGATTTACTAAAGTTTACGTCTTTTTCTTCTTGCTTCTTTTACTTGGTCCGCCACTCGGTCAGTTTTATCCACTGCTATCACTTCAATCCCCTTGTCCTGATAAACCCTTCCATCAATCGTTCTCCTATTTGCCCAATCACCGTTGAATAAAAATTCTTCAAGTTTCACAAATGTCACTTTCTTAACTTAACATTCGGTCTCCCTGGATCACCTGAAGAACAACCGCTTCCTTTTTAAGAACCCTTTTTTTTTTCTCGCCTTCTTGATCCACGGGTCGTTTGCCACCCTTTTATGCCCACTAATTTCAAATTTATGTCAAAGGCAACACCTAAATATCACAACAATATTTCTATGATTAAATTAATTTTATTTTTTAGAATTAGGTTGATTTTATGTGACTGAGTTTTCGGTGAATATCATCTGCACGGAGCGTTGTGTGACTTTGTCATGTACTAAGGGGGACACCTAGACAGTATCCTTGATGGTGGGGTATGAGCTAGTAAACAACAGATAAGCCTGACAAAGAGGTCTGCAGCCATGCGCCTAAGTAACACGTCGTGTTCTCTTAGTACAACCTAGAACTTAGTGTTTTATTATAGAGAGGTTTTATACATCAGAATTGTCTGATCCTCCTTTAATCTTACTCATCACCTTGCTTGTTAAACATCCTTCTATCCAATGATTACCACCGGTAGGAGATTAATGGTACACCCTTCTGAATTTTCTACATTTACATAGGTTTTCCTTGTTAGGTAACTGAGGTTTTACTTGTAATAGTTATGAAGGAAAACTTATTTGTTGTTGCTGTCTGTGTCCTAAAACCCTCATTATGTTTATTAGCAATTTTGGGGAATGAGAAAAAAAAACACTAAGAATACCCTATTATTTTTGGAATTCGCTTCTTACCACGTCTTTAAGAGGCAGATGGATCGAAAGGTATTATTGATATCGAAAGGCAGAATGCGATCGAGTCTAAATTCCTGACATGCAAGAATGGCATTAAGTCGGTTTTATAGGTTCTAGTGCATGTGAGAATGCAACCGAATTTCCGGAATATTAAGTTTGTACTGTGTTTTCATCTGCGAGAGCCCCGAATCTGTTCATGTTTTCTATTAAAATTACATGCAAATCTAATGATCTATGAAAATAATTCATGCCGTCTTCTGACCTGATGTTTTAATAATTGTTGTTTTAATAAATGGACTCATATAATAAAAAAATAATTATTATCTTCCAACACTTGGTAGTATTACCTTTTAGGGTAATTTTCATTAATGTTGTTTATTACAAGTTACTGCATAAGTCAAAGTGTGGAAACATGGCTTGATACGCTAAGCTCACCCATTTTTTTTTTGTTTTTTTTTCTCCATAGCCCCTTTAAATTTCTAGATAATTATATAGAATTATAGATCCTCAGGTGAATCTATTTACAATTTATTTTGTATTTCCTGTAGCATCACTACATTATATACAGGTTTTGTTATTTTATAGAAATTATATAATGAATAAACAAGTATAATGATATACATTATACGTGACTGGACTAAACTGACTAATAAAGGTGATGGGGTTCACCTTTTTGATCAACCTTAAAACTAACTTACATACTAATTCTTATCCTAATTTTTCCCCGACAGTCTGTTGCCATCGATGCGGGAGGGGTGGTGGGGTCATAGTGTTAAACACTGGGTTTGTCAGCTGCTGTAACGAGTCAAAAAACTTAATGTGTCTCCGGCGGATGAACTCACCCACCGAAGGCATGCCAAGCAACGGGTGCAGGTCAGCGTTCTTCAACCTCTCGAAAGAGGTATGTCGGACCACTTTTCGCATGATTCCATTCTGGAAGTGTTGGAGACATTTGGCTGTATTGGCAGTCAAGTGGGTAAATAGCGGGGCACCGTACAGCAGAGCTGGCCAGAGGACACATTTATATATCATCAATTTGAGACGAGAGGTTAGGTGAAGTTGGCAAGTGCGATAGCCGTACTTTTTCTATTTTTCACCCAGTTAAGAATTTGGTATTATTGTATTTAAGTGTAATAATAGTGTAGTAACGGGATGGAAAAGGAAAAATTAATCACAATTTACGGTCAAAACGACTGATTTTATGACCCTGGCTACATTAGACAATACTTGAGGGATAATGTCACAATGGTTATTCGTACAAGAAAAGAAGGAAACCTGAATATGGTGAGGAGAAGGGATGTTCAGCAGGAAACCAATTGCTCCCCACTTGGAGTTTTGTTCCTTTGGATAACTAGACCTAAGGATCAATGGGTCTCGCAGGCGGATTTACCGTGAGATCATTCCGGGCCAATTATTTCCTTCCATCCTTTGTAACTTTTCTCTGATTGGTTCTGTATCCTTAGAGACTGCCGTTAACAGTTTATATGCTTCCTTTTTATCAACCCTCCTTCTACCACTTTCACTGTTTTCAGTGATGCCACTTGTCCAGCTATCTCTTAAAACACTCATTGTGTTTTGACCACAAGCTTGCTAAAACTAAACTCAAACACACAACGCTTCCTAAACTTCCTCTGTCATAAATCTACGGGTTGTTTGGAACTCCTTACCAACGTTTTGTTGACCTTTAGGCCACTTTCACTACTCGACGATTGTTTATATGCTGTACAAAATCATCATATACATTCATACATTACTGTTAAAAATACTTTAGATTAACCAACAACAAAAACTCAAATTGGTTTAAACTAATACTTATTCGATATAATCTGGTATATTTACAGATTCTGTACATATACATGGAACACATCACACATAGAGGCCTTTTTTAAATTAATCATAATTTTTTTTATTAACAACAACTTTATTATGATAAAATTACAATCTACCTCATTGGGCAATAAGTAATTGTGATAAATGATCTCATCCATACCATATTTAGAATTTTTATTCATTCGCTAATTCATACAGTA
This sequence comes from Acanthosoma haemorrhoidale, assembly GCA_930367205.1. NCBI lineage: Eukaryota > Metazoa > Arthropoda > Insecta > Hemiptera > Acanthosomatidae > Acanthosoma > Acanthosoma haemorrhoidale. Next base: position 106,618,097 of record OV884013.1, read on the forward strand.
TTTACAAACAGTCCAGAGACTTCCCAAGCTCAAATGGTTGTCTCCTCCCCCACGCTCCTCCATCAGCCGAGTCACTGGTTAGGAGTCAGCGGAGGCTGACCAAGAGCGCGAGAGTACACAGAAGCTCAGGACATGATTGGAGGAACTGGCGATTGCCAGGACTCCCACTGTTATGCATTTATAACAGGCCAAGAGGCCACTGCCGTTTTAGTCTTCTAGGAAGATTATAGGGATGAGTGGTGCAGTGCAATGACATGATAAATAAAACATAATTAATAATACTATAAACAAGTTTTTATTATTTTAAGAGTTATTAGCCCGGGGCTACACAAAAAAAAGAGGATATTCTATATATCCCTTAGACATTTCTATAAAATACGTCTACCAATATCCCCAACAAATGGTGTTCCGGAAACACGATTTAGTCTTTTTTTTTTTTTTTTTTTTTTCCTTAGCTCTCAAACTTATAAAATAGGATGTGGGAAAAATAAAGGAAAATTATTTTGGGCTAATGAGTGCCTTTCACTAAGGGGAGTCCCCCATTTGAAGGGTGTATGAGAAGGATATAGGGTGTGGAATGCCTGAAGGAGGCGGGTGGATTCGGGAAGGTAGTGAGAGTCTACCGACGATTTAGTCTTTATCTAATAAAAAATTAAAAAAAATGGATCGTTTAATTATAACGAGAAGTTAAGATTTATCAGCTAATTTACTTTAATATCCAGAAAGGCAGCGATGCCATACTGTTTAATTTTAAGGGTGAGGATACGCGGAGGCCTTGTGAGCACTGGAATGTCGTGGACGGAAACCAAACTGGTGTTTAGGGAAAAGGTTTTTGAATTCAAGAATTGGTAGACGTTTTAATTGGAGTTGTTCGAAGCTTTTTGAAAGGATAGGGATAGGTCGGTGAGATGAGAAAAATTGAAACAAACGCCAGTTTTCAAAATTGGAATATCCAATAAAATGTTGAATTTCTGAGCTCATTTGAAAACTATCTATCACCCTTAGAGATTTCAAATGACTGTTAAATAAAACTTAGCGGCAAAATTGAGGCCTTACTTGTAGGCAGCTAAATGTTTCATGCATCAATATTACGATCTCGTTCTTCATTGTTCGGTGTATCCCACTTTTACGATCTCGTTCTTCATTGTTCGGTGTATCCCACTTTTACGATCTCGTTCTTCATTGTTCGGTGTTTGCCACTTTTAAAACAGCCCTGTAAATGATCTGATAAGCGTTCCTCTTTACGAGAACCTAAGAAGAACGACGATAGCTTTGATATAAACAGGTGTGGCGGTGGTCTGTGGATCATATCTTTCTTTTTATCTGCCTTTGCCTCTTCGCTTGTACATAACATTTTTTTTACAGTTTACAGTGCTATGTAAATCATATTATGCGTACATCATAGTATTAGTTATCTATTCGATTGAAAAAACATCGGTTGAAAAAATGTCCTCACATTGATTTAGTTCGCAAGGGATTGATAAATGTTTTTTGATGCTTCCGTATGTGTTATGTTACTGGAGGAATTTCTCACAGAATTATTAATTGACGTTGGCATCCGCCAGTAACGGGGGGTTCTATTCAAGCTTTATGTTTATAGCTCTTTCTACTTTATTTACTCTTTTTACCCGAGGGTAAAAGAGAATGCTTCTTTGTCGGCAATTTAAATGTAATATTATAAAATGTTCGCATCAGTTAACATTGAATTACCTTTAAAGAAACCCATGCTATTTTCAAGGAACATTCCCTTTGTTAATTATTACATCTTTTTCATGTTCATGTCAAACAACATGAAATTTATAAGGATATTTATAAGTGGTAGGGGATTAGTGTAGTTGGATAGGTTACTATGGAATTTTATGAGCTTGGAAGGGATGAGTTCAAGAATGTAGGGAATATTAAGGTCATTATGACGGGTTTTGTTACTGACGTTATAAGGGGCATTTACTATTGTTCTCAAGACTTTTGATTGAAAGGATTGGATACGCTTGATGTTCGACTTTTTTGCTGTCCCCCATAGCTCTATTCCGTATGTCCAGATTGCCTTATAACTTTGTAAATTGGTAATTTGTTTTCTATTGAGAGATGGGAAGTCCTTTGAAGTAATCTGCACAGTCGTCTAAAGCGTCAGGGAGAATAATGGAGTTAAAAGAAACTAGTGGACAAGAATTGCGGCAGAGGGTGAATGTAATGTGGGAACATTTATCATAAATGTATAAGTTAAAATTATCATTATTATTGAATATTGATAGTAGGCTTGATGGCCCGAATGGCATAAAGATAAAAATGAATTATAAAATTAATTAAATACCAATACTTTGAACGGCCTGAGAGAGCGGTTTATGGCCCTGAGAGAAATTAGTGGAGCGTCAGAATGGCTGGATCCACCCCCTCGCCAAATTTTCCCCGGGATTAGCAGAACCAGAGCGACCTGTTTTGATTACGAGTGAAACTAATTAAAACTTGGGACTGGTGTGTGGTTAACATATTTATACCGGTTCTACAGCACCGGCGACAAAGGGCCCTTTCCTTTAACTCACCGCCAACCAACTTCCAGCTCGTCCGCCTTTTATTTATTTTTTGTTAGCTGAGTTTTTGCTTTGTTTCCCTTTACTCTTTATTAGATTTATTTTATTTTTCATTTTCCAACATTCAAGGACATTTGTACATTTCAACTTTACTGTACCAAAGTACATGTACAGCATCGGGCATGGTCTGTGCAACATTTTTTTCTATTAATGAATGTTACTTTTATCCATTGATCAACACGTCTATAATGCTATATTATTTAAATATAATCAGTTATTGTTAAGTGGTCTTTGACAACAGTTAAATTTAATTAGGAAATACATTACCTTCACCCTCTTCTTGTCCACTAGTTTCTTTTAATTCCATTCCTCTCCCTGTATCCAAGTTAGTACGGTACTTAGGCTTCCATAACCACGGCTGACCTGGAACCCACTCACGAGGCTAAAAAGACAAGAACTAAACAGTCGCTTTGGACAACTGTACAGACTACTTCAAAGGACATCCCATCTCTCAATAGAAAATAAACTACTAATCTACAAAGTTATACTTTAGCCAATCTGGACATACGGAATAGAGCGACAGGGGACAGCAAAAAAGTCGAACATTAAGCGTATTCAATCCTTTCAATAAAAGTCCTGAGAGCAATAGTAAATGCCCCTTATTACGTCATCAATAAAACCTTTCATAATGATCTTAATATACCCTTCATTCTTGAACTCATCCCTTCCAAGTTGATGAAATTCGATAGTAACCTATACAACCACCCTAATCCCCTGGCACAGTCATTGTACTGCACCACTCATCCCTAAAATCCTCTTCAGAGACTAAAACGGCAGTGATCTCGTTACCTGCTATAAATGCGTAACAGTGGGAGTCCTGGCAATGGCCAGTTTCTCTAATCATGTCCTGAGTGTATGTGGGGATATATATAGAACTTTATTGTGCAATAATTACAATCTGCCTTTTATAAGGCAATAATAATACAGATAAATGATCTCATTCATACCATATTTACAGTCATCATTCACTCGCTCATTCATACAATAGGACATGATTGGAGAAACTGGCCATTGCCAGGACTCCCACTGTCACGCGATTATAGCAGGTCACGAGGCCACTGCCGTTTCAGTCTCCTAGGAGGATTATAGGGATGAGTGGCGCAGTGCAAAGACTGTGCTACAGGATTAGGGTGGTTGGAAAGGCTACTGTGGAATTTCATAAACTTGGAAGGGATGAGTTCTAGAATGTAGGGTATATTAAGGTCGTTATGAAGGGTTTTGTTGCTGACATAATAAGGGGCATTTACTATTGTTCTCAGGACTTTGGATTGAAACGATTGGATACGCTTGATGTTCGACTTTTTTGCTGTCCCCCATAGCTCTATTCCGTATGTCCAGATTGGTTTAAGTATAACTTTGTAGATTAGTAGTTTATTTTCTATTGAGAGATGGGATGTCCTTTGAAGTAGTCTGTACAGTTGTCCAAAGCGTCTGTTTAGTTCTTGTCTTTTTAGTCTCGTATGTGGGTTCCAGGTCAGTCGTTTGTCGAGATGGAAGCCTAAGTACCGGGCTGTCTCGGTTACTGGGAGAGGAATAGAATTAAAAGAAACTAATGGACAAGTCTTGCGACAAAGGGTCGTGAGCATTTTGCTTCATTAACTATGATCCGCCATTGATTGCACCTATACTCGATCTCGTCAAGGTGTTTTTGAAGGTTATGGGATGCTATGTCGGGGTCTGGGTGGGATGACAAGACTGCAGTGTCATCTGCTAATGTGGCCAAGAAGGTGTTGAAAGTAGAGGGGACATCAGCGGTGTATAGGTTATAGAGGATGGGGCCTAGGATACTGCCCTGTGGAACTCCTGCATTTATGGGATAGTAGTTAGAGTATTCTAAGCCACAGCGGACTTGGAAGAAGCGGTTTGAAAGGTAGGACTGTAGGATTAGGAAAAGGGTCTGTGGTAAATGTCTTTTGAGCTTGTAGGGCAAACCTGCGTGCCAAACCCTGTCAAAAGCTTGAGCTATATCGAGAAAGGCAGCAGTGCAATACTTTTTGGTTTCAAGGGCTGAGGAGATGTGATCAACAACGCGAAGGCCTTGTTGAGCAGTGGAATGTCGTTGGCGGAAACCAAACTGATGTGTGGGAAAAAGGTTTTTGGATTCAACAATTGGAAGTAGACGTTTTAGTAGGAGTTTCTCAAATATTTTTGAGAGGATAGGGAGTAGGCTAATTGGACGGTAAGATGAGGCGTCATTGGGTGGTTTACCGGGTTTGGCGAATAGGACAATAATGGAATGTTTCCAGAGGAGAGGAAAGTGTGTCGTTCGGATAATGCAATTATATATGTAGGTTAGGAAGATTATGGCTTTAGGAGGAAGTTGTTTGAGAATTTGAGGAGTTAGGAGATCATATCCAGGGGATTTTCTGTAAGGTAAGTTTTTCAGAAGGTATTTGACCTCAGAGGGATTAACGGTTTTGGTGGAAGAGAGAGAGGAATAGGTGAAGTGAGGAAATCTTCCACAGTTTTGCTGTGAGTATGGCTTTGATGAGAAAGGTGAGGTGTGAAAGTATGGGTAAGATGCAGAGCGAATTCCTCCGACCTATCACCATCCGAGGCCGCCTAGGACCCATCATCACGACGGAGTGGATGTGAAACAGGTTGATACTTTAGGATTTTTTTGGTTACATTCCACAAGGAGTTATCCCTGGTAGACAGAGAGGAGAGGTAGGAATTGAAAGAATCAGAACGGAAGGATGCCAATCGCCGCTTTACCAATCGGCAGTACTGATTGTACGAGCGGCGATCAGCAGGATGCCGGGATCTTTGCCACACTGTTCTAGAGCGGCGTTTGGATTTGATTAGATCTTTGAGATGTTGAGGTAAACGATTATGATTGTGGATTCTTGGGTGACGATGCCTCCCAAGCCGACCTCTGGACCAGAGTAGTGAAAGAATGCACTGCATCGTCTAGGTCTTGGGATGTTTTCAGGGACAATTTGAGGTTTACGGACTCCGTAAGAAGCTGGCGGAAGTGGTCCCAGTCAACTGGGCCCCTAATAAATGAAAAGTGTATGTAGAGTGTATGTGGCTCTCGCACTTTTGGACAGCCTCCGCTCGCTCGTATCCGGTAACCCGGCTGACGGAGGAGCGTGGGGGGACTTCCCAAGACTCCGCTTCCTCTTTTGCATGTGAGAGTAGTGACAACCATGTGGACTTGGGAGGTCTCTGGACTGTTTGTAAATACTGTATGAATGAGCGAGTTAATGAAAATTGTAAATATGGTATGAATGAGATCATTCGTCACAATTACTTATTGCCCAATGAGGCAGGTTGTAATTTTATCATAATTAATCTTATTATGAGATATTTAATGAGGTACTGTGGTATCCTTTCCACTAATAGTTATTTTCTCTCATCCTTGATATCGGTTTTTTTTAACGGATTCACCACCACTTATAGTAACTACTGGCAACCCATTTACCCTCGTGAGGATAACTGAACCCGGACCATCCCCGTATGAGAATATACTTAGCTGGGAATCGAACCTGAGACTCCGAAGTAAGGTGAAGCAATGCTACTCCATACTACAGGTTTTTAGAACGTACTTAATTAAGTCTGCGCCGCACCATATTCTTCAACTCCAGGTACTCTTCTGAATGTGTTAAGGAGGACTTTTTTTTAGTTACACTATAAATATTTTTGTTATATTTCTGTGATGTTCTCTACAGGGTGTAGAGGTGGACTGATCGTCGTTTGTTGCCTGAGAATGATAGACGTTGTCTGTTGAAGGCCAATTAAAGAAACATTATTAAAGCGTAACGAACTTTTAGTGTTATTTAAAACCTAAACTACTTTTTGTTAACTATGTACAAACTCTTGGTAACAATACAGAAAGAGTTAAGTATTATAGCCTGCCATTGTGGTCAGCATGATTAGTAACCGCGATGGCATTTTTGATTCGTGTTGGATTTTCAGTATGAGCTCCCTAAGAGAGATGATAATGTTGTACAGCAGAATAAATGGTTTTACATGTCTTTAAGACATTTTGATTTCTTGATGTAGGCAATTTCACAGCCTCGAAGGCCAAATAGGTCTACCTGATGGGAGGAGCCTTCTCTTCTAACACTGAAACCTCCTCAAACATTGAAATTTCCTACTAAACGTACTAACTTGCGTTAGAATCGCTTTAGCATAGAAAAAAAATGGGAAACCAGATTAAGACCGGCGAGTTGGGTCGAGGTAAATGTAGCAGGTATTTAGAAGATCGAAGAAACAGTTTCCATTGTTGAATGTTATCCCATCCACTCTCCTGTTTGGTCACAGAAGTAGCGTCAATCGAACGGAACCCACTTGGCTTGCAGGATAGAAGCACGGTTACTGTGTCAGTCAATAACCCATGTTACCTGGTGAATTTGTGGATTTATAAACTACCAGCGGAAGTACTTTGTCTGGTTCGACCTGTAGAATATGCTGGTTACTGAATACATAAACAGCAAGTTTGTCAATCCACGTTTAAGTGACGATGGCCACTAACTTTCGTCATTAAGGCCCTCAAAAATGTAACTTGTTCATTTAGTATAATTAAATACCATTACTATGTCACTGCTTTTTTTGGATAGCTCACAATATCAATAGTCATTCTACCCTTCACCCATAAATTGTTTGTGAATTAAACTCAATGGGTAAATGGGTTCTCAAGGCTGTCGAGCAGTTCTGCCAACAGTAATGAGTGGACCCGCTATATTAACTGTTCTTTTAATACCGCGAAAGAGGTGCGTTGTCGCCTTGTGCTTGCGCCTCTTTAACTTAACTTATGCGCATTTCTAACTGCACCCTTGCAATTTGTTACATTATGTTTGCTTCCATTCGTTACGAAAGTTTTCCTGAACACCGGCATTTTTCCATTTCCATATCACTTTTTTAAGAGTAAATAAATAAAAATTCCCGATAAATCCATCGGGTTTCATGATGAGTTAAGGCTAACCGAATTCGGTAGGTGGCACTAAGGTTCTTTAGGGACGATTCACTTCTCAATGTTTATTTCCGATTTCTAAACGGCATTATTTTCTCGCGAGGCTAAGTGAATCTTGAACCAGAACCCGTTCCAAAGAAAAATTCTTTAACAGAAGTCAGGCTGTATTAGCACTACTTATTTCTACTTGCACATATTTATTAGGAATAAATATTCTGTGTGCATAATCGTTTACATGCTCAGCCCTTGCGATTCGTTACATTTTGGTTGCTTCCATTCGTTACGAAAATTGGCTTAAAACCGACATTTGTCCATTTTCATATCTCTTTTTTAAGAGTAGATAAATAAAATAATAGAATAACAATCCCTTTTATTGTAAGGATATTTACTGGTTTAAGATTCATGTGACCTCCTCATTATGTTCACCTGCAAAACAATGAGTATTCCTGTGTATATATTTTGTTAACCACAAAAATTTCAAAATCAAGTAATTAAAAAAAGCATTTTAAATTACAAAGTCCGATAATTAATTCCCTTGTTAATTATCATCTATTCAATATTTTTTATTGGCGAGTTCTATGAGATATGTTCTAATTACATTCTCAAGTACACGGAGAGTGCTTTTCGCCTAGTACAATGTATTTACATTAGAACTGTAAAAATAATTCAATCGATATGACAATTGAATTAATAAGCTTTTATGCAACTCGCATTTATTCCTGCGAAAATTTGTAAAAATATTATTTAGTTCATAATCGAAAATGTATAAGATGATGAAGAAACAGAAAGTTTTTCCCCGAATACACTTGTTGCATATTTTAATTTGGATTATAACAAACAGATGTGTTCATTAGTTCATACAAGCTTATTATTAACAATTATTGTCCACTCTTTCGGCTGAATTGGTGTATATTGGCGCTCCGTTGTCTACTTAAAGCCCTCTTTACGCAGCGCTATTGGCCCTATCTCTCCCAGGAGCACTAAATTACCTGCCGGCTCAGACACATAAGGTGCTAGGAGGAGTAGCGTTCCCTTTTTCAGCCCGGTGGGCAATTACAAGCGCCCTAATTCATGCCTCCCCCCCTACCCTGCAGCACTGACCGGACAATTATACGGACTGGATCTAATTATGAAATCGGGAAGAGGACGGACGGGGTGGCGGAAATGAGGGCCGGCCTCGCCCTGCTGTCTCCCTCTGTTGGGAAATATTTTAATTTCCTCTACCCCCTCACTTTTCCCGCTCAAACACTCAACCCTCCCCACCCCCCCGCTGTTTTACTTTGCCAGGAATCAAATATTAACTTCTGTGCTCTACTCCCACCTCGGTGCCAAATTAAAGCGGATTTCGGTGTAGTGCTGACCGAGCATAAAACAAGCTGCCAACTACAGACCCTACAGATTCTACGTAGTGCTGATGTAGTTTCTCTGATAAGTAATTTACCATAAGTACCAAGTATCTCTACCGAAACCAAACTTTTGGGTATTGGTCAATATATTATCAGGCCAAATAGTCTAACTCATGAGTAACTGTTAATTAAGTACGTTAAGCAGCAACGTAACAATTAAGTTTCGACTGATAGCCATACATATTACGGTACTTAGGCTTCCATCTCGACAAACAACTGACCTGGAACCTTAATATACCCTATGTCGGGTTGTCACTAGGAGGTGCCTGAGCCCTGGTGACAAGTGCGGATTGTTCGAGTTAATAACCTGGACAATCGTTCCAGGACGGCGTTAATATCTGACTCCATTTATGATAGGTATGTGCCCCGACAATGCACTATGTTCAAGAGAAGCGGTACAGAGGTTTCATACAGAATAAGGCGTTTTCAGAGTTCGAGCGGAAGCCCGGCAGCGTCGCAGTACAACCTCTGCCGACCCTTTTTTAGTTTTGTGACTTTTTTATGACTGCCGTCTTCCGTGTTTTATTGCTTGGAACTTTACAATGATTTACATACACTTAGTTCCTGTTATTTTACTTTTGCTTACAATATATACGCACCAGAGTATAGGGTGATTTAACTTATGTAGTTAGCGGTCGCTACACCCTACATTCTTGAACTCACCCCTTCCAAGTTCATGAACTTCCATAGTAACTTATCCAACCAGCCTTATCCCCTAGCAGTCATTGTACTGCACCACTCGTCCCTATAATGCCCTTCGGAGACTAAAACGGCAGTGGCCTCGTGACCTGCTATGGATAACAGTGTGAGTCCTGGCAATGGCAGTTGGTCGTGAGATCTTGTTCATCGGAAGGAACGGTAAGAGGAAGAGGCATGAAGTTATAAACTTTTAAAAATCACTTCTACCAACATAGTAGTATAGATTCTTCCTATGTTCCGCTGTAGGTGACGACACGACTGTACAAATGGCCTGGATTGTGCTATATTATATTTCAGATCACTTCAGAACCACTAGCTTGGTTTAATTAAAGTCAGGAGTGGGGCATAGGATTTTGGAGGCAGAGGAGTAGGCGGCTCAAAGCAAGAGAGACGAGTCATAATTGTGAGCCAGTCAAAAAAAGACTAATTGTCACACAAGATACACCGGTAGAGCGAATAAAGCGGTTTTAGGGGGAGACCCACGGCGTAATTTACCCATAATAATATTTCAAAAAAGTCCCCACATTTCAAAACGGTCCCAAAACAACATTAAGCCTTAAGGACCCGAACGTTATATGGCGATCCTCGTCATCATAAATTATATATGTATAAATAGGTCTCCACATTACTCATTCTCATGGAGTGTTGGTCATTCCCGGGTGTTAGAATAAAGTAATTGTGTATGCCTGGATTGCTTATTTGTTATTTTTGATCGACCCCAACATGTAAGTGCAATGTAAAAATATAATTAATATTTCAATTAATTGTGTTGAGGGTATGTCAGGCAAATATATAAAAGTATATAAGTTAATGTTTATTGAATTACAAGCTAAGAAAGGTTGGTAATAAAAACACGTAGAATGTTATAACAAGACTGCTTTATTTAGTCCAAGATACCTCTATCTCTAGGTATTACCTGTAAACATATACAGATAACATATGTTTGGGGATTAAGGCTGGGCACTAGCGGCGCCTGGACTTAACTCCCCCCCACCAGTTTACGAACACCCTTTCGCAAACTTTGAAGTCCAACACTCGGACGTCTTAGTCCATTCAAATAATGCTCCGCTAATGTTAAAAAGGAGCAAAGGCCAGCCCCGCCCGTACACAGCCTGTAATCCCTCACATTAAGCTCTAATCCTATAAAACGTAAAAACCAACTGTCACTTGTAAACAAAAAACATAAAAGAAAACTTTGACTTTGAAAAAAAAACAATACGTTCTGTGGGAAAAATCACATAAATATAACTATTTACAATGTTCCTCGCGTGTATGCTGCGAGGACACTCCAGCTCATTCCTGATCTACAACCCCCCCCCCTGGTGGAAGCTTTAACTGTTCTATGTGGACATTTCGCCGCTTCTTGGGGGGTCGTATACTCTCAATTGTCACGACGTTGTGTTCCCTAATCACGACCACTTTAAATGGGCCCTCATATCGCACCAGCTCTTTGCTCCTATTTGACCCTAGTTTTTTATAGACAATAGTCCCGATTTTAAGTTTCCCCATTCGATCCCGGACTTTGAGGTTTTCCTGTTCCACTCGTCTCGCTTTGTCCCTCGTTATCCTTTCTCGGACTTTGTCGCATATTTTCCTCAAACCGACAGTATTACTCGCGATTTTCTCCGCCATTCCCTTGTCTGCTACCGTCTCTGCCCCATTTCTCCGTCTTTCGCGCAGTCCAAAGAGGATCTCGAACGGGGAGAACCCCGTCGCGGTGTGGATTGAATGATTGTAAGCGGCCACCGCCTTCGGCATCGCCTCATTCGCCGGTAGACCCTTTTCCACGTGATATACCCGCAGGTGGTCACTCAGGGTGCTGTGCAATCTTTCTATCCCTCCTCTACTCTTAGGGTGCCCTGGGGTATTAAGATGCCAAGAGACATCGAGAGTCTTCATTTCTTTTCGGATGTTGGCATTGTCGAATTCTCTGCCCCCATCCGACGAGATCCGGTCTGGTACTCCGTAAAGCTGGAACCAGGTATTTAATGTCAGCATTACCGCGTCTGATGACCGTTCTTGCACCGGGTGCGCCTTGGCCACTTTGCTAAAGCTGTCGATTGTGGTAACCCCCTTATACCCCCTCCAAGTGAAGGTATCCACTTGGTAGTCACTCAACGGTGTCTCGGCGGTGGGCGATTCTTCTTGTCGCCCCCGTGGCGGATGTCTGTCATACTTCGTAGTGAGACAGACTGCACATGCCCCTATCATTTCTTGTATGCTCTTTTTCATTCCCCACCAAAAGTACCTCCGCCGCAACGCTTGCAACGTTTCCTAAACTCCACGGTGGTTCGTTTTTCCTTGGTGATAGGCCAGCGTCACTTCCAGCTGCTGTTCTCTGTCTTTGAGTGTCTCCACCATCGACGTGCACCGAATAAATACCCTATCCACTCCAAGTTGTTCCGTTCACCAGAGTCTACGAATTTTCTCCCAAATAGTAGCATTCCCTACAAATACATGATGGGTCTTTCCGGGTTCCAAGGCATCTTTCAATGCACGGCAAATTTGGTCGTTCCTAACCCCTGGTGGCGACCAAATCGTCGCGATTTTACTTCTCCCATAACTGTTATATGCGATCTGCAGCCGCCCTGAGGTCTTGGATTTCCAAATGATCTGCCGTCTTTTGTCGTTCACGATCCCTTCTGTTACTTCCATTTCAACAGGTCTTTCGGCGGCGGAACCTTCCTCTTCAAGGGTTTCCTCGCCTTCGCTATCTCCTCGCGTACCGAGGCTTCCAACCTCCCCGGGTGTTCATTCCCGGAGAAACTGTTGGATTTCCCCGGATGGTTCCCCTTCTTCCAATGCATTCACAGTAATGGCTCTGGACAGCCAGTCTGCCACTACGTTCTCTTTCCCGGGTTTATATATGATCTCCATATTGTACTGGGACAAAAACTCTTTCCACCTCGTGACCCGCGCCGAGGACTCCTTTAACTTTCCTACCCATTGTAGGGGTCTGTGGTCGGTGTGAACACGGAATTTTCTGCCGAAGACATATGGTCGGAAATGGTCTATAGCCCAGACGGTACCTAGGAGCTCTCTCTCTAGAGCACTATACCGCGCTTCCGTTTCTGTGAGCCGTCGACTAGCGTACGCCACCGGGCACTTCCCACCGTCTCTCTCCCGCGACAACACTGCCCCCCAGTGCGTATTCGCTGGCGTATCAGTGGTGATTGTGAAGGGATGTTGGAAATCGGGAAATGCTAATATTGGTTCCTCTTGTAAGCTAGACATCCATTTCCGGATGTTCTGCTCCATGATTGGGGTAATTACCACCCTCGCTCCCTTTCGCAGTAAATTATTAATAGGCACCAGGTATGCCGCCATGTCCGGTACAAATCTTCTGTAATAATTAAGCGTCCCCAGAAGTCGACGGATCCCCTTTACATCTGTGGGCACCACCATCCTTCTAATCGCCTCGACCTTCGTAGAGTCTGGCTTAACCCTCTCCTGTGAGATGGTGTGGCCTAAAAAATTGATTTTTTTCTTCCCCAACAGAGACTTCTCCATGGACAATTTTAATCCGAATTCGCGGACTCTTTGAAATACACTTCTTAGGTGCTCAACGTGCTCTGCCTCCGTTCTGCTGAAAACTAACAGATCGTCCATGTAGACCTGGCATACCGCTTCGTCTATTCCCCTCAAAAATTCATCCATTAGGCGTTGAAAGGTAATCGGGGCGTTTTTCAGTCCAAATGGCATCCTGGTAAATTGATAATGCCCCCTCTTAAATGTAAAGGCCGTTTTGTCTTGGCCGTTCGCGCTCATCTTGATCTGGTGATAGCCCGCCTTTAGATCTAGGGTACTAAATATTGTCGCCCCGTTCAATCTGTCTAATATGTCCTCAAATCGGGGAATAGGATACTTCTCGTCCGTCGTGTTCTCGTTTAACTCGTTTAACAGAGGACTGTTATATGGCGAAGTGCTATCAATTATAATCCCTTGCCGTCTGAGACTCTCTAGCTCCTCTCTAAAATGCCTACGTAGCGCCTGCGGATATCGTCTCTCTTTCACGTATGTCACGCGTTCTTTCTTTAACTGGATCTCGTGGACCGTCTTCCCAGTCGCTCCTAGCGTGTCTCCCTCTACGTAAAAAATATCCTCAAACTCCCTCTGTAGGCCTTCCCTCCAGCCCTCTATTTTATTAACCGCCCCTATCCGCGCTCTTCCGTCCCATATAGTCTCTTGACATTTATATTCCACTTTCCCCAACTTAATGTTCCATTTTTCCCCGATATTCTCCACACGCGCGCCTACCTTCCCCAACATGTCGCACCCAAATATCACCTGGTACTCCCGCGGCATGTTTCCTACGATACGTATCTTTAGATCTCCCCCTTTCTTCGCCCACCTATTTAGCCCTATGACTAACTCTCCCACTACCTCGCAAGGGCCTCCCAGGGTGATTAAACTAAAATTACATACCTGAATCTGGAGTGCCCTCTCTCCGCCATACAGCCTCTCCAGCGCTCCGCGGGACATGATGGTGTTGGTGCTTCCCGTGTCCACCAGACACATCTCTCCTCCTTTGACCCTAATTATTGGCAACGCACACATCCTCTCCCGAATTGCATTACCTCGTCGCCTCTCTGCCGACACGCTCCGCAGGCTTCATCACGTTGCTCCCATCTACGTGACTCGACCTTCTGCTCTGTCTGTCTCCTGTTTCTGCTGCGCCTCGCTTCTTCTCCTTCAGTTCCCGAAGTCCCTGATGACTCATCTTCTGATGATCCACTCTCCCCATGTGTCATGCTCCGTCTCTCTCTTAATTCTTGAGTGTTGTCGCCACACTCAAAACATTTCGTTCGAGGACACTGTGCCACTAAATGTCCTGCCTTCCTCCTCCGTGGCATTTTCTTTCTTCCCTGGGTGGGGCATACCTCGGTCTCGTTCCTCTGAATCTTCTTTCTCCTGTCGTTCCCTTGTCTCTGCCAATAACGGACGTTTCTGGTCTCCTCCAGCTTAGTTTCAGGGTCCGGGTTCTTTTGTATGCAACTCGGCTCCACTCATTGTCGACGTCTTGCACCCTCACTTCTTCCTCCATGGCACTAGTGTCGATCATTGATTGTGCACACTCCGAGAACGAGCGCTCATCAGAGAATCCTTCCTTTCTTCCTGTCTCCTTGGCCAGTTGCACTTTTAGAATTGTGGATAAGAATCCCATTCTACCCTCCACCTCTTCTACACTAATCGACTCTCTCATCTTCTCCGTTATCTTATTGAAACGGACTACTAACCCCGCAGCATATTGCCCGTTACTTTGTCTTGGGGACTTTGTCTCCCTAAACATTTGGAATCTGTCCTCCTCGGGAGTCCATCGTCCTCCTCCGTATGCCTTCTTCAATCTCATGTTAATTACTTCCCACGGGGTTTCTTCATCTGCCTGAATTTGATTCAGTATACTTCTCTTGACCCGACATATCAGGGCCGCCTTCAACGATTCCGCGTCTCTGGGATCTATTAAATTTTCTTCTACTTTAGCTCCAATTAAAGCTGTGAGACGGTCTCCTCTTTTTAGGAAATGGTTCAGCTCCCCAAGTTCCCCAGTGAATCTCTCCAGCTCCGAAACAGCCTTCCTCAGATCCTGGGTATTTATCGCTTTGACCCTCATCAGCGCGAGCGCCGTGGCATGAACTTCTGGCATAGTTCCCACTCTTCTAATATCTGCTCCCTCTACGAGATTCAAGACGGGCTGTCTCAAAACTCCTCCTTCAGTCATCTTCTCTCTTTCGCGTATAGAAGAAAAAAAAAACAAAAAAAAATTACACTCGCACTTGATAACTCTCTTTCTCCACGGTTCCCGGGTTTCGGCACCAGTTAATGTTTATTGAATTACAAGCTAAGAAAGGTTGGTAATAAGAACACGTAGAACGTTATAACAAGACTGCTTTATTTAGTCCAAGATACCTCTATCTATAGGTATTACCTGTAAACATATACAGATAACATATGTTTGGGGATTAAGACTGGGCACTAGCGGCGCCTGGACTTAACTTATATATATATATATATATATATATATATATATATATATAAGTTAAAGCCAGAGGCAAGTTATGTTGTAAACTAATACGATCATGGGAGGTAAACAACCCATGATCCTATGTAGGTCGGATTACTAAGGAGAATAAAGTAGTCTTTTACTGGAGTCACAGTGTGTCGGTGTTTTTTCCTCTGTCATTATTATATTTTTATCACACTTAACCGCCGACGATTAACTGGTGCCGAAACCCGGGAGATTACGGGAACCTCGTACGGCGGCGTAGAAAGTAATTGTTTTTTTTTCTTTCTCTCTAATTTTTTTTTCTTAATCGTCTCCTCTCTTTTACGTTTTTAATAACATGCCAGAGGGAGTGTTACGACCCGCGGTGCTAAGTGGAGCTGCAGATATACCTCAGTTGCCTCAAACGACGATGGCAGCGGCTCACGCGACTACATTAGCGTGGATGAAGATTCAGGCGATCACGGCTCAGGATATGAGGAAGTCCATTTCCGATCTGGAGAGATTCGCAGGTGAGACCGGGGAACTGAATCATTTCCTTAAGGGGGGTGGCCGGCTGATGATGCGGATAGAAGGAAAACGGACGGAGGATTTAATAACTGAAGGAGATGCCGATTCACTGAGAGCAGCTCTGGTGTGCAGAGTTAAGCGGAGCATTCTGAATATGATCCAGGCTGACGAGGAGACCTCATGGACCATAGTGAAGGAGCGGCTGAAGAAAGCATTCGGCGGGGGAAGATGGACCCCGGAAGAGGATATTTTTAAAATGTTCCGGGAGACGAAGAGGCACCGACAAACAAACGGGCAGTTCGCCGGAACACTGCTGGCTCAATACAATGGCATCACGGAGAAGATGCGGGAGACATTGAACGCGGCAGAAGTAGAGGGCAGGATGGCGTTTTTGTCTACAATACTGAAGGTGCAGCTAGCGAAGGAAACAGGAAGTAAGGAGGCGTTACCTAGAGAGCGCACGTTTCTAGAATGCGCTCAAGAAATGGTGGACACCAGCGCCAGAGAGGAGGAAATTACAGTTGGCGAGGAAGAAATGGACTGGAGGAAAGTAGTATATAAAAGGCCCAAAATCGCGCCGGTCACATGGAGGAAGAAGGAGGTAGAGTACGGTAGAAGAGAGATGGTGGCAGTGGGAGAAAGGAGCCGAGGAAACGCGGGACGCCCCAGGAGAAGGGAAGATAGGAAGTGTTATGAGTGTGGGAAGACAGGACACCTGGTAGCTAAGTGCCCACGCACTAGGTGCTTTGAGTGTGGCACGGAGGGTCACGTAGCAAGACAGTGCCCATATATGAGCCCACGCAGAAACGTCAAACGTCCCGAGCCAATGGAAATCAATGCTCAGAGAGTGTGGAGGAGGGAGAGACATCAGTCAGAGGCTTCAGAAACTTCGGAAATCTCCGAAACGGACAACGAAAGGGAAGAGCCAGGAAGCGGAGTGGGCTGTGGAAGCGGCAGTGCCCGGAGGAGCGGCCGACGACAGGCGACGGAGGAGAGGGGAGAACGCGAGATCTGAGAAGAGTGGCAGCGGAGAGGCGACCGCACGTTAATAAATAATATTGTAAAAGGCACACATGGCGGTCTGCCTATAATTAGAGTCGCGAGTGGAGTGCAGTGCTTAGTGGATACGGGGAGTACCAACACAATAATGTGTCGGGAGACACTAGAGAGCATGTGTGGAGGAGGGAGGATGCCTCAAATGCAGGTATGTTCTTGTAGCTTGGTCACCCTGGGGGGCCCCTGCAGGGTCGAAGGGGAAGCGATAATAGGGTTGGAAAGATGGGATCGTAGCGAGGAGAAATTACGGGTCCATGTGGTGGAAAAGATGCCCCGGGAATACGGAGGGATCATAGGGTGTGATCTGTTGGGGGAAAGTTGGAGCAAGGATTAGGAACAGGGAAGGGAAATGGGACATTCACTTAGGTAAGAAAACATATAGGTGCCTGAGACAAGGGAGGGACGTAGGGAGAGACGGTAGGGCGCGAGTAGGGGCGATTAGGCGAGCGGAGGATTGGAGAGTGGAGCTCAAGAGAGAATATATGGACATTTTCTTTAAGGAAGGGGAGAGATTGGGAGCCACAGGAAAAACAGTACATGAGATTCCGCTCAAGCAGGACCGAGTAAGCTACGTGAAGGAGCGCAGATACCCACAGGCTCTGAGACACCATATTAGGGAGGAGCTGGACAACTTGAAAAAACAGGGGATCATCGAAGATAGCACGTCACCATATAATAGCCCCTTATGGGCTGTTAAGAAAAAGAGCGTGGAAGGCGGGGTCCCAGATAAGTATAGAGTGGTAGTAGACTACCGGAAGCTCAATGAGAATACAGTGGACGAGAAGTACCCAATTCCACGGTTCGATGACATTCTGGACAGGCTGAGCGGGGCCAGGATCTTCAGCACCCTGGATCTCAAAGCGGGGTATCACCAGATACAGATGCATCCTAGGGACCGACATAAGACAGCCTTCACTTTTGAGAGAGGTCACTACGAGTTCACCAGGATGCCATTTGGATTGAAAAATGCACCCATCACATTCCAAAGGCTCATGGATGAGTTGCTACGTGGAGTAGATGAGTCCGTTTGCCAGATATACATGGACGACCTCTTAGTATTCAGCGCGACCGAGGCCCAACATGTAGATCACCTGAGGACAGTTTTTGACCGAGTGCGACAATTCGGCCTGAAATTGTCGGAGGAAAAGTCCCATCTGGGCCAGGAGGTCATCAGTTTTCTGGGGCACACGATATCCAAAGAAGGAGTCCGACCAGATGCCGGGAAGGTAGCAGCAATCCAGAAGATGGCGGTTCCGTCGGACGTAAAAGGGATACGGCGGTTGATGGGAACACTGAACTACTACAGGCGATTCGTCCCAGAAATGGCAGCATACCTAGTACCTCTTAACGACCTCCTCAAAAAGGGGAAAAAAGTAGCCATCACCCCCGACATAGAGGCGAACATGCGCAAGTGCATGGCACGACTACAAGAACATCCTGTACTGGCTTTTCCGGATTTCACAAAGCAATTCACAATAATGACGGATGCTAGTGAATATGCCTTGGGAGCAGTTCTGTCACAGGCGGGGGGCAAAGGGGACCGTCCAGTAGCCTACGCCAGTAGGCGCCTCACAGAGGTGGAAAGTCGGTATAGCGCGCTAGAGCGGGAATTATTAGGGATAGTCTGGGCAATAGACCATTTCCGGCCCTACGTGGTCGGGAGAAGGTTCCGGGAGCACACCGACCACAAACCGTTACAGTGGGTTGGTAAATTAAAAGAGTCGTCGGCGAGGGTCATGCGTTGGAAGGAGTTCCTCAGCCAATACAACTTGGAGGTGATATACAAGCCCGGTAAGGAAAACGTCGTGGCGGACTGGCTGTCCCGGGCGATGGTGGTCAACGCACTCGAACAAGAGCAGGGGGAATCCTCCCGAGACGGAAGGCAGTTCTTGCGAGAATGGACGCCGGAGAGAGAAGAAGACCAACAGGAACCAGGGTCTACGGATTTGGTACCGTCGGCAGGAGGAGGGAGCTCAACGGACGACAGGCCTGCGGACATGGAAGAGCGAAGAAATTATAAACGATAAGCGCCGCCAGATAGTCTGGAAGACGAAGACCTTCGGCCCCATGAAAATAGCACATGATAGTTCTCCACGATCAACCACCACGACTATATGGTCGGCTCCAGGGGTGAACGATGACCAAATTAGTCGTGCCCTTAATGATGCTTCCACACCAGGGAAGACCCATTTTTTTTATGTCGGGAACGCAACCATATGGGAGAAAATTAAGCGCCTTTGGAGGGCGGAGCAGGTTGGGGTTGACCGAACATTTGTACGGTGTACCATGATGGTAGAGACCATCCCGGATGAGCCAACGCAGAAGGAGATCACGCTAGCGTACCATCAGGGCAAAACCAACCACAGGGGAGAACAAGAGACGGCTCAGGCGTTGAGGCGGAAGTATTTCTGGGGAGACGAGACGTCCGCACAACTCACCACCAACCGCGTGGAACTGGGGAAAGTATAGGGGAAGGTGTACGCGAGAATTACCGGGGAAAAATCCAGGAGGGTGTTGAGGGAGAACGCGGGCGTCAAACCACTAGAAGGGTGCGTTGCGATAGGCACTACGGTATATCGTAAGATCGGTTCCAATAGGAGTAAGGAGGTGTCCCGTTATGAGGGTCCCTTCCGGGTGATCACGATTCGTGAACACAATTTGGTGACCATCCAGAGTGTTCATGAACCCGCGAAGAGGAGAACTGTCCATCTCGAGCAGTTAAAGCTTCCAGTGGGGAAGCCATCCAAATAGGAAATTGACTCTAATTTTCTCACTCCTGCACACATCTCTTTTGGTTTTTGGTGGCATTTGCCAGATACATGTTTTTTTATTTTACTGTTTTAACCTTGTACCACATTGGATAAAGTTATGTTCTGTTTTTATGATTATAAGACAGTGTTGTGCTGCTCTAGGCGAGCAGGAAATTATTATGTCAGAACTGTATATAATTAGCATAAGTGTTAAGTTTCAGTTCCCGACGGATGGTCAGGAACTGGCAGGGGGGAGTTAAAGCCAGAGGCAAGTTATGTTGTAAACTAATACGATCATGGGAGGTAAACAACCCATGATCCTATGTAGGTTGGATTACTAAGGAGAATAAAGTAGTCTTTTACTGGAGTCACAGTGTGTCGGTGTTTTTTCCTCTGTCATTATTATATTTGTATCACACTTAACCGCCGAGGATTAACTTATATATATATATATATATATATATATATATATATATATATAGTATATATATATATATATATATATAGTATATTGTATATTGCTATGCGAGTAAGTACTGAGAATAAATTAAAATAAAAACCATCATTCACCGAACGTAGAAACTTTAGGCTATTTACTTTGAGGTGTTACAATACAAACTTCTTTAATTATAATAACGATAGAGATAAAAGAGATAGATATTGTATATGGAGGGCAGGTGCTGACTGTTAAGAATTTACCCTTTTGAGTGGGACATCCAGCTTCGAAAGGTCATAGATGCGTCCCGGTGGGCCCTTTATTTACCATCGTAAAGGCAGATTTGAGGGATAATTAATAGGCTTTTAGTGACCACCATAAAGTCTGGTTGGCCCCGGACAATATTTTGGTTTGCGTCCTAACTTGTTCACAACTTGGAGTTAAAGTAATATTTTCATAACACAAACGGAGCGTAAAGGGAAGACCACCCTCTCTAATGGCGAGTGACTGGGTACAGGAATAGGTCATCTAAGTGGTCGAAAGATGTAGCGCAAAGAACAACGTTTTCGTACGCCCTGAGAAGCTAAGGTCTTGATCTGGATAAATTTTAATTCTATCTCATCATTTTACCTAAACATTTTTAATAAAATATATTGTATATAAAATTTTATTTAATATGATTGAAATTCCTACCATTTGACCACCACGTTAATTTATTAAAATGAATTAATAGGGGTTTAGATTCAATAGGGCCAAATAGTAAATTAATTTATTATTTTTGAGCAAGTTATTTTTTTTTATAACATTACGCTAATGCAATAAACTCAAAACTTGATAGAGGAATAAAGTGTGTTGTAGTTGAATAGCTAAATGGCATCCCTTTTAAATCATATATTTTAATTATTCAATTCAAACGTAACAGCGAGGTGTTGAGGGTAAGACAGGTAAATATATAAAAGTATATATATATATTTCCTTTGAGTTTTATGTATTCGGATACAGTTATATATCAGATAGATTTGTATATTGCTATGCGAGTAAGTATCGAGTGTAAGTATTTATAAATTTAAATAAAAACCGTCATTCACCGAACGTAGCAACTTTAGGCTATTTACTTTGAAGTGTTACAATACAAACTTATTTAATTATAATAACGATAATATATTTATATATATAACAATAATCATTATTATCAGTACATGAATACATTTATGTATTTTCCAAACATATTATAGTGGTGGGTTTGTGGAAGCTACCAAACGTTCCCTCTACCGGAGAAGTTATCGCTGTCGAATCAAACTGCTGGGAAACCATTAGTGCTGCGTGAAGCCACGTCACATGCCCGTCAATCTGAAGTATACCCTTATGAATCTGTTATCAGATTTGTTTAGAAAAAAAATCAACCCACAAACAATCGGTATGGGTCCCTTGAAAAAGGAAGGAAATTTAGCTCTTTTGGCGATTCCACGGTGTCATTTATCTAGAAAGTGTGGTTTTTGTCATTGAGTTATTTAAATTACATATACACACGTCTTACAGATCAATTTTTCAGTTGTAATTCAATGCACCATTTTATGAAGGATGGATCTGAATACACAATAAAACATTAAATTGCGCTGCTATATATTCTTATATACATATGTACGTACTTATATATACTATATAAGTTACTTACCAATATTATTTTTATAAACATATTTTTGTCCTTGAAATTGAGTCTCTATCAAACATAAACTCTTATGAGTATATTAACTTTAATTTTAACTGAGTTATTTAATTAAATGTTTCAAAAGTACCGGATATGGAAAATTGCGGGAAGGTAGTTACACTATGATTACTCTTCATCCGGCCAAGCCTCAGCATAGATATAGGCTTTGGCCCACAGCGACTTTTTTGGTCTGAAAATCCCGTTGGAAGATTCTGAGATTAGATATGGTATGGGCTGCTTCGTGATGAACTCCAGATAGGCCCTGTGTGGGTTCGATCGAGGATCAGTGGAAGATTGGCTAGCTCCATTCGTTTGAAGTTCAGTTGTCCTCGATATCACCTGCATTGGAGTCTTCTTTGGATTTCAGTCCTACTAGTACTCATTGATCACACTGATTCATTACACTGATTTGTCCGCTTAGATTATTCACATATAGTTAAAAAAACAAAACATGATTAAAAATTTGATATTACATTAATAGTTATTTATGCACAATAAATAATTATTCTAACTTAAATTTATATTATTCATATTCTTTCTATTCCTCTCTCTGACAAACGACTGACCTCGAAACCACAAACGAAGCTAAAAAGACAAAAACTAAAAAAAGGCTTTGTACAACTGTACAGACTACTTCAAAGGACATCCCATCTATCAATAGAACAGAAATTAGTAATTTACAAAGTTATAAGCCTATAATTAGAGTCGCGAGTAGAGTGCAGTGCTTAGTAGATACGGGAAGTACCAACACAATAATGTGTCGGGAGACACTAGAGAACATGTGTGGAGGAGGGAGGATGCCTCAAATGCTGGTATGCTCTTGTAGCTTGGTCACCCTGGGGGGCCCCTGCAGGGTCGAAGGGGAAGCGATAATAGGGTTAGAGAGATAGGATCGTAGCGAGGAGAAATTGCAGGTCCATGTGGTTGAAAAGATGCCCCGGGAATACGGAGGGATCATAGGATGTGATCTGTTAGGGAAAGTGGGAGCGAAGATTAGGAACAGGGAGGGGAAATTGGACATTCACTTAGGTAAGAAAACATATAGGTGCCTGAGACAAGGGAGGGACGTATGGAGAGACGGTAGGCCGCGAGTGGAGCTCAAGGGAGAACATACGGACATTTGCTTTAATGAAGGGGAGAGATTGGGGGTCACAGGAAAAACAGTACATGAGATTCCGCCCAAGCAGAACCGAGTAAGCTACGTGAAGGAGCGCAGATACCCCCAGGCTCTGAGACACCATATTAGGGAGGAGCTGGACAACTTGAAGAAACAGAGGATCATCGAATACAGCACGTCACCATATACCAGCCCCTCTTGGGCTGTTAAGAAAAAGAGCGCGGAAGGTGGGGTACCAGATAAGTATAGAGTGGCAGTAGACTACCGGAAGCTATGAGAATACAGTGGACGAGAAGTACCCAATTCCCAGGTTCGATGACATTCTGGACAGGCTGAGCGGGGCCAGGATCTTCAGCCCCCTGGATCTCGAAGCGGGGTATCGCCAGATACGGATGCATCCTAGGGACCGACATAAGACAGCCTTCACTTTTGAGAGAGGTCACTACGAGTTCACCAGGATGCCATTTGGATTGAAAAATGCACCCATCACATTCCAAAGGCTCAATAATTCACAATAACGATAGATGCCAGTGAATATGCCTTGGAAGCGGTTCTGTCACAGGCGGGGGGCACAGGGACCGTCTAGTAGCGTACGCCAGTAGGCACCTCACAGAGGTGGAAAGTCGGTATAGCGCGCTGGAACGCGAGTTACTAGGGATAGTCAGGGTGATCGATCACTTCCGGCCCTATGTGTTCGGGAGAAGGTTCCGGGTGCACACAGACCACCGACCGCTACAGTGGGTCGGCAAACTGAAGGAATCGTTGGCGAGAGTCACTCTGTGGAAAGAGTTCCTCGGTCAATATAACTTGGAGGTAGTATATAAGCCCGGCAAAGAGAACGTTGCGGCGGACTGGCTGTCCCGGGCGATGACAGTCAACGCACTAGAAGAGGATCAGGGGGAATCATCCAGGAACGTACGGCAGTTCTTGCGGGAATGGACGCTGAAGAGGGAAGGCAACCAAAACGTGTCTGCTGAGGAGGAACGGTCGGCAGGAGGAGGGAGCTCGATTGATGACAGACCGGTGGACATGGAAGAGCGCGAAGAAATCATAAACGATAAGCGCTGCCAGATAATCTGGAAGACTAAAACCTCGGGGCCCATGAAGATAGCGTACAGTAGATATCGACGATCCACCACCGCGGTCATATGGTCGTCGCCAGGGGTGAATAACAAGGAAATTTGTTGTGCCCTCGAGGATGCTTCCAACCAAGCGAAGACGCAGTATTTGTACGTGGGAAACACGACCATTTGGGATAAGATTAGGCGGCTGTGGCGGACGGAACAGATTGGGGTGGATCGAATATTTGTGCGGTGTACCATGATGGTAGAAACCATCACGGACGAGACAACCCAGAAGGAGATAACGCTGGCGTACCATCAGGGCAAAACTAATCACCGGGGGGAGCACGAAACGGCTCAGGCGTTGAAGAGCAAGTATTTTCGGTGGGGGTTAAGGAAGACTATCCAGGAGACGCTAGGGGCATGCGAGGTCTGCCACCGTACGAAATATGACAGGCACCCACCAATAGGGCTACAAGTTGAGACTCTCACGGTGCAAACACCGCTAACGGATCTTCAAGCGGACACCTTTACCTGGAAGGGACACAGTGGTTGACCTATTTAGCAAAATGGCCATGGCATACCCGGCTCGGGAAAAGTCTTCGGAGGCAGTATTAGGAGCACTGAGGAGGTGGTTCCAATTTTATGGAGTCCCCAATCGGATAGCGTCGGACGGCAGGAGGGACTTTGATAACGCCGATGTGAGAGACGAGATGAAAGCTCTGGACGTAATATGGCATGTCAATACCCCCAAGGCATCCAAAGAGCAGAGGGGGAATTGAGCGTCTCCACAGCACCTTGGGTGATCATCTCCGCGTTTACCATGCCGACAAAGGGTTGGAGCCGGTAGAGGCAATGCATAAGGCGGTGATAGCCTATAATCACTCCGTTCACACGACTACAGGGTTCTCACCCTTTGAAATCGTTTTCGGTCGGCATGGCCGTCGCCGAGACATTATTATTACGGTGGTGGGAGATGAGACGTCAGCACAGCTCGCCAACAACCGCGTGGAGTTGTTGAAACTGTGGGGAAAAGTCTACGTGAAAAATACAGCCGTAAAGACTAGGAGGGTGGTCAGGGAGAATGCAGGCGTCAAACCGATAGAAGGACGCGTTACGATAGGCACCATCGTGTATCGAAGGATCGGCTCCAATCGGACTAAAGAATCGTCCCCTTAAGGGTGATCGCGCCAACACAATTTAGTTACCATACAAAGTGTCCGTGAACCCGGGAAGCGCAGGACTGTCCATGTAGAGCAGTTAAAGCTTACCGAAGTAATATAGTTTGGCTCTAGTATCCTCGACCTCCACACATCTCATTGGGGTCATAATTTGGTTTTTTTTTGTATATAGTTTTACCAGGATATTTTTATTTTATTGTATTATCTTCAGTTTTGTACGAAATTTGATAAGGCTTCTGGTTTATTTCTTATGACTGTAAGACATTGTTGTGCTGTTCTGGATGAGCACGGAGTTATTTTTTTCCAACCTATCGGTAATTTGTATATGCTTTAAGTGTGTGAAAGTGGTAAACTGGAGTTCCCGACGGATGGTCAGGAACTGGCAGGGGGGAGTTAAAGCCAGAGGCCTGACTATGTCGAATACTAACCCGATCATGGAATGTAAACAACCCATGATCCTATGTATGTCTGATTATCTTCCACAATAAAGCAATCTTTTACTGGAGTCAGAGTGTGTCGGTGCATTTCCCTCTTTCGTTATTATCTTTTTATCTATCTTAACCGCCGGCGATTAACTTGCAGATTGTAAATATGGTATGAATGAAAACATTTATCACAATTACTTACTGCCCAATGAGGCAGATTGTAATTTTATCATAATAAAGTTGTTGTTGATTATATTCTTTCTCGTTTCTGAAACCAAGCTTATTATACATCCAATATCAATTATGGTAAAAATATTCCTCTATTTACTATCAACATCAACAACTTTATTATCATGACAAGTCGACATGGTTTCAGCTCCCTCGCGTGCGAAGGAGGAAGCGGAGTGCTGGGAAGTCCCCCACGCTCCTCCGTCACCCACATCATTGGATAAAAGCCAGCGGAGGCTGACCAAGAGCGCGAGCGCTACAGATCTTCAGGACATGATTCCTCTATTAAAAAACAAAAAAAAAAACTTTTTATCTTATATTTTAGAAATAAAAAAAAATCGCACTATACATCGCAGAGCTGTGCAATTATTTTTTGTAGTTTATTGAAAAAAATTAATAAATTATTATTATGTTTTTGGATATGAAACTTCTACTTTGGTAAACACTCTGGGATCACAACATTGAAAATAAACACTAAAGACTTATTTGAGTCTTTAAAGGCCTAAAGATTCCTATTTATCAAAATCTTTGACCAATCAAAAAGGAAGTGGGTCAGATTAAATTTCAAAAACCCAGACGCATTTATAATTTTTGAGTATACGGTTATAAAGACAATCCCGTTTATCCAAAGAGTAAAGATAAAAATCGTATAGTAATTTTATGAAAGTCAGCATCATCAGGAAAATTGAGGCTACATAAACTTTCGAGAATGTAACATAACAATGCAGTTAGTAAAGGTCCCTGTAATATTCAAGCCAGTCTTATGGGACCCTCCCTCGTGCTATAAGTAAAACATATCATGGTAAAAGGACTACCACTCCCCCTGAAGGGTTGGATAAAACCTACTTGAATGGATGTTTATACTGGACCGGGGACCGGGGCTGTATAAATAGGCAGTTCTCTTATTTTGCTTATACCGTGTTCGGATAAATCTCCGGGAGGGGGGGGGGCTGTCGAGCAGTTCTGCCAACAGTATCGAGTGGACCCGCTATATTAACTGTTCTTTTAATACCGCGAAAGAGGTGAGTTGTCGCCTTGTGCTTGCGCCTCTATAACTTAACTTATGCACATTTTCGACTCAGCCCTTGCAATTCGTTAAATTTTGTTTGCTTCCATTCATGACGAAAGTTTTCTGAAAACCGATATTTGCACATTTTCATATCTCTTTTTTAAGAGTAATTAAATAAAATTCTCGATAAATCCATAAGTTTTCGGCTGACCGAATTTGGTTTATGGCACTAAGGTTCATTAGGGACGATTCACTTCTCAATCTTTATTTCCGTTCTCTAAACTGCATTATTTTCTCACGAGGCTAAGTGAATCTTAAACCAAAACCCGTTCCAAAGAAAAACTCCTTAACATAGAAGTCAGGCTGTATTAGCACTACTTATTTCTACTTGCACATATTTATTAGTAATAAATATTCTGTGTGCATAATCGTTTACATGCTGTTTTAAAGGAGCCTATATACTTATTAATTAGCAAGGGCAGACCAAGCTGTTATAATATTATTATTATGTTAATATGTTGTAGTGATCTAAAGTCGGAGTTAATCGAAATATATATTTGAATCGAAATATTTCAACTATAACCATTAAAAATCGGAATATAATAGAGATATATAATTGTTTTTGTAATTATATACAAACGAACAACATAGATTTAGCAGTTTTCTAGTCACAATATAAAACATATAAAAAAAATACTAACAAATTAGTAAAATATTCCGGGCAACGCCGGCTATTCTGCTAGTATAATAAATAATATATATATATGTTTAGTAATATGTCTCTCAATTTCAAGATTGACTTAAATAAACCTATTTGACCGATAGATGCCGCTCTTTCGAAGAAAGATGATCCCATGTCTTGAGAGGCATAACACAAGATTTATAACGACGTTAATTTGATACGTGAAGACTTTCAAAATCAAGCAATGGGAGAACCAAATATATCGTTTTATTCTTAAGCTTTGAAAAAGACCCAATTTTATTTCTTTGTACATAAAATTACTGGAATGGTGTAGTCGCGTCAATTAAAATTATTATGTTGGATGCGAGGGAGGTGACAACCATGCGGATTTGGGAGATCTATGGGCTGTTTGTATAAACTGTATGAATGAGCGAATGGATATAGAACTGTATATATAGTGTTAATGAGATCATTGATGACATTGCTTTAATGTACAACAGGGCAGATTGTAATTTTATCGCATTAAATGTTGTTGTATGTATTAATTTGCTAATAACTTAATCGTTTCTCCTATCCTGTGCAGTTATGGCTGGCTTGTTGTTTATTTATGATGGGTATAAGAATTGAATTCTACACACGAGTATGTCAAATAAATAGCTTGGATCAGTTCTTGTGGCATTTTTACACTCCACCTTCAAACAGGTACTCCTCGTAAAAAGATCCGCTCACCCCAAATAAATTCCTTTATTTTTCCCTTAACTATAATCGTAAATTTGAGAGCTAAGGAAAAAAAAAAAAAAAAAAAAATTGTGTCATTTCATATTACTCTATGCTATATTTGGCTAAGAGGATGTGCGCTTGTAATTCAGGACATAGTAGCAATTACTTTTATTCGGTAACTATAGTAATTGACATTATTGAAAGAACGCTTAGTCATTCTCTGTAAGTTTTCATCGTTTTTGAAGTAACTTTAGGGCTTGAAAATTCTTTTTGTGCGATAATACTTCAAGATACTGTTCAAGCTCATAGCTCTAAACATTTTGTCCTCCATGGTATGCAAGCTATATATATGTAATGAAAGTATCCTCTCTTTAATTTGAATTTGCCGGGCTGCTTTCACTGGCCCTCACCAGATGGAGCAGCCATCATATAGAGAATGTTATGTTAGGTAACAAAACTTGTAAATAGAATGTGAATATAGAAGTGATAGTTATAAACTGTAATTGTCGTTTCTTTGTTTACAGGTAAGATTGTGTAAATCAATATTAATAATTGTTATAATATAATATATAGTGAATAAAATTGCTAACTTTGTTTACAGAGAAACTCATTTCAGTTTATTCACCCCACCTTCAATAATTGTCTTACATATACATAGGGTAAGGATTGATTACACGATACCATGCGGGTAATACTTTGATAAACAACATCAGCATAAGCAGTAAGGGCCTTGTCTAAAGGGAAGAAATCCTACCTCAGGACAACTAATTACTACAGTCGTTAGTAAAGAGGTAATTGAGAGGGGCTTATTAAAGCTACCACTGCCGATATCCGCGGTGCACCTGGTACCATGAGGCTAACCACTGGTACAGCTGAGTCCGCGCAGGCCTTTATATATTTCTGTATTTATCATGGGCTGCCAGCGGTCGAGCCTGTGGTGGTATTCCATTTATTCCAGGATACTGTTGCATTCATCTGAGCCACGGTATATACTTCAATGAGTCACATATGAGCTCGATAATTAATTAAAGGGCACTAAAGAACAGTAGCCACGTAATGCGAACAATTTCAACATGCCTACCAACGACAGAACACTTGGCAAAATAAACGGGAATACTGTTGTGAGGGCATTTGTGGCCATATTCATCATGCGATAGGTCACCAGATGATCCCAAAAGAAAACATTCCAATTGAACTGAGTGCATCCTCCCTTCTCTAAGTTAATAAAGAGGATCTCTTCTACTGCTATTGTATTCTCGAGCTCTTTCTCTCTAACCCTTTTACTCAACATCAGTGGAAAATTCATTACCTGATACGTTCATTACTTCGACTGGATGACGTTGTCATTACAGGACAGAGACTACTCTGAAATTTTTAATAAACTGTTAAATATCATGAAACATGATCATTTGTGTACTCGTAAATATGCGAACTTATGAGAACTTATAATATACTTGATGATTAATGCCACCCATTAATTAGTCAATTAATACCACGCATGGAGCAAATGATCCTGCTCCAAACCCTATATATGTGTAAACAAGTTATTTTATGCAATATCAATGGCTAAAATTTCAGATTCGAGGGCGGCTGTTAAATTAATTACAATGTATATTAGAGTTGTTTTGTTTATATGTAGTAAATGTATATATTTATTTAATTTTAGCAATGCCCTACTTATGAGGTGATGTTCTAACTGATTCGAGAACCATAAACTAACTTCATCCGTGATATTGCCACTTAATCTGATGAACTTTGTAACCAAAGCATACCCATATTCAAGCTTGTATCCTTTGTCCTGAATTATAAAATATTCTCTAACCATTTCCTAATTTACCTCGACTAAATAAAAAATATGAGATAAAAAGTTGCCCTCCTACTAGAAATATATAAGGAAGCTTGATTATTGGTATTCCGACTGTATACAACTCACCAGATTATGTTGAATTATCACGGATGAAGTTAAGTGAATGATTCGTGGCTCGACTAGGTAATTCAACTGAGGTCAGACGATTGCCTCGATGAATACTTCATTGCTGAAATTATGCTTTGAGCTAACCATAAGTTGAGCAGAAGTATATTATGAACATGTCGTGCATGAAGACAAATGAACTGAACAGAATGATTTAACCAGTCAACATCTTCCACCATCTCACACTCAAGATCCGATCCAGCATACATATTATGTCGAGAAGTTTCCCGTTAAAACCGTTTGTTCTTTTTGTAATTGTAATTCTACCCTCCTTCGAATGCATACGTAGATATCCAGTAAGAGGAGAAAACTGTAAATCGAGAATTTGTAAACTGTAAAACTTTTGATCAATAAAGGGGTTTTGAAATAAAAAAAACAAAAAAAAAACTTTAAAACCATCGCTCTTTCATATAACTAAGACAATATCGCAACTAACTCTTTCTCTGATTTTTCCTTTATATATATATATATATACTTGTTTATTGTGCTAAAATTACAATCTGCCACGTTAGGCAAAAAGTAATTGAGAAACTGGCCATTTCCTTTCATTTAAGAAGATATATTGTTTTAGTAGGTATCGAACACCAATGGTGTAAAATCTACAAAAACATTGTAACAACAATCGTAGGGGATATTTTTGAGATTAATTGGGTATGCAACTGTCACTAGAGTAGAATGTGGCGGAAAACAAAATAACATCTAACTCCCTCCGAAAATGTGCTAAAATTACATCTAACTCCCTCCGAAAATGTGCTAAAAATAACATCTAACTCCCTCCGAAAATGTGCTAAAAATAACATCTAACCCCCTCCGAATATGTGCTAAAAATTACATCTAACTCCCTCCAAAAATGTGCTAAAAATTACATCTAACTCCCTTCGAAAATGTGCTAAAAATAACATCTAACTCCCTCCGAAAATGTGCTTAAAATTACATCTAACTCCCTCCGAAAATGTGCTAAAAATAACATCTAACTCCCTCCGAAAATGTGCTAAAAATTACATCTAACTCCCTCCGAAAATGTGCTAAAAATTACATCTAACTCCCTCCAAAAATGTGCTAAAAATAACATCTAACTCCCTCCGAAAATGTGCTAAAAATAACATCTAACTCCCTCCGAAAATGTGCTTAAAATTACATCTAACTCCCTCCGAAAATGTGCTAAAAATAACATCTAACTCCCTCCGAAAATGTGCTAAAAATAACATCTAACTCCCTCCGAAAATGTGCTAAAATTACATCTAACTCCCTCCGAAAATGTGCTAAAAATAACATCTAACTCCCTCCGAAAATGTGCTAAAAATAACATCTAACTCCCTCCGAAAATGTGCTAAAAATTACATCTAACTCCCTCCGAAAATGTGCTAAAAATTACATCTAACTCCCTCCGAAAATGTGCTAAAAATAACATCTAACTTCCTCCGAAAATGTGCTAAAAATTACATCTAACTCCCTCCGAAAATGTGCTAAAAATTACATCTAACTCCCTCCGAAAATGTGCTAAAAATAACATCTAACTCCCTCCGAAAATGTGCTAAAAATAACATCTAACTCCCTCCGAAAATGTGCTAAAAAGAACATCTAACTCCTTCCGAAAATGTGCTAAAAATTACATCTAACTCCCTCCGAAAATGTGCTAAAAATAACATCTAACTCCCTCCGAAAATGTGCTAAAAATAACATCTAACTCCCTCCGAAAATGTGCTAAAAATTACATCTAACTCCCTCCGAAAATGTGCTAAAAATTACATCTAACTCCCTCCGAAAATGTGCTAAAAATTACATCTAACTCCCTCCGAAAATGTGCTAAAAATAACATCTAACTCCCTCCGAAAATGTGCTAAAAATAACATCTAACTCCCTCCGAAAATGTGCTTAAAATTACATCTAACTCCCTCCGAAAATGTGCTAAAAATAACATCTAACTCCCTCCGAAAATGTGCTAAAAATAACATCTAACTCCCTCCGAAAATGTGCTAAAAATAACATCTAACTCCCTCCGAAAATGTGCTAAAATTACATCTAACTCCCTCCGAAAATGTGCTAAAAATTACATCTAACTCCCTCCGAAAATGTGCTAAAAATTACATCTAACTCCCTCCGAAAATGTGCTAGAAAAAACATCTAACTCCCTCCGAAAATGTGCTAAAAATAACATCTAACTCCCTCCGAAAATGTGCTAAAAAGAACATCTAACTCCTTCCGAAAATGTGCTAAAAATTACATCTAACTCCCTCCGAAAATGTGCTAAAAATAACATCTAACTCCCTCCGAAAATGTGCTAAAAATTACATCTAACTCCCTCCGAAAATGTGCTTAAAATTACATCTAACTCCCTCCGAAAATGTGCTAAAAATTACATCTAACTCCCTCCGAAAATGTGCTAAAAATAACATCTAACTCCCTCCGAAAATGTGCTAAAAATAACATCTAACTCCCTCCGAAAATGTGCTAAAATTACATCTAACTCCCTCCGAAAATGTGCTAAAAATAACATCTAACTCCCTCCGAAAATGTGCTTAAAATTACATCTAACTCCCTCCGAAAATGTGCTAAAAATAACATCTAACTCCCTCCGAAAATGTGCTAAAAATTACATCTAACTCCCTCCAAAAATGTGCTAAAAATTACATCTAACTCCCTCCGAAAATGTGCTAAAAATAACATCTAACTCCCTCCGAAAATGTGCTAAAAATAACATCTAACTCCCTCCGAAAATGTGCTAAAAATTACATCTAACTCCCTCCGAAAATGTGCTAAAAATAACATCTAACTCCCTCCGAAAATGTGCTAAAAATAACATCTAACTGCCTCCG
This sequence comes from Acanthosoma haemorrhoidale, assembly GCA_930367205.1. NCBI lineage: Eukaryota > Metazoa > Arthropoda > Insecta > Hemiptera > Acanthosomatidae > Acanthosoma > Acanthosoma haemorrhoidale. The sequence continues at coordinate 106,651,377 of OV884013.1, forward strand.
AAAATGTGCTAAAAATACATCTAACTCCCTCCGAAAATGTGCTAAAAATAACATCTAACTCCCTCCGAAAATGTGCTAAAAATAACATCTAACTCCCTCCGAAAATGTGCTAAAAATTACATCTAACTCCCTCCGAAAATGTGCTAAAAATTACATCTAACTCCCTCCGAAAATGTGCTTAAAATTACATCTAACTCCCTCCGAAAATGTGCTAAAAATAACATCTAACTCCCTCCGAAAATGTGCTAAAAATTACATCTAACTCCCTCCGAAAATGTGCTAAAAATTACATCTAACTCCCTCCGAAAATGTGCTAAAAATAACATCTAACTCCCTCCGAAAATGTGCTAAAAATAACATCTAACTCCCTCCGAAAATGTGCTAAAAAGAACATCTAACTCCCTCCGAAAATGTGCTTAAAATTACATCTAACTCCCTCCGAAAATGTGCTAAAAATTACATCTAACTCCCTCCGAAAATGTGCTAAAAATAACATCTAACTCCCTCCGAAAATGTGCTAAAAATTACATCTAACTCCCTCCGAAAATGTGCTAAAAATAACATCTAACTCCCTCCGAAAATGTGCTAAAAATAACATCTAACTGCCTCCGAAAATGTGCTAAAATTACATCTAACTCCCTCCGAAAATGTGCTAAAAATTACATCTAACTCCCTCCGAAAATGTGCTAAAAATTACATCTAACTCCCTCCGAAAATGTGCTAAAAATAACATCTAACTCCCTCCGAAAATGTGCTAAAAATAACATCTAACTCCCTCCGAAAATGTGCTAAAAAGAACATCTAACTCCTTCCGAAAATGTGCTAAAAATTACATCTAACTCCCTCCGAAAATGTGCTAAAAATAACATCTAACTCCCTCCGAAAATGTGCTAAAAATTACATCTAACTCCCTCCGAAAATGTGCTTAAAATTACATCTAACTCCCTCCGAAAATGTGCTTAAAATTACATCTAACTCCCTCCGAAAATGTGCTAAAAATAACATCTAACTCCCTCCGAAAATGTGCTAAAAATAACATCTAACTCCCTCCGAAAATGTGCTAAAAATAACATCTAACTCCCTCCGAAAATGTGCTAAAAATTACATCTAACTCCCTCCGAAAATGTGCTAAAAATTACATCTAACTCCCTCCGAAAATGTGCTAAAAATTACATCTAACTCCCTCCGAAAATGTGCTAAAAATTACATCTAACTCCCTCCGAAAATGTGCTAAAAATTACATCTAACTCCCTCCGAAAATGTGCTAAAAATTACATCTAACTCCCTCCGAAAATGTGCTAAAAATAACATCTAACTCCCTCCGAAAATGTGCTAAAAATAACATCTAACTCCCTCCGAAAATGTGCTAAAAAGAACATCTAACTCCTTCCGAAAATGTGCTAAAAATTACATCTAACTCCCTCCGAAAATGTGCTAAAAATAACATCTAACTCCCTCCGAAAATGTGCTAAAAATTACATCTAACTCCCTCCGAAAATGTGCTTAAAATTACATCTAACTCCCTCCGAAAATGTGCTTAAAATTACATCTAACTCCCTCCGAAAATGTGCTAAAAATAACATCTAACTCCCTCCGAAAATGTGCTAAAAATAACATCTAACTCCCTCCGAAAATGTGCTTAAAATTACATCTAACTCCCTCCGAAAATGTGCTAAAAATAACATCTAACTCCCTCCGAAAATGTGCTAAAAATTACATCTAACTCCCTCCGAAAATGTGCTAAAAATTACATCTAACTCCCTCCGAAAATGTGCTAAAAATAACATCTAACTCCCTCCGAAAATGTGCTAAAAATAACATCTCACTCCCTCCGAAAATGTGCTAAAAATTACATCTAACTCCCTCCGAAAATGTGCTAAAAATAACATCTAACTCCCTCCAAAAATGTGCTAAAAATAACATCTAACTGCCTCCGAAAATGTGCTAAAATTACATCTAACTCCCTCCGAAAATGTGCTAAAAATAACATCTAACTCCCTCCGAAAATGTGCTAAAAATAACATCTAACTCCCTCCGAAAATGTGCTAAAAATTACATCTAACTCCCTCCGAAAATGTGCTAAAAATTACATCTAACTCCCTCCGAAAATGTGCTAAAAATAACATCTAACTTCCTCCGAAAATGTGCTAAAAATTACATCTAACTCCCTCCGAAAATGTGCTAAAAATTACATCTAACTCCCTCCGAAAATGTGCTAAAAATAACATCTAACTCCCTCCGAAAATGTGCTAAAAATAACATCTAACTCCCTCCAAAAATGTGCTAAAAATAACATCTAACTGCCTCCGAAAATGTGCTAAAATTACATCTAACTCCCTCCGAAAATGTGCTAAAAATAACATCTAACTCCCTCCGAAAATGTGCTAAAAATAACATCTAACTCCCTCCGAAAATGTGCTAAAAATTACATCTAACTCCCTCCGAAAATGTGCTAAAAATTACATCTAACTCCCTCCGAAAATGTGCTAAAAATAACATCTAACTCCCTCCGAAAATGTGCTAAAAATTACATCTAACTCCCTCCGAAAATGTGCTTAAAATTACATCTAACTCCCTCCGAAAATGTGCTTAAAATTACATCTAACTCCCTCCGAAAATGTGCTAAAAATAACATCTAACTCCCTCCGAAAATGTGCTAAAAATAACATCTAACTCCCTCCGAAAATGTGCTAAAAATTACATCTAACTCCCTCCGAAAATGTGCTAAAAATTACATCTAACTCCCTCCGAAAATGTGCTAAAAATTACATCTAACTCCCTCCGAAAATGTGCTAAAAATAACATCTAACTCCCTCCGAAAATGTGCTAAAAATAACATCTAACTCCCTCCGAAAATGTGCTTAAAATTACATCTAACTCCCTCCGAAAATGTGCTAAAAATAACATCTAACTCCCTCCGAAAATGTGCTAAAAATAACATCTAACTCCCTCCGAAAATGTGCTAAAAATAACATCTAACTCCCTCCGAAAATGTGCTAAAATTACATCTAACTCCCTCCGAAAATGTGCTAAAAATTACATCTAACTCCCTCCGAAAATGTGCTAAAAATTACATCTAACTCCCTCCGAAAATGTGCTAAAAATTACATCTAACTCCCTCCGAAAATGTGCTAAAAATTATGTAAGTCGTTTAAATAAACGTCTGCATGTGCCAGTGGGACGTACCAGAGTGGAGATCCAACTACTAATTAGATTTTTACCATCCGAATGATATTGGGGAAAAGTAGAGACTATAAAATTAGAACTCTTGAACTCTCCATTCGATTCAATGTACTCCTATATGTTAATTATGAATAAGCTGTCATGACTCGTGACCCTAAAAACATTTTCTTTTCATTTTTGGTACTTTTAGATCACGTGGAATGTAATTATATGTAATAAGTGTATATATTTATTAAATTTTAGCAATGTCCTGCTTATGAGGTGATGTTCTAACTAGTTGATTCGAGAACCATAAACTAACTTCATCCGTGGTAATGCCACCTAATCTGATGAGCTTTGTAACCAAAGCATACCGATATTTTAGCTAATACTCTGGTTTTAAATCGACCTAGAGGAATAATGACGATCAAACTCAAGGAATTGATCAAATCAGGTCCATGAACTTATGGCAGTTCCGACCGGACGTTGAAAAATTCCATCTTTTGGAAATAACTGTACTAAATTAATCATATGAGGTCATCTGAAAGGTCTGAAACTGATTATATGCTTAAATTAATAAAAAATCTTAGCATAATCGGAACCGGTGAAGCGGCTAATGGAGAAGCGTGGGGGACTTCCCAAGACTCCGCTTCCTCTTTCGCATGCGTGGGAGGTGACAACCATGTGGATTTAGGAGGTCTCTGGGCTGTTTGTAAATTCTTTATGAATGAGGGAGTGATTGAAAATTTTCAAATATGGTATGAATGAGAACATTCAACACAATTACTCATTGCCCATTAAGGCATATTGTAATTTTAGCACAGTAAAGATTTGATTAATAATAATAATAAAAACAATAGGCGAATCGGAAAGTAATTTCTCAGATTGCTGCGAAAACCGGTTCAACAGGACAAAGCACACATAGACCCCCAGGTGACAGGCAATTCTGCGACTGCAATAGCAGACCTGGTGAATTGGATTTTTAGTCTTGGCCGGCCAAGCGCACAGGTAGAAATGTTTCCGAGGGAGTCCTAAAAAGTTGAAAGGCCAGACAGTGGGCAGGGCAAGAACCTACGCCTCCGAGAGACCAGTTTATAAATTCATAGCCGCGAGATGGAGCTGCCTCAATTTACATGCTAATATAGCCCAGTTGTTCTGCGCTTGCGCACTAGTTCGGATACCCCCGTGCTCTTTGGCACTGCTAATTCGGCGGTTGGATGGTGATGGTGTCTGTTTGCTCATTCGCCTCCCCACTTTCCATTTCGTGATTAATCTATACTAAACCAGCGTATGCATGGATGTGTGACATATCTATTTTTTTTTAAACAAAATTAAATCATAAATGTAAATATTATTTGATTATTATAAAGAACTTGCAACCTCCCATGATTTCAATTAGCAAATCTACTTTTACCTATACAGATAATAATTCATCCCCCCCCTTAATTATCTAGAAAGACGGATTTATTTGATACGTCTGGAAGTATTATTTGGGTTAGTCTGAATCTAAAAATATGGAAATAATTATTTGATTTTATGTTCCCCTTATTAAATTCTCCTCATCTGAAGTCGGAGTTAATCAAAATATCTTAGAATCGAAATATTTCGACAACTATAACCGTTAGAAATAGGAATTTAATAGAGATATATAATGTTTTTTACAATTATATACAAACATAGATTTAGCAGTTGACTAGTAACAATATAAAACATATAAAAAAAATGCTAACAAATTAGTAAAATATCCCGGGCAACGCCGATAGATGCCGCTCTTTCGAAGAAAGATGATCCAATGTCTTAAGACCCATAAAACAAGATTTGTAACGTCGTTAATTTGATACGTGAATACTTTCAAAATCAAGCAACGTGAGAACCAAATATACCGTTTTATTCTTAAGCTTTGAAAAGACCCAATTTTATTTCTTCGTACATAAAATTACTGGAATGGTGTAAAGTCGCGTCAATTAAAATTATTATGTTGGATGCGAGGGAGGTGACAACCATGTGAATTTGGGAGATCTCTGGGCTGTTTGTATAAACTGTATGAATGAGCGAATGGGTATAGAACTGTATATATGGTGTTAATGAGATCATTGATGACATTGCTTAAATGTACAACAGGGCAGATTGTAATTTTATGGCATTAAATGTTGTTGTATGTATTTTTTGCTATGGGTACTTGGTTCAAATCACTGTCAATATTTATTAAAATGTATGTCTAAGAGCTATGTATGTGTAGGTTCTATTGTCAATAACAAAAGTCAGTTTTTTTTTTTCAGCTCACAAGCATTTGTCTGTTGTCAAGGGTTGACCTTGCGAGGCTTTCTAAAATATTTATCTAATATACTTGTAACACTTGCAGATTTTATTAAAGATTGATGGAATTAAATGAAAATGTCAACGTCGTGAGGGATCATCAGAAAAAGCAATCGTGAAAAAGACAAAAAAAAAAGGGACGAGAAAAATTTAGTTAAAAAGCCCTTATTAGAAGCGTCCAACAAGAACAGATTGTCACCGAGGGCTGTATGTTACCTCGCTTTATGAAAACCACCTTCCTCTTTATCTGACCTGCCCCGGAGGAGTGGTTAAACTGTGTCTTCTCATTAATCCACTCTTTTTTTTACATCCAAGCTCACTTTTCTCATTACCAAACGTAGTCACGCCTTCGTTTCTCGTCAGTTTTTACTGTAATAATAAAAGTTCCTGAGATGAAATTCGGACAAACTCTAATTAGTGTACAATTTTTCTGGGAGCAATATATTCTTTCATATCAGAGAGGAGCAGCCATATATTAAACATTTTATCCATTCGTTTTTCTTTTTTATTCTGGTTAATTAAGGAGTCTTTCCTCCGTTCGGCCTTGCGTTAACCTCTCATATATTTTCTGCTCTAACTTACTGTTTGTACAAAGGGCGTTAATTTTTAGTGATCGCTCTTGTTATTATTTCGAACTGCTGTGTTAAAAAAACTAATTAAAAAAAATACCATCTGCTTTATGTTCTTATGCACACGTCAACTTCACTACTTGATAGGAAAAACAGATGAGTAGGTCAGATCCCCCTACTCTGCTCATAAAAAATGAATATGTCATAAAAAAATGGTGTAGCGACCGCTAACTACATAAGATATACTCTATTATATATATGTTGTAAATTAATTTAAACAAATGTAAATAACATTACCAAACCGTAAGCCATTGTAAATGTTGTAAACAATAAAAGACACAGCTGTAAGAAAACTAGTTAGAGGCTGGAAACCCTTACCATCTACCCAGAGCAGGTAGCAAGCGACAATAAGGCCACGATAAGGCCTTACATGATTGGGTACTAAGGAGGCACGTCGAGTATAAATATACCCGGGTTTTTGCCTGTAAATCATTCTCACGACGGCTCTCTACTGTTGAACTTGCAGCTGCACTAATGTTTCAAGACTTGGCCTTCTTATTTATGAAAACCTCTCTTCCTAGCCTCGCTATGTTTTAGTCTGGCGTTGTCAGACCCCACAATCTCCTAGTGGGATTCTCTGGCTTCGTCTCGCTAAAAATAGCCGCTCCTTGGGAGAGACCTCTCCCTCGCGGACAACGGTTGCCGTGGCCCTACAAACTTTACCTAATAGTGTCCCCCACGGCAATTCAGTCTGCCTCTCTCCTGTTCAAACTCGCCTTTGGGATGTGGAAGGTTTTCGCCTACCCTCAGATACAGAGTGTGAATTCGTGGTCATTCCAAGACCACATAAGCTACCTACCCTATACCTCTTCTCCCGGACATACTGCCTTGTCGGGGCACATACCTATCAAATATGGAGTCAGATAGTAAGACCCTTCATGAAGCAATTTTCCAGGTTATAAACTGAAACAACCCTCACTTCGTCACCAGGGCTAGGGTGACGACCCGACAAATGGCTTGAAATTGTAAGGATAAGTTTTAATAAAATGTTATGAAATCGGTTGGTCAGTGATTTATAATTATAATTAAATTCAAGCTACTAAGTTGGACCTAGGTATTTTACTGATTCGGTTTAAGGGTTGAAAAAAAATAACAAAATAAAAAAGATCGGTATCATTTGGTAGTGTAGACGAAGGGAGGAATCCTGTAGGTGAAACCGAACGGAGGAACGAAGGATTTTTAGAGTTCCGTTAGGTTTTTCAAAAACCAGAAGCCTTTTTTCTTCTCCTGTGTTTATCTGATTTGAGTTTGTAACTGCAGTCCTCTTGTTGACCAATAAGCATGACATTGATAAAAAAATAAAAGGATTCATTTAAATATTTTCTTAAATTAAACAAGGTGAAATAGTTCATTTTAAAATTATCAATAAAACATGCTAGATAGTACTCATCAACTATGAATTGTTTAGACAAAACTTTATCTACTTGGCCTACAAATAACAGGCAGACAAAATTAAAAAATAAATAACTAATTCCTTTGTCATGTTCTTCTAATCAAGTACTTCCTATAAAAGTAAGTTATCAGATTACTTTGGTTAACATTGCTAGAATTAAAAAAAAAAAAAACTAAATTAAAAAATTATAAGTGAATTTGAACTCTGGAGGAAAGTACAGAAAAAAAAAGTTGAACCAGAAGTAAGTTGATAAGAACTAGACGGGTAACCTTTTCCCCTTCTTCCCAAGACTTAGATATTAGTCTCAATAGAGTTTTAGCTTTGATTAAGTAAAATGAGTTAGTCCGCAGAGGTCCAATGTAAATCTTTTAATCAAAGCTGATCGCAGATATCGACCCAGGTGTATTTGGGTCACCTTATCAGTATCCTATTATAATTATTCATATCACTCAAAATCATTCATATCGCATATCAAGCAGAACTAACGTCTCATAACTGTTAGTGGACAGAAGTGGGAATTCAACTCGATACGATAAATAATCGTATGTATCTCTAATGAGAACAAAATTAGTTTTTTTTATTCGTTTTCAAGAGTTGGGTTATATTACATTGGATACGACGGAATAAAACCTGCCGGATTCTCCTGTCAAATTCAATGAAGGGAAGCAATATTACATATTTTCAATATGTGAAAAGCGGAAGTCCATTTGTCGGCTCGCCTAAGGGCACACAGGCTACTCACACAGGGGAGTGGAGTACATCTCACTCAGGGAACTGGGTCGGCATAGCTGGCCGATAAGGATTTTTGTGACAGAATCTCTTACATTTTCGTAATTACATATTGGTAATATTTCCTTTTATCTTCTTTTGAAACAATATTTTTAGATCCTCCTCTTCTATAGATAAATAAATTTGAGTTGGGATCACATTTCATAGCTGAAATAAACTATACAATCCATTGTGCACATTAAATTGTGCTTAAATACATAGCTGCTTTGGCCCTGAAAACTCGAGGAGGATTTGGTCTTTTATCACTCATGTACTCTCTGGGATTGTCAAGTTATGGTATTTTAATAATTAAATTTCATATATAATTAGTATTATTGGTATTTCCAATGTCTATGTGATATATCCGTCAATCTATTTTCGTGGCAATCGTTGGGCAAAAAGGATAAAAAAGGATGCAAAGATGTGAGAGTTAAAGGAGGATTAGAAAAAACACACAGAAACCTCCACTGAGCGTACACCACATGTTGCTTTGACGAAGATCCGAACAGATTTTTCCTTGTTTAACCAATATGTTAATTACTAGCAACGTACTCTCATCATAATAAAAGTTTTGTTATTCGAAAATCCCTTGGTAGCTGACTTCGTATAGATGATTTTAACCGAAAACTCACTCCTTTAAAATAAACCTAATTCTAATAAATAAATTAAAGGTGATCATAAAAATATATAAAAACAATAAACAGTGAAAGCATTGAAGTCGAAAGTTTGCACGTGGACTACAAGATACGTACTGAGTTATTCGACTTTTTTTTTTTACAGCTGTTATTGATTGATTTGACACAAATTGTTGTATGCGGATCCAAACTGACAGCTGAATGCATAATTTAAACAATTTTATCTATCTTTCTATCTATACATGTATCGTTCTAAAATATATAACTAAATACAAGGTCAAACATAAGTAAATACAGTGAGGATTAATGTAAGAGGCAGAAAGACAGACAGGAGGGTAAAGAGACTCGGAGATGTAGACCGGACCGGACGGACTACTTCGCCCCCGCTCCTGATGGGACGTGAGCTGACCCACAAGAGCACAAGAGCGAACACTCAGAGCCCCTAATGGACGGGATATTAAAGCTGTCTTTCGTTGGTAGTTCTCACTCGAGAAATAGCCTTGAATAGATGGATAGTGGGCGAATGTGAGCCTGGAGTGCCCACACAAGTATAATCCTTCCCTTTAGAAAAAATCAATGAAGGAGGCACATTAGATGTGGTCACCAAAGGTCAACGTAAATGTTTATAACCTATTTCAACTAATTCGAATATTCTATCCTTTTTTGTTATTTATTTACTCAAATGATTATGTCCAATCAATAAAGTACTATTTTAAGCAGTGCTTTCACCTTCAGCTTACTTGTTACTTTTTGGATAAAAGGCTCATTAGCCAAAACCGCTTCACTGGTCACTTTGGTTAGTAGTCTCCGCAGAGCTCACCTATTTCGTTTGGAGGATGTCACGAGACCAACTCCGCCTTAGGAGTCGCTCTAAGTTGCTGATGATGAGGAGTGTAGAGCATTATTAGCCCGTACGAATGACCAGAAAGGTGGGAACGGAAGCAGCAGGTGGAAATCCGAGTCTGACTGGAGATCATGAATGAATGGGATATGGTTTCAGCGCGAAGGGTACGGCTGAAGTTTTTAAGGAAACATTAACTATCTTGCGAAGCTTTCTTGAGGAACAGGATTACATGATTGCAGGAAGGAATATTAGCTTTCCACTCCCTAAGACTTGTATTTCGATAGATTCTATGCTTACGAGTTCTTGTTAATGACTTAGAAGAGATCTTCTATGCATGGAAAGAACTAAGGGCTTTTATTAATGCTGTGAAAATGATTTTAATGAGTTTTTGTCATTGAAGTTCCCAGTTTTTTCCATCTCCGGGCCATCAAAAGAAACTATCATGCAAATACCATGTCTAAAAATAATGAGAATTTCATTCTGGTTGCGAATACGATGTTAAACAAACTGTTAATTACTTTTTGTAACTGTACTCGTAGTTCTAAAGAGAATCGAAAATTATAGACTGTTATTCAGCAAATCGACATCTTAAATTTGATAACCTTCTTACAATTATAAAAGTATACATGTATATTTGTGATAAATTAATTAATAGAACTCAGCTTTGTTTTATGCAGGCTATATTTGTCCAGTCTTCCCAATGTCATGTAGGAGCCCCCTGTAAAATTTCAGGATTGTAGCTTGTAGATGGGATCCACTAATTATAGCAGGGAAGGAATAAAGTTTAAATAGGTCTATAACGAAACATCGAAAATAAAATATATTTAGTGTTAGGTTTTAAAAGTGGTTTTAAATTTAAATGGAATCTGTTGAGTTGAGTGGATTAGCATCTTGATTCTTCAACTCATTATAAATGGGAGCTTTTATTTACTTCATGACATAGCAGAACATAAATGGCTAATCGATTTTATAAAATTAGTTGAATAATACTAGATAGAGTTTTTATACTCAACCATATCAACGCTGTATGATGATGAAAGGTGTAAATCCATGTCTCCATGGGCAGACCAAACATCAAAGACTTGGTGACACTTTGGCTGGTATAACTTCATTATGTTCGGGTGAGTGGCGGGCGGAGATAAACCTGTTTGATGTTAACGGTCACTGGGTGAGGACGAATTAGACCACGCTTTGTAGAAGACATTCTCTCGCTAAACGGTTTAATTCGGTCTGCGGGGTTGTCGCGGGGCCATCAGAAAGTCAAGTGCGGAACCTACAAAGATCTTTTGCGGCAATGAACTGTCATACCAAATTACAGAAAACTGCTTACTTTTACCTATACTAAAAAATCACTGCATATAGGTCTGACCAAGATCATTCAATAAAAAAATATTAATACAGCAAGGTTTTAATGGGAGATAACATGTAGGGGAGTGCTTTCACGATAGTTCAATGACCCTTCTAGAAACTCCTAGGGGAAGGGGGTGCTCCACATCACACCCACGCCATATTTTGATACCAATTCTCTCCCTTATCGACGTGTAACAGTATATGAAGGGGATACGGAAAAGGGTAAATCCAGCAGCCATCTTGCGGTAATGACAGAGAAATACTGGGCTTTGGTTTTTACCCTCAGAAGAGAGCTTTTGGGGTCACCATTGAAAGGGTAGCGTTAGGAACCTTTGTTTGCAGTGGTTTTGTGTGTATGTGTATAGTCTATAAAATATAGTGGGCCAACTTTAATTAATTACTATGGGGTATGTAGTGTATTTTGTTTTATATCATATGCTTGCATTATTAGCAATACCAGGTTGAACAAAACACTTAAGAGGATTGCAAATAATATAATTTAATTCATAGTAGATGTTCATATGTTTTCCCTATTATTTTATTAATAATATTATATAAATGGATATACTTTTACGATTATTCTGCTTTGTATAATTAATGCGCGGGGGAATACATGTTTTTTTTAATATTCCTCTTCTTAATGGTACTCTGTACACCATACCTGGTCTAAGTATACCTTAGGAGTTGTGATTAATTGCATAAGGGTTTCGATGGCCTATTATATGGTTAAATTGACTTTTGTTAAATTGAGTTATTTCCTTAGGTTCTATTAGTGGGATCTAGCACCCTTTTCTGTTCATTGTGTTGGTTCCATTACCCTGGTTCCACAGAATTAAGCGAAAAAAATTACAATTGAAAAAAGTTGGTTCGTAACTGATTAACTATCAATTAACTGACACAGTGCTTTCAAAAAACCAATAAGTCAACAAATAAAATCAATCCGTTGGTTCTTGCCAATTTTAAAACGTTTTTATGTTAAACGAGTGATTTGCAATTTTTTCAATATTCGAAATGATGATTTTCAGTGAGCGAGATGATTTAGAAGAAATATAATGAATTACTTTTGATCAAAAATACTAGGTAGTATTAAATGGTTAGTGAACATGTGAGAAACAGAATTTGATTCTAGTAAGTAGTATAGGCATTTCTTCATTGATCCTACACTTTCTACGACAAATGTTTTGTAAAATAATATTCGAATATTTATTGATGGGCATCAATGACTATTAATCATCAATCAATATTGAATATTATAAATAATCAATATTACAGGCATCAATCAATATTTATCGATGTGGTTGACATGCCTAAAAAAAAACATTATTGATCGACTAGTTATTAGTTTTTTTTTTAAGGTTCCATCGGGTGTTTTTTTTCTTCTCAGAACAAGACATAAGTTTGATTTTAGTGTTTAGTTTAGAATGGAGTTCAGACATTAAACATTTTTAACAGTCCTATAAGACAGAACCCCTTACTTCCTAAACCTTCTTCTATCAAATGATTACCAAAGGTGGTAGATTAATATAGAACGTCAGACACAAGCTTATTGAATTTACATTGTCTACTTTTTTATTGTTGTATTGTTTGAGTCCACATTTCTAAATTAATCCACAACATGCGCAATTTTACATGGAGGGCCCATGTTGTGGGATAATAGATAATACCTCAGGGAGGTAATAAAATAATAAGACGTCAAGTTTTTTGACTCGTTGCAGCGCCTAACCAACCCAGTGTTTAACACTATGACCCCACCACCCCTCCCGCATCGATGGCAACAGACTGTCAGGGAAAATTAGGTTAAGAATTAGTATGTAAGTCAGTTTTGAGGTTGATCAGAAAGGTGACCCCCATCACCTTTATTAGTCAGTTTAGTCCAGTCACGTATAATGTGTATCATTATACTTGTTTATTCATTATATAATTTTTATAAAATAACAAAACCTGTATTTAATGTAGCGATACATAAATACAAAAATAATTTGTAGATAGATTCGCCTGAGGATCTATAATTGTCTGTAAATTTAAAGGGGCTATGAAAGAAAAAAAAAAGTATATAGTATATAGCAATTAAAAAAATGATTGTTGAGGGGAAAACCAAATTAAAATATGTAATATGTGTTTCGACGTTTTTGGATTGTAATAAAAAAAATTGTGTTATTCAACAACTTGACTTGATTTTTGTTTATTGTTTTGTTTAGTCAGATATTCGGTCTATGATCTATGATTAACTGCCTGACGAGTGAGCTAAGTTCTGGCTAAATAAGGCCCTCAGTCTGAAGACGCAATGAATCACTCTCACCCGCTAGACAAAGAACTGTCCCTCGTATGTTATCCAGGCGAGGGGCCTGCCTACTGCAGCGTTGTCACCTGAGATCTACCTTTGATGGATGCTTATTACAGCAGCTCTCGGGTCTCTCCTTGATAAAATTATCGACCCGGTGTCGGCTGACGGATGACTCCGCCACAATGCCGTCTTGTCTCCGATGGAAATCCACTGGAGAAGAAGGTACACTTCTCTTTTCTCTGCGTGTTCTCCTTTTTCCTTGATGAACCGGCGGAGTGATGGTAAGCGCTGAAAAGCAATCTCACGTCCCTAATAAAAACTCATAAGGAAGAGGAAGAGTGGTTTTTAACCCTCCATGGTATGGCAGTTGTTCCGAGGGCGAGTGACCTCTTTGGTATTCATTGCTAAGCCCGAGGGGGGAATTCAAGTCAAGCACGATAAACTAAACAATTAAGGTTTTTTTTTTACCCCTTGAGATAATATCTGTATTTAATATTATTTACATCGGCTTATTACATACAGTTGTTGGGCCTAAACGGCGCTAACCTCGAACTAAAATAAACTTAATACGTACCAATAAAATATAACTTATTTATAAAAACATCTGCGACTAACTTTAAGTGACGACTCCGATAACGTCTTTAATGACAGTTTTAACGACTAAATTGCAGTCCACTAAAGTTTGACCGCATGTTACATATTATCAATCAGTACGTTGAGAACTTCTTTGGTACCATACGTAATATGATATATAAGTAAAACAGTTATCTTTTAATTACAAGAAAATAAGTAATTTGTCCAGGGGTACTTTCATTATTATTATTATTATTTTATTACTACTACCATAGAAAATTATGTGTTTAGAAATAGAATAGCTGCGCTAAATTTGAGATTACGATGTTACCAAGTTATTGTAATTATAATTTGAAAAAAGAGAACTAACATTTTTTATTGCTAATTGCGACGTTTAACTTGATATTCTGGTTTTTAATTTGATTGATATATAGTTGTTCTGTTATTAGTAATTAATTTGTTACTGTATGACACTTAGTAATATCTACATTTCTTCCAAATATTTAATAGGGCATTTATATTGTCATGTCTCTAGCTTGAACACACAAAGACAAGAATAGGCTGGCAGGTACAGGGGAGAAACACAGCAGGGATTTATAAAAAACACTTAATTAGTAGTGTCAGAGGTGGAATACGAACTTTAGACGTTCCGATCTCCGGTCACTGTACTTCTAGCTCATCCGTCCCTGAGCTCAAGAGACTACTAATTGAATAGAAGAGAGAACCAGACTACATACACCATATGTATAGACCATGTATACGAATACGTAAATATATATTCATACAAAATAAATTTTAACAATGGATAAACTACGATATTAGAAAAAAGTTTGAATTCCTGTCCACCAACAACAAGAACTAAAAATGACCTAATATATCTTTTTTATAATCAGCTTTATTATGATAAAATTACAACCTGCCTCATTGGCCAATAAGTAATTGTGATAAATGTTTTCATTCATACCATATTTACAATTTTCATTCACTCCCTCATTCATACAGTATTTATAAACAGCCCAGCGACAGTTGTCCAAAGCGTCTGTTTAGTTTATGTCTTTTTAGCCTTGTTTGTTACTGACGTAATAAGGGGCTTTTCCTATTGTTCTCAGGAATTTTGATTGAACGGATTGGATAAGCTTGATGTTTGACTTTTTTGCTGTCCCCCATAGCTCTATTCCCTATGTCCAGATTGCTTGTAACTTTGTAAATTAGTAATTTGTTTTGTATTGAGAGATGGGAAGTCCTTTGAAGTAGTCTCTACATCTTTCCAAAACGTCTGTTTGTTCTTGTCTTTTTAGCCTCGTATGTGGGTTCCAGGTCAGCCGTTTGTCGAGATGGATGCCTAATTTACTGTACTAACTCAGATACAAGGAGAGGAATGACCTAATATATCATGGCTTCAATTCATTTACCAACGTATGACATAAAATTAATAAAGGGATATACGGTTTGTTTGTAATATTTTATAAAGCAACAACTAAACATTCATAGGATACTTTTCAATACACATGTGAGATAAGATCCATAAAAAACGAAACGACTTAATACCATAAAGATCGGATAAAGGAAAGTCGTCTGTTATAACGAACAAATACGAAAAAGTATATAAATAAAAATCATTATCACTGATGCCGGGAGAGATGCATAGTGAAGATACAACAGTTAAATGTGATAAAATAGTTAGGGAAGTGCTTAGCTATGTAAAATGTCTATCAAACCTAGGCGTGCTTTAAAAGTCATCCAAACTAATCCACTCTCTCCTCGTTGTACCGCCTATTAAAAGCTAACGAACACTTCATACCTCTCCACGCTCTGTGTAACAGATCTCTCATTACGCACGCAACTGTTCAACGGGAGGATACCTAAGCTACAAACCTATACACAAACGTACCGCCTAAAGAACGTACTACCTAATGACACGCGGCTTGCTACTAAAACACCAATGGTCTAGCTACGGGTAACACTCTTTGTAGTCTTCTTGCTGGCAATTGCACAGACTGTATTTAGCAAATGCACTTTACGTAGTGATATGTATCTAAACCATTAAAAAAAATAATTTGAAATTCACAATACAGCTGGAGAAGGAAAGAAACACAAACTATCAAGGCCTAAACATCAGGCAAAACAATAATAAACATAAATTCTTGACTGTGTTTTGAGTACGGTCTCGGTCTAGAATGGATCTCAGGTCAGAAATTCAGTAACATCAAAATTAACAGAAACGAGGCAATAAATGAAATGTTTTAACAAAAAAAGGTTATTAAAGTAGATACAGAACAGGACCTTTTAAGGTTTGTTTAAACAAAAAAGCATTGTCCAGAACCTACAAGTGACTTGGGTTCACTGAAGTAAACTAAAAAAAAAAATAGTTGGCTTGACCTGACCCGATCTATTTTTTGAGTTTGACTGTCCTTTTCAGAGATTCAAAAAAAAAACAGTTTAACGTAACGTGTATCACACGAAACATTAGACAAAGGACTAACTGAAGCCTCGTCTATATAGTGAAACAAAATCTTGCTGTCATGGTAACTCATAGCGGGTAGATACGTACAATAGATTCTACTTAGCTGCATCGGAAGTTACTTATGACTCGAGCTGATAATAACCCAGAAAGTGTTAATTTTGTCCTGAGAGATTGGAGTTCATACAGATAGATAATTTAACTTATTTCAACGTAGCTACGTTAAAAGTAATCCACAATAGAATTAATAACGCTATTAATTATATAATTGGAATGCTGTGGTGCTGGTGTTTGTTTTTAAAGAAGAAATAAAATAAAACAACCCCTTTCCAGTCGTTTAATTAAATAATTGGTTCGTGTCTGCTCACACACAGAGCTACCATAAAATAAATCTATTATTTAAATGTCATGGTTCTACCCGCAACCGACAAAGCCCTTGAGGTAATACAAATAAAAGAAAAAAGTAGACTTTTCCCTCGGTCACAAAGATCCCTCTCATATCTAAGCGGCTTTATTTGGACATAAGACGTCAGCAAACAATTTCGTATTTCATCGGTCCGTACGTACAACTCGCAACCACTTTATATCTGCGCTCATTTGGAAAAACCTGCCATGTACATTTTTCTTTTTTTTTTTGTGTTTTTCTTTTTCAAATAACTGACGAAGTACCATATAGTATATATCACGAAATCTTTACGAAATCGACAACAACAATTTATTAGAATAAAATTACAATCTGCCTTCTTTATTAGGCAATAAGTAATTGAGATAAATGTTATCATTCATACCATATTTACAACATCATTCACTCGCTCATTCATACAATATTTTTTCAAACAGCCCAGAGGCCCCCCAAGTCCACATGATTGTCACCTCCCTCGCATGCGAAGGAGGCAGCGGAGTATTGGGCAGTCTCCCACTCTTCTAAGTCAGCCGCGTCACTGGATAAGAGCCAGCGGAGGCTGACCAAGAGCGCGAGAGCCACAGACACTCAGGACATGATGAGAGAAACTGGCCATTGCCAGGACTCCCACTAACACTTAGTTATAGCAGGTCACGAGGCCACTGCCGTTTTGATCTCCGAGGAGGATTATAGGGATGAGTGGTGAAGTGCAATGACTGTGCTAGGGAGTTAGGGTGGTTGGATAGGTTACTATGGAGTTTTATGAACTTGGAAGGGATGAGTTCGAGAATGTAAGGTATATTAAGATCATTTACCACAGACCCTTTTCCTAATCCTACAGTCCTACCTTTCAAACCGCTTCTTCCAAGTCCGCTGTGGTTTAGAATACTCTAACTACTATCCCATAAGTGCAGGAGTTCCACAGGGCAGTGTCCTGGGCCCCATCCTCTATAACCTATACACCGCTGATGTCCCCTCTACTCCCAATACCTTCTTGGCCACATTTGCAGATGACACTGCAGTCTTGTCATCCCATCCAGACCCCGACATAGCATCCCATAACCTTCAAAAACACCTTGACGAGATCGAGTATTGGTGCAATCAATGGCGGATCAAAGTTAATGAAGCAAAATGCTCCCACATTACCTTCACCCTTTGTCGCAAGTCTTGTCCACTAGTTTATTTTAATTCTATTCCTCTCCCTGTATCCGAGACAGTACGGTACTTAGGCTTCCATCTTGACAAACGACTGACCTGGAACCCACATACGAGACTAAAAAGACAAGAACTAAACAGACGCTTTGGACAACTGTACAGACTACTTCAAAGGACATCCCATCTCTCAATAGAAAATAAACTACTAATCTACAAAGTTATACTTAAACCAATCTGGACATACGGAATAGAGCTATGGGGGACAGCAAAAAAGTCGAACATCAAGCGTATCCAATCCTTTCAATCAAAAGTCCTGAGAACAATAGTAAATGCCCCTTATTATGTCAGCAACAAAACCCTTCATAACGACCTTAATATACCCTACATTCTAGAACTCATCCCTTCCAAGTTTACGAAATTCCACAGTAGCCTTTCCAACCACCCTAATCCTGTAGCACAGTCAATGCACTGCGCCACTCATCCCTATAATCCTCCTCGGAGACTGAAACGGCATAGGCCTCGTGACCTGCTATAAACGCGTGACAGTGGGAGTCCTGGCAATGGCCAGTCTCTCCAATCATGTCCTGAGCGTCTGTGGCTCTCGCGCTCTTGGTCAGCATCCACTGGCTAGTATCCGGTGACGCGGCTGACGGAGGAGCGTGGGGGACTTCCCAAGACTCCGCTTTCTCTTTGCGGTGGATTTGGGGGGTCTCTGGGCTGTCTGTAAATATTGTATGAATGAGCGAGTGAATGATGAACTGTAAATATTGTATGAATGAGAGCATATATCTTAATTACTTATTGCCTTATAAAGGCAGATTGTAAATATTGCACAATAAAAAAAAAAAAAAGTATCATATTAAGATCGTTGTGAAGGGGTTTGTTGCTGACGTAATAAGGAGCATTTACTATTGTTCTCAGGGCTTTTGATTGAAAGGATTGGATGCGCTTGATGTTCGACTTTTTTGCTGTCCCCCATGGCTATATTCCGTAAGTCCAAATTGGTTTAAGTATAACTTTGTAGATTAGTAATTTATTTTCTATTGAGAAGTGGGATGTCCTTTGAAGTAGTCTGTACAGTTGTCCAAAGCGTCTGTTTAGTTCTTGTCTTTTTAGCCTGGTATGTGGGTTCCATATCAGTCTTTTGTCGAGATGGAAGCCTAGACACTTTACTGTCTCAGACATAGGGAGAGCAATCGAATTTTAAAAAACTGGCGGACAGGACTTGCGGCAGAGGGTGAAGGTTATGTGGGAGCATTTTGCTTCATTGACATTGATTTGCCATTGATTGCACCAATACTCGATCTCATCAAGGTGTTTTTGAAGGTTATGGGATGCTATGTCGGGGTCTAGGTGGGATGACAAGACTACAGTGTCATCTGCAAATGTTGCCAAGAAGGTATTGGGGGTAGAGGGGACATGAGCGGTGTATAGATTATAGAGGATGGGACCCAGGACGCTGCCCTGTGAAACACCTGCATTTATGGGATAGTAGTTAGAATATTCTAAACCACGGCGGACTTGGAAGAAGCGGTTTGAAAGGTAGGACTGTAGGATTAAGAATGGTATAGATCAAACAATGAAAAATGTGCAACAAAATATAATGAATATTATGTTACCTAACCTAAAATCATCACAAGAGAGTCTCATTATATATCTTCTTTTGTATGTCCTGAACTATTTACTGTGATGCGTATAAGAGGATTTTCCAAACGAACCATATCTTGTAATTAAATTAAAATATTACTTATTACAAAATTGAATTAATTTATTTTTTCGCTTTTCACAGAAACAATTAGTATTTATAGAGAATTTATTCTAGATTTTACTTTGAGTGGTTCGAAATCTTTATTCTAACTTTATTCAAGAAAGATCCCCTCCTTTGAAGCTGTTTCTCGTATTTTCGAATTTACATAACTGGAGTGGAACTTTACTCAGTATGAGTACATTTCATGAATAAAGTGATTACAAATATTCTTGTTATCCCCGGGATAAGAAAATTATAAAACAATTTTCAATTCTGACTGAACTTATAATTCCATCTGATATCTGTTCTGAAGCGTGATTGAGAGAATAAGATGATCCGGTCTTAATAAAAGTATTCACTTCTTATTATGGTATCAGAATAACAAGCCGATTCCAGGCTATTAATTTTGATTGGTTTAATTATTTCATATTAAACAGGCAATACAAATGTGATAAGCCCTTATACACTTTCAACAAGCATGAATTCCTATGTAGTGTAGGACATTACTTTGATGAATTCTGGCAAAAGATAACATACCTAAAGTGTATATTTCAAATGAGGGTTATAATATATACGCTGCGAATTCCTCATATTTTTTTTTATTGTGTGGTTGGAAAGTCCTATGCAGATTTTTATTTGCAGATCCTTGCAATACCTTGTGAACAAATATGAGAATTCTTAAAGACTTTCCTAAGATGATCACCACAATATATCAAAAGATTCATTCAAAGAGGAGACACTTTAAGTAAATAAAAGTTTTTACCAGGTTAGATAAGAAATTGTAAGTGTTAATGAATATAAAATCAGTTATTGTTAATAAAATCTTCTAGTCAACGTAATCAATGCCAGTGATCTACCATTACTTTCCCTAATTATCCTTCAGATAAGTCGTGTTCTTGTTAATTATACAAATATTGAACCTGTTTATTAGTATAATTAGCTTTAATGCTCCTTCGATGCTAATGCGAGTCTTTTAATTATAAAATGCAAAAAAAAAAAGAAATGATTAATGAGCTAATTATTTCTCCTTCAAGTGGGAATGCTTCAATAGGGAATTTTACAGTCAAGAGTAATAAAGTCATGGACTATTTATAACACACTTAAATACTCTACCATCTTATTATAATTATTAATAATTGGTTATTATTGAAACTTCTTTATTATGCTAAAAATACAATCTTCCTTATCAGGCCATAAGTAATTGTGATAAATGTTCTCATTCATATCATATTTATTCATACAGTATTTACAAACAGCCGAGAGGCCTCCCAAATCTACATGGTTGTCACCTCCCTCTGATGCAAAAGAGGAAGCGGAGTCTTGGGATGTCCCCCACGCTCCTCCGTCCACCACGTCACCAGATACTATTATAACAAATGTAACACTACTCTAAAAATCTGCCTTTATTTCCTTCAGACTTCAAGCTTAGTACGTCGAAACGTCTACAGTTTTACACTCAACATAAACTAAATGTCAGCAATTTAAATCCCTAGAAATGTACTTCTCTATAAACTCTTTCTTGCCATAACAAGATATTTACTTTACTTCCTCTTCCCACACTATTTTTTTTTTTTCTAAGCTCTCTAGTTAAAATTCAGGATGAGGGAAATAAACATATAGAATATTTAGGTTAATCGGATCCTAGGAGTACCTGCTTGAAGGTGGTGTGAGAAGATTAAGGGGTGTGGGAAGCCTCGGTGGAGGTTGGTTGTTTCGGAACAGTGGTGAGAGTCCACTGGTGGCTGGGCCTAGAGTCTCTCTAGGCATGTAGTGTAGTCATATTTAGTCTAATTTCAGTGATGGGTGCCCCTTAGAGGATTGTTGTTGCCGGGCCTAGTGCCGTGATGTCCACCATTTCCTCTGCTTTACTCGATCTTGTGAGTTGCCATTGTGCCGGTAGCGGTGGTGGTGTCATGTCTTTGAATAGAGGGTTTAGACTGTGTTTCATCGAGTCGAAGAACTTGATGTGTCTTCTTTTGATGACGTCAGTGATGGTGGGGAGCTCGAACTTTTCATGCATGTCTGAAGCTTTCATTTCACGAGAGGGGGTATGCCAGAGTCCCGTGCGCAGGATTTTCTTCTGGAAGCTCCGGAGTCGAGTTATGGTGCTGGCATGTAGGAATCTAAAGAGTGGTGTCCCAAACAGTAGAGCTGGCCATAGGATGTTCTTGTATATGAGGAGTTTCAGTCGAAGGGATATGCCCTGGCTTGTGATGGGATGCTGGAGAGAGTAGTAAGTTCTGCGTACTCGTTTCAATTCCCACTCTAGTATACCTTTCGAATCTATATTATTATCATAGCTTTTAGTATATATGGGTACACAATTAGAGTCATTCTTGTTACTTAGTAGCAATATATTATATTTGTATATTTTGTGTTTTATCAGATAGAGTTATTTTTAAGAAATTTAGAGTAATGAGAATTATCATTGTCAGCTAGTGGATTTGATTATATCATAACATGTTTCTTTTATCGACAAAAGCCGACACCCCTACAAATAATTCATTCATAGACTAGCTGATTGTGTTGTACCGACGAGGTTGAAGTAAGGGTAATCGACTTTCGCCATTAAGCAGCAGTGAAAGAAAACGATTAGGCTTGGTTGGAAACAAGTCTCTTAGGTATGGATATGTAATGATTTTGTTTTAAATCCTAGCATATGATTATTTTTAGTCCCAATCGGTGTAGCTGCTTATTAGTTCATTCAGTCTATCTTTAAAGAAGGACAGTAATAGTTTTCTGAATAACATATTAGGTTAAACAGAACGATTTCCCAAACGCTGGTCCGGTTATTACAAATAGAATCTCTTACTTCCGCCATTACATATTCCTTTGTAATAGTGTTTGTTTCTATAATTCAATTCACTTTAACTGCATATGTTTGTAGATCTTATGTTGTTAGTGACGTATATCTGTGGATTTATTTTTGAACCATGTTTCAATTATTATTATTCCTTCTTATACACCCATAGATCATTGGTTATACTTATATTAAATTTAAAAGATTTAAAAGACTATTAAAAAGACTGGATCAGCAGCTGAAGGAGCATTGACTCATATCCGCTCATCCTCCCCTATATAAACTTCCTCAAGAACTAATTAGCTCTCACTCTCATCCCACTTAGACGTAAGACTGTTACTGTACAAATTTATTATTGTTTACTTTGCTTGTTCTTTCAAATAAATATTTTAAAAAGGCCGTCATCTTGATAAATTCTTTAACTGATCTAAAAAAAAACAAAAAAAAAAAATTAACCAAAGAATTTGGTATCCCAAAATACCCTGAAATATTAACACCCCTTCAGGAATCACCACATTCATGACTACAACCATGTTTGTCCCGAACAGTACCTTTAAGATCTAGTATTGAATCTATCCTTGTAATAAAGAATTTTGTATATAATTTAATTAATTTTAAATGTTCATCCTGGAGAAACGTATTACTAAATACCACTCTGTACATGCAATCGTAATTTTTGAAATAATGATCTTATGAAATTTTCATTTGTTATACTTTTTATTTAATTTTTATATTGTTCCGGAACCCAGTTTCAGTTATCATTATTTTGTCCTGTAACATTTGTGTATCAGGATGTACATAATATTTCATTGATTGATGACCTTGTGATTTTTGATTTCAAGTTGTGTTGTTGATTTCAGTTCATTCCCTCGATCCTATTAGTGGGATCTGGTCCCGGATAGCCTTTATTTAACTATAAATTAATTAATTTTAACGAGAAGTTTATTTCACCGTAGTACACTAGTTACTAAAGTCCTTAAAGTTATTCAGGAAATCCTTAATTGTTGTCCTAGTTTTCTCAAGTGAATGATAGCAGAAAACATTCCTGGGAGAATCATCATTATGCGAGGTTAGATCTACTATCAAATGATCCCTAGAACTGTAACCGATGAAGGAATAAATAACACGACTTCGGTGACCCTGAAAAACCTTAGAAGACGAGCCTGCTCAGCAATTAGCCACCACAGAGGCCCGTAGCGTTGACAAAAGGCAGGAGGGTCTATTGAAGGAAACCTGTTACCCTCCTTTTTGATTGATATGTTCAGGCTCAGCTGGTTTTCCTCATTTCTCCTCTACGTTCCAATTTGGCAGATATCAGCTGATAGGGGCTCTCCCGTCACCTTCTCACAACCTTTCCTCCTTCCTCTCCCATTGCCTAATGGCTGTTTTCCGAGCAGGCGAGGCTGATCCAGTTAACAGATCTAACAGGATACCCACTTTACTCATCTTAAAAGCATATTATGTAGCTGATCCATGTATCAGGAGTGTCGCTATTATGTAGTTTCAATTCTGAATGTTTAGGCAACGCTATACACATTGTGATATTTATAAGATCAAATACAATTTCTTTATTATAATTAAATTGATTATAACGGAGTGACTTTTTGATTAAAATTTTCTGTATGGAGTGTTCATGAAAGAGTTACAAAAAAACAGCCAGACTGACAATTAGTGTGAACAATACATTAAACAATAAGACGGAATTTCTAAATAAGGCCACACATTTCAAAGAAAACAAAGCTATAAGTGAGAAACCCCATGGTATTATATATCCCATATAATGCATTGTGTAATAATAAAAAATGCTTATGGTATGGTTTTTTTTCTTTTTTAAATGGTTATGTAATGCAATGTTAACTAATGAAATGTAATTACTTACTTATTTGAGATGCACTTCAACGTACTGTTAAAAATACTACCCGAACCCGGTTTTGCCACCCAGTGTCACCAACTAACCCTTCAGAACTAAAAAATGACAATTTTTTTCGATTCATTTTTATTTTAATTATTTCTTTATTTATGATTTAGACAAGAACTAAACAGACGCTTTGGACAACTGTACAGACTACTTCAAAGGACATCCCATCTCTCAATAGAAAATAAATTACTAATCTACAAAGTTATACTTAAACCAATTTGGACTTACGGAATATAGCCATGGGGGACAGCAAAAAAGTCGAACATCAAGCGCATCCAAACCTTTCAATCAAAAGTCCTGAGAACAATAGTAAATGCTCCTTATTACGTCAGCAACAAAAACCTTAATAACGATCTTAATATACCCTATATTCTAGAACTTATCCCTTCCAAGTTTATGAAATTCCACAGTAGCCTTTTCAACCACCCTAATCCTGTAGCACAGTCATTGCACTGCGTCACTCATCCCTATAATCCTCCTCGGAGACTGAAACGGCAGTGGCCATGCTTGTTAAAAGTGTATAAGGGCTTATCACATTTGTATTGCCTGTTTAATATAAAATAATTAAACCAATCAAAATTAATAGCCTGGAATCGGCTTGTTATTCTGATACCATAATAAGAAGTGCATATTTTTATTAAGACCGGATCATCTTATGCTCTCAATCACGCTTCAGAACAGATATCAGATGGAATTATAAGTTCAGTCAGAATTGAAAATTGTTTTATAATTTTCTTATCCCGGGGATAACAAGAATATTTGTAATCACTTTATTCATGAAATGTATTCATACTGAGTAAAGTTCCACTCCAGTTATGTAAATTCGAAAAGACGAGAAACAGCTTCAAAGGAGGGGATCTTTCTTGAATAAAGTTTGAATAAAGATTTCGAACCACTCAAAGTAAAATCTAGAATAAATTCTCTATAAATACTAATTGTTTTTGTGAAAAGCGAAAAAATAAATTAATTCAATTTTGTAATAAGTAATATTTTAATTTAATTACAAGATATGGTTCGTTTGGAAAATCCTCTTATACGCATCACAGTAAATAGTTCAGGACATACAAAAGAAGATATATAATGAGACTCTCTTGTGATGATTTTAGGTTAGGTAACATAATATTCATTATATTTTGTTGCACATTTTTCATTGTTTGATCTATACCATTCTTAATCCTACAGTCCTACCTTTCAAACCGCTCCTTCCAAGTCCGCTGTGGTTTAGAATATTCTAACTACTATCCCATAAATGCAGGTGTTCCACAGGGCAGCGTCCTGGGTCCCATCCTCTATAATCTATACACCGCTGATGTCCCCTCTACCACCAATACCTTCTTGGCCACTTTTGCAGATGACACTGCAGTCTTGTCATCCCACCTAGACCCCAACATAGCATCCCATAACCTTCAAAAACACCTTGATGAGATCGAGTATTGGTGCAATCAATGGCAAATCAAGGTCAATGAAGCAAAATGCTCCCACATAACCTTCACCCTCTGCCACAAGTCCTGTCCACCAGTTTTTTTAAATTTGATTCCTCTCCCTGTGTCTGAGACAGTAAAGTGTCTAGGCTTCCATCTCGACAAAAGACTGACATGGAACCCACATACGAGGCTAAAAAGACAAGAACTAAACAACTGTACAGACTACTTCGAAGGACATCCCATCTCTAAATAGAAAATAAACTACTTATTTACAAAGTTATACTTAAGCCAATCTCGACATACGGAATAGAGCTATGGGGGACTGCAAAAAAGTCGAACATCAAGCGTATCCAATCCTTTCAATCAAAAGCCCTGAGAACAATAGTAAATGCTCCTTATTACGTCAGCAACAAAACCCTTCACAACGATCTTAATATACCCTACATTCTAGAACTCATCCCTTCCAAGTTCATAAAACTCCATAGTAACCTATCCAACCACCCTAACTCCCTAGCACAGTCATTGCACTGCACCACTCATCCCTATAATCCTCCCCGGTGACTGAAACGGCAGTGGCCTCGTGACCTCTATAAACGCGTGACAGTGGGGGTCCTGGCTATGGCCAGTTTCTCCAATCCTGTCCTGAGCGTCTGTGGCTCTCGTGCTCTTGGTCAGCCTCCACTGGCACGCATCCGGTGACGCGGCTGACGGAGGAGCGAGGGACTTCCCAAGACTCCACTTTCTCTTTTGCATGTGGATTTGGGAGGCCTCTGGGCTGTCTGTAAATATTGTATGAATGAGCGAGTGAATGATGAATTGTATATTTTATGTGAATGAGAGCGTTTATCCTAATTACTTATTGCCTAATAAGGCAGATTGTAATTTTAGCACAATAAAGTATTAAATATAAAATATTTATGATCTATATATATATATAAAAAAACAACATAATTTCTTACAATTATCTTCTTGAAACAGCCTCAAGCCAATCATAAAACAGGAGAATAAGTCTTTATTAGGCTTACGCTAGTGTTTCAAAAAATAATTTACGTATTTGCAAAAGGTAATTGACCCACAAGTTTATATCGGTGGTTGACCCTCCCTGAATGTAACCTTCCCTGTAAAGAGTACTCCGAAAACTCGCTGAAGTAGTAACTCCCTCTCACCGTTTATTGGAGCATGTAACTGATCAAATTTTATTGTTTGTTGCACCAGGGTAAACGAACATACACAACAAATTGAAAAGGTCACGGAAGCGAAATCCCACTAATGGGATGGAGGGAAAGAACTGAAGTTCAAAATCTACTTAATTATCAAGGTGTTGTTCATTGAAACCCTTATGCTGCTGAATTACAAACCGATATACCTTTAGACCACTACCAACCGGTAGAATACACAATACTATTGTATACCCCAATGCACTTATGATATAAGATAGAATAATAGTAACCAAGATGTGTTCTGGAACACTCGATAATATAATAAAATCGAACGGAAAACATATGAATTAAATTATAAACACTAATAATTTAATACAAACGCATATGCAATAGCAGAGGTAAGATATACTAATACTTAATATTTAGAATCACCGGACCCACATTTGTTCTGTTTTACCTAATTTTTCATCACCCTCATACATAAAAACAAGGACAACAGAACCGCGCTGCTTGATCAATTTGATTGTGAATCAAAGGATAGATTTACAATTTCCCGCCTTCTTGGTACACAGTTGAACCCAGCATGAAAATAAACAACTACCAAAATAGTTATTTATTTGCTTACTTTGCACTGTTTAATCTGTCATTAACTAACTACAATACAGACGGCACCACATGTATTGTATTTGATAGTTTATAAACGACAACAGAAAATATTATTATTAGTCTAGTTGATATGTGCAGTGGGACCCAAAACTGTCAATGGCTGTTATGAAATTAAATCGTTTTTTTTGGAACATTCTACATTTTAGACCGGACCATTTTTTGGGCCTTGTCAGTTTTTAATGTTCTGATTGACTTCACTTTGATTATCTACTTTACTTTACGGGATGTATTAAGATTTTAGTACTTTACAAACATATACATGTTAACTCTTTTATTGACAAAATATAATTTAACAATCAATGTTTCAACTGTACAAATAACCAACTTAAACAATCTAAAGTGCATATATATTTATGTATATATATATATATATATATATATATATATATATATATATTGTTTCTTCGAAAAGAGAAACTTCAAGCCAATAATTACCTTACATGATATTAGCAGATTTGGTTACACATATGCTAAATGCTGTAATTATAGTTTACTTTCTTTTATACTTAGTTTATGCTCTCTTCCATTCCAGTATTACGTATTTTAGCATGTTCTAAGACTACTTTATTTATTTTTCTTTCTAATTGCTGTAAACATTTTGTAATAAGAAGCATGTAAATATATAATAATTAAATAATATAATATAAAACAATTATTTTTCCTATCGCCTAAAGGAACAGTCCTATCTCACTAAGTCTACATTATCTCTAGTGTACAGCTAAGATATGTGATTTTATTTGTTTATGATATCATTATTATCCAAAATTTAGTCTAAATATAGCCAGGAGCTCAATTACCAGACTATTTTGAAGAAATAATAGGCCTAGTCTATACCTTTGGTCATAAGCTATAATTGGATGAAAAGGAATGCACATGAAAAAAGAACATTTCAAATTGCCTTTTAGGTTGTATAAATGTCTAGTGTAAACTGTCAAACTGCAAAGTTTATTCATTTGCTAAAATCCAACTATGTTTTTTGATAAAGATGTTTTTCGACTTGTAATTCTTATCTAAAAACAATAAGAAAAATTCCTTTCCCTATACTTTTGGAACCATCTTAGTAAAGTTAGAAATTATAAAAATGAAAAATAAAAAAAAAACCTCCTTAAGTACCAATCATGAGAAAAGGAACGTTAAAACTTTTCAATGTATCTGTAGACAAAATAAATAAAACGCTGACGGGTATGTATTTAAGATAAATATAGTTTAAACAATAACATTGGATTTACTCGAGCTCTAAAAAAAAGAGGAAACCCATTGAATTAAATTCCGTAATGGAGAAGATGCAGCTGAAGATCCCTAAGCCTGCGGATAAGCTCGGAGACATAAATCATTAGGAAAGGTCTGTCTGGCCCCCTCGTGCCCCCCTTCCCCCATAGAAAAAATAAATATTCCCCGAAACCAGGATGTTTACGGTTCATCGGAGGGAAGAGTATTTAGAAAACTGTTCATGTTACGATGTGGGTGGCAGAGTTCGAAGATTCAATAGAAAATAACATAAATGAAATATTACAGAAACATCGAACTCCAAATAATAAATATAAAAGCAACATTATGCCTATTAAATTTAAACCATTAGTTAGAATTTAATAGGTTGGATGAAATTTCTCGGAAACTACTGGAAATATCAAATATATATATATATATATATTGAAGAGCATTATAATTCTGAATAAATAATCAGAATGATTTAATCACTGTTTTATTTTTATGACTATTTTTATAATAATTTGAGAAAATAAAACTTAGTTTAGTTATAAAATTATATGCTTTATTTTTTCATATTATTATGAATATGAATATATATATATATAGATTGTCTGTCTTACTTGTGTCCTCATATATGATTAGGTAATATAAATACATAGTAAATATCTCAACTCCTCAGAGATTATGAAGTGCCAATTTAATTAAAATTGAATGAATTTGCGTTGAATGTCCTAAACTGCAACGCTCAAACGGCCAGTTTCGCGGTAATAGCTTAAAATAGCTACAAATAAGACGCAAGTAAGGTTCCCTATGAACCTCTCAGTTAATATTTCTATTCATAATTACCCAGCGATATAATTTTATAACAATAAAGTTATTAGTTGTTTAGCAATGAGCATATCGAAGTTTACAGGAAATATAGAGAAAAGCAAAACATAAATAAAACATTAAACAAACATCGAATTACTAATAATAAATATAAAACGAACATTAAACGAACTAATAATTACAAGTTAAAGGTTAAAGGTTGGGTGTAAATGGGACAACCGTTAGAACTATGAAATGAAAATAATCAAATCTGGTAGATCAATGGCCTTTGTTTCTCAATTTATTTTTCTCTATTTTACTAATAACTCATTATTAATGTAAATAACTGTATAATATAAAATTAAACAACTTAGTGCGTACTATAGTTGTTGTCGGTTGTGGATATAATGAAACCTACCTCATTTTCTACCATTTCTCTTCCTAATTTATTTGATCAATTGACCTTAACTAATTTGGTAGGTCCGTCATGAGATCTTTAATTCAACTTGTTTTTATGTCTTCAACATAGGAAATTATCCCGATTGAATCGCCCGATCTCAAGGCTAATGTTATAGTTATTAATAAATTGAGAAACTGGGAATTGTGAAATATATACAAGTAAAATGGTTATAACAAATAATTATAATTATAAATAGTGCTGACAAAAATTATATAAAAAAAAATATTCAATTCCTTTTGAACAAGGATAGTTACTACTAATTAATTATATAAAAAAATGAAAATTGAGCTCAATCTCTTTTAATGGATCCATAATAATAAAAAAACAATGTCAATATCACCCAATCGATGATCTCCGTATAATCCAATCAACGTTACTGTTGATCTCTTCTTCTTCTTCTTCTTCTTCTCCTCTTCTTCTGTTGGATACCGCCAAGTCAGGGTCTTGCTCTTGTTCGCTCTCTGGCTGTTAGGCTAAGACTGGTTAAGACTGGCCCTTCATCTCATCCCCACTCCTAAGAGCACAAAGGGACGATGCTGACCAGATGGAAGGGTTGCAGGACATGATATTCTCAAATATCATGAATGTTACAATATATATATATATATATATATAATATTTCTGACATCACTAATCCTCAGTTGCTGAAATAAAAAGCCACACGAAACACGTCCATATGGAGACAAAGGAAAACAATCAGTAAAAGCAACAGTAAATATCTAATACAATAATAAAACTTTATGCGATATTTAATTTGGAGCGTAGGCTATACAATAGTGAAAGTACCTACGCTCCAAAGGGCGTCATGATGCCGGATGACCGCTTCCTAGTTCTTTTTTAAATATTTATAATACTTTAGAAATGAATAAACATTAAAAAGAAAATACTTTTGATTAGAATCGATACTTTCGTTCACCAAAGGTATAGGAGATGAAAAAACATTTATTCAATATCCTTAATTAATTAACGTTATCGATTAAGAAAGTGAACAAAACAACAATTATGAACATCTATAGGAGATTTAATTAATTGGTATTATTTAAATACTAAACACAAACATTACTGGTTAAAACAATATGTCTTAACTATTGAATGAAATTCAATAGTATATTTAACAAAACCAGAATATTGATAACATTTCTTCTAAACATGGCATGGTATTCACATTAAATGGTAACGGGCTGTGATACATTGCTAATTAAAAACTCATTGTGTTTTTCAATGGCCAACGACAACAATACTCTCCCTATGTAAGAGCTCCATGCCAGCCTCCACGATCTGCGCTACGTACATAGGTATACGTATACATACGTACGTGTATTTACGTGAACGTACACTCCTACAAGAGGTGTATTCGCGTCCAGTGAGCAAGTGACGCGTTATTTTTCAGTTGCGGAAAAAACGACGTAATAGGGGGAAACATAGTTCCTATTTATTTGGCCATGTACCAACCTTAAATATATGTGTTAGGTCGTCACGACGGGGGTGCCTAGTTACCCTAGCCCTGGTGACGAAGTGGTGGTTGATTAAGTTTATGACCTGGACAATCGTTTCATGACGGTCTTACTATCT
Organism: Acanthosoma haemorrhoidale; assembly: GCA_930367205.1. Lineage (NCBI taxonomy): Eukaryota > Metazoa > Arthropoda > Insecta > Hemiptera > Acanthosomatidae > Acanthosoma > Acanthosoma haemorrhoidale. Next base: position 106,683,113 of record OV884013.1, read on the forward strand.
GACTCCATTTTTTGATAGGTACGTGCCCCGACAATGCACTATGTTCAGGAGAAAAGGTATAGGGTAGGTAGTTTAGGTAGTTTGTGTGGTCTTAGGATGACCACGAATTGACACTCGGTATCTGAGGGTAGGCAAAATCCGTCCGAGTCCCAAAGGTGAGTGTGAACCGGAGAGAGGTAGACTGCAGTAGTTTGCAGGGCCACGACAACCGTTGTTCATTAGGGAGAGGTCTCTCCCAAGGAGGTGCTAGATTAAGCGGGACTAAGGCAGAGATTCCCACTAGGAAGGTGTGGGGTCTGACAACACCTTACTAAAACGTAGAGGGGTGAGGAGAGAGAGATGCAGGAGAGGAAGTAAAGTTTGAGAGTATCAGAGCAGCCACGAGCCAGTCAGCCAGTTGTCAGGAGAATGATATACAGGCCCGAACCGCCGGCCTTAAATACCCAGCTGGCTTCGTCAGTAGCCAATCAGCTTTGGTTTTACTGTACCCAATGCCAGTTGAGCATGTGGTTTTCTTTGTTCTCTGACAAAGAGATATGTCACCAATACGTGACCCGGGTAATGGTCTCTCGGCGGTTTGGGTCGCTTAGTGCCTGCTACTGGTGGCTGGTGCTCCAGCTCATATAACTAATTGGCTCACAGCTGCATGTTTACCACATTTACAATGATTTATATTTTGGTAATGTTATTTACATTTGTTTACAATATATATATACAATAGAGTATAGGGTGATTTATCTTATGCAGTTAGCGGTCGCTACAATATGTATAAAAAGAAAAATTCGGTGTTAATATTTCCAGATTTTACTTACAGATTTATCATAAATTGTTTGATTATAACATAAAGATATTCATGGGCAAAGAGAAAAAAGGCGGTTTACATTCGTGCCAGCTAAATAATAAAAGGTAAACCTTCTTATCGGTTTACCTTTTCTAGTAAATCAGATCTTATATTCTTTGTAAACTTCTACAGTCCCTTATAAAATTTTCCTATCGTGAACATATTTTAACTTTTGACACGCCCTTTTGTACTTTTTCTAAAAATATATTACATCACTTATTTATGGTTCTTATTAACAAAACTACCATTAAAATAAAGTTAATAATGGACCCTCTATTTCATACGCAAAATTTGTAGAATTAGTTACGCAAAGTGACGTTGCTCATTAAATCCTCATTATTATTACCCTAACTTCCCTAATTTCTAATATATTCCCATATATTCATGATACATTTTTTTTTTACTATTTGACTTTTTATTTTAGCAACTGAGGACAAGGACTCTTTGTTTAATACACTAAAATACAGAGAGACAGGGGAATCGTTATTTAATTAAAATTAACAAAGAAGAAGAAACTTTCAACTAAGACAAATGGCTAAGGTGGAATAATAATCTCTAAATAAAGTCCTTCAATCTTGAGCTCAAAAACTCTTCTTTTAATTTCTTTGCTGGTGAAATCTGAAAATTCTTTAATTTGTATTTTTTTTTTTTCTTCTTTTCCAACTCATGAAATTAATGAAACCCTTAAATTAATAGCACATGTACGCTAACGTATGTAATGTGCAATAAGCACTTTAGTTACGGCCTACAACTAAAAACTGGCAAATATCCGAAGTCGATAAAAACTATAGCCCTGTAATTAATAGGACAGGGCTGGGAGAGCCGAGAAACGAACCTTTGGTATTTGCGGCTAAAGGTGGCCCGCCCACACTCGTCTGCTGCTGTCAGTTTTACGACCGCCAAGTCACCCTAACTCTGCTATTTAACAACTGTCTCGGTTTTAGTACACAAGGTGTAACACTTCGCACTTCCCTCCGGGATTTTTTCCAATTTCCCTTACAGATGCGCATGGCTAGAAACAGAAGAACTAGTGGTACCACACTTCAACAATGAAATATAACTAATCAGATATTCTGTTACTGTCAAAAATTCTTAGGAATATAACAAAAATGTACTTTAAGCGCAAACTGATTAAAATGGACCATATTTACAAATAATTGTCATATAGAAGAAACACGTCATATTTAGAGGGTTATTAATACATTAATCCCAAAATTATATTTATTTACTTATATACTAGACTTTTATATTAAAAATATAAATTATAGGAATGTTTTATATTTACAATTTATTGATTAATGTAACAATAAACAAAGAACTATTAACCGAAAAAAACAACAATGTAGTTAAATGCGTCTTATACCATAGTTCTATCAAAACTAAGTGGATAGTGAAGTAATAATGGATAGTTTTGAAATAAGTCAACTGGTCTTGGTATGCATGGTATGCCACCAATATAACCTTTATAATATAATTTATATTAGTTGGTAATAATTAGAGGTGTGAGGCAGGAGATAGTCTAAGCCCCCTCTTGTTCATTGTTTTTATGGACGAGATCCATAAAATATGCAAACGCCGAACTGCATGGACCGCCATCGGAAAATAGAACTTGAGAACCATTCTCGTACAAAGCCTTTGTATGCCGATGACATCGTCCTGATTTCTGATTCCCAAGAAAAGATGCAGGAGGCCCTAATAGAATGGCAGAAAGAGCTACTCCGTAAAGGGATGGTCATTAACAACGCTAAGAGCAAAGTCCTGGTTCTGTCCCGTGAAGATCAAGAAGACGTCCATCTAATCTGCAATGGGGAGGTATTGGAAGTGGTACCGGAGTTTACCTACCTAGGGACCGTTATAAGTATCTCTGGTAAGATTGACCCAGAGATATCCCATAGAATCGCTAAAGCCAATCAAGTTTACTACCAGATCTCCAATAGTATAATCGGACACCGAGAAGTAGGTATGGAGACTACAAGGCACATATACAAATCGGTTTATCTCCCGACTCTTACATATGGAAGTTAAAGCTAGATAACGCTTGATAAGCAAGCTAGCCGCATTACTGCAGCAGAAATGATGTTTCTGAGGAGAGCGGTTGGGAAGACAAGAAGGGATTGCATCAGAAATGTTCAAATAAGAGAACAGTGTGAGGTGCAGAACTAAAGACCACACTCGAATCCAGACAGCTGAAGTGGTTTGGCCACGTGCACCGCATGGGAGATGAAAGAGAACCAAAGAAAGTTCTAGAAGCCCAACCATCTGGGAAAAGACCGAGAGGACGTCCCAGAATTTCCTACCAGGAGAACATCCAGAGGATTGGAGGGAAAAAAGGCAAAACATTCCAGCAGATGAAGCAGCTATGTAGGGACCGAGAGAGATGACTCCAATTTATCGAGGCTCCTCGACGCTGATAACAAGGCACAAGAGGAAGATAAAGAAGAAGAAGAAGTAATAATTAGAAAATGGAGGCATAAGTTGTATTTATTTTTTTTTTTTTTGGGATAAATTTATAAATATAAAATATTTTATTTCAATATTTGCTCTAATTTCATAAGTAAAGAAACAATTAGAAATGTAGTAACTATTACATTTCAAATGCATGGTGTGTTGTACCTATGGATATAGATGGCCAATGTAAGCTAGTCGGCAATTTGCAGGGCTTAGTGACTTTGTAATAATCTGTTATCTCGTTGTTTGCTAACATCGTCAACACTGATATTGATATTCTATAATGATCTGGGTAACTGTTGATATCGATATCGGTATATGGAGAACTGATGCACCATGGTAATCTAACCAACACAACAATCCATTGAATAAACTAAAAGGGTACGGCCCACACTAATGGGACCGAGGGAAAAAACTAAACTCAAAAGCTCAACTTTACTCTCAAGGTCTTGGGCATCGAAAGTCCTAAATTGAAACCAAAAAGGTATACTTAGAATACCAATGAACAGTGGACCATCCCTACGATTTAATGAAACAAATACCTGATGAACCAGCAACCTGAAAAAAGAATATTTATTTATACTAAATGCATTTCACAAATTATGTTTATATATTAAATTTATTTCTTAGTAAGAAGAAAAAGCCTAAATAACCTTCACAAAAAGTATTAATATGTAGAAAAGTTAAGGGGATAATTTTGGAATAGAAAAAAAAAAGAAGAACTGTGAAACAGTTAACTCGGTGAAATTGATTCACATACCTCAGTGTCATAATTTACCTCCTACCTGTGGCAATCATTATTTAGAAATGATGTTTTTGGAAGGAAGGAGGTGAGTATTAATGGGGGATTGAAACTTCAGTTGTCTGAAAACCACACTCCCATATAACAATAATTATATTGTTTGCACTGACAGTACACCACGTGCTGCTTTGATGATGGTCTAAATAGTTCTAATTGGCCTAAAGAATAGGTATAATTGTTAATTATTTACTATTCAAGACTCCGCTTCCTCCTTCGCATGCGAGGGAGGGGACCCTTGTGGACTTGGGGGGCCTCTGGGCTGTTTGTAAATATCGTATGAATGAGCGAGTGAATGATGAATTGTAAATATAGTATGAATTATGACATTTATCTCAATTACTCATTGCCTAATAAAAGGCAGATTGTAATTTTATCCTAATAAATTGTTGTATTTAAAAAAAAAAAAAAAAAAAGGATAAAATATTGCTAAATAAAATTTAGGTAGAACTCGGCACTAAGGCAGCATTTAAAAACGATTTCTTTTGCTGGTTCCCATAAGTTTCTTTATGGATTATTGTTAAACTCTATTTAGTTTATATTTTTAATGTCCTCTTTCTTATTCTCCTGGAAAAAGTCATTAAATCTAAAATTGCTTCTGAAATTATAATTAAAACGGTTTAAGAGGCAAGGGATGCTAGTTTAATATATCCGGGACCAACTATATTAAATTTTTTTTTTTTCTTATTTTTCTGTAATTTTATTCACAGCGTGAACCAGGACCTTGTTCAATATAGATATAGTATTGCAAATAGGCGGGATCATTTTTACTTCATGGACAGACAGATAGAGGAACGCCTATGTAGTATTGAAATATTGACGACAGGCGACCGTCCCATTCCTCAATCTCAATTCAATCCCATACCTAGAGCTTCTCCCTTTGGGCTTGCGAACCATCTTACTGATCCACTAGTGTTTAATGTATCCGTCCGTTGAAGAAAATGCATAAAAACCAAAAGGTTTGTCAGCTAAGTCTTGGGTCTTAAGGGTGTCCCAGAATTAACGCTGGGACATAAGATTTTAATTTGCCGCCATTTGTGCAGTAAAGTAAACCCTAAAAAAAGCAATTTGACAGCTGACAGTTTAGGGATAGTAAAAATGAAGCGTTACACGATAGAACAACGTGTCTTTATTGTTGAACATTATCTCAAAAATAATGAAAGTTTGGCAGCCGAAGTTCGGTTTTGACTTCATCAACTGTGAAGAGATTAATTGAAAAATTTAGGGAGACTGGATCAGTTGGAGACACTAAACACACTGGTCGTCCAAAAACAAGCCGTTCAATTGTCAATATCGTAGTGCGTGAGTGTTATTGAAAATCCAGGAACATCAATTCGGCGTCGTAAACACAGTTCTTTGGGCCGAAATTGGATGATATTGATGTGGCCAATATGTGGTTTTAACAAGATGGTGCCACATACTATACAGCCCATGAAACAATTCAAATACTGCATGAGACATTTTCAGGTTGTGTACTCTCTCGTTTTGGTGATCAGAATTGCCCCCCTAGATTGTGTGATTTAAAACCTTTAGATTTATTTTTTTGGTGTTAATTGAAGTCAAAGGTGTATGTAAACAAGCCCACATCCACCCGTGCATTAAAAGAAGAAATTCAAAGCTTCATCAACGAAATTCAACCACATTTATGCCAAATGGTCATGGAAAATTTCGACAAAAGTGTGCGTATGTATGTGCCAGCAAAGTCGTGGAGGGCATTTGCCCGATGTGTTATTCCATAAATAACCCTATCCTATTTACTTTATAATTAAATAAAAAAATAACAACAAAAATACAAAAAACTGTGTTTTCTATTTAAATTAAAGCTTGCGTTAATTCTGGGACACCCTTCATTATCCTGCCATCCGAGGTTCCGTTATAACAATTGTAAAGACACAGCTGGGTTTGAATAAATGACAGTTAAACTTCAATCACTGCTAGTGCTCATTTAATTAAAGTAAACACTGGATGTTTTGTGATGATATTTCACAGGGACCAGCTTAAACCCCACGGACTGCACAAATACAAACATCACCGTAATAAATTGCCAGCGAAGAAGAATGGATACGAGAAAGCGGAGAGAAGAGGAGACAGCTAGGGTAACTACTAGTTAGGAAGGGAAACAGATTGGACCGCATAAATCAAGACTATCCCAGTGCCAGCAGCCCTCACAGTATGGACCCATTTATAGAGGAAAAATAAATATAGCCTCTTAATGGCTTCGTTTAATGCCGTCTCCGGATGTTTTGTCTTGCACCGCCGGAGGTTGAAATTATGGAAATTCACCTTGGCCATCTGCCGGCTGATCGGGAAAACGCTTGGTCAGTTTTGAGGCTTGCCAGATGTGAGACGGCGGCAGTCAGTTTTGAGGCTTGCCAGATGTGAGACGGCGGCAGTCAGTTGGGAAGATGTTGTGTTCGGTTATGACGGTTTGTGGTTTCGTGTATATTGTAATGAGACTTTAGAAACAAACTAAATTAGTTGTATGTTGGATAGAGAACAGGATATGAGGTGAAAATCGCTGTCGAACGTGTTTACTTGTTCACCCTTTGTGACATTGGGGTAGCAGGTACAAGCCTGTTTGAAGGTACGCCATACAACAGGCCATTTTTTAGCTCGAAGTATACTCGTATAGACAGATCTTGAAGCAATAAAAAAAAAAGAAGTATATATAGCTAGTTTAGGATTTGTAAATATGTTATTAGAGGTGTTTCTTTTCTCTTTACTTTAGTTTTGTGTTTTCTTCTTTCTTCTTATATATTATTACCATGGGGTTTTTTTTTTTTGAGAATAAAAGAAACAAAACAGAATAACCGAAGGTGCGCTGACCGGTGCAACAATCTGTGGGGCAAGCCTCATGTAACACCCTCAAGGGGATAGCCTCAGGTAGGGCGGGGAAAAAAAAAAAAAAAGAAAAAAAAAAAAGATTTTGAAGCAATGCAAGTGTTCTATTAGCTCAACTAAGACAGTGTTTAAGTGTTTATAAAACTGATTGCATGGTTCAGAGGCTCTTGTGTTTTCTTCTTTATCAATTACCTCTTTCTCCTAAATATCCTTTTTATTCATAATGGCTGCAGGTAGGAGATTTAATTAGATCAATGTAAGCCACTTAATTTTCGTAGTAAAATTTTTTTGGTTATTCTAATGATAATTTCTTAGTCCAAAATCACAACTTTGGTTAGTGCGTGTACATTTTTCGATTGCTCTCCGAGATCATCTCATGATGAGTGACGTTTGGAATTTATTTAAGGAGTTATTTTTATTGAGTTTCGCTCATTTTTGAATTGCGGTCACAAAAATTACAAAAAAAAATTAAGCATTTGTGGAATACGTCGCCTCAGAGTAATGTCACTATTGCATTCAGAAAGAGTTACATTAAATTCTCATTATACTATGTTAATAATTATCGAAGTATGTGGTTAGATTTGAGTATGGTTGACTATCGCATTTTGTAAGTGATACTAAAGCTGTCGGGGTAATATCGTTGAGTCCTTAATTAATATGAAAAATAAGAACGGTTGGGTATAAATTCTTTGGATAGCTGTAACTCTTCTAAGCCTAGGATAAGTCATAGTTATGTAGCTAATTATACATAATCTCTATAATAACAACATTTTTTTGAGGGTAATGACAAATTTTGAGAAATGGTATAATTCATTATTGGATTCACTCTCGGGTCTGGAATTATACAAATAAACTAAATTTAGGTGCCCCAGGATTAGATATTACGCCTCTCTAGATAGGTTGACGAACGCTGACCTGCACCCTTCGCTTGGTGTGCCGTCGGTGGGTGAGTTCATCCGCTGGAGACACATAAAATTTTTTGACTCGTAGCAGTGCCTAACCAACCCAGTGTTTAACACTATGACCCCCACCACTCCTACCGCATCGATGGGAACAGACTGTCGGGGAAAAATTAGGTTAAGACTTAGTAAGTAAGTTAGTTTTAAGTTTGATCAAAGATGTGAGCCCCATCACCTTTATTAGAGTTAGTTCAGTCCAGCCACGTATAATGGTATCATTATACTTGTTTATTCATTATATAATTTTTATAAAATAACAAAACCTGTATATAATGTAGCGATGCTACAGGAAATACAAAAATAATTTGTAAATAGATTCACCTGAGGATCTATAATTGTATATAATTATCTGTTGATTTTAAAGGGCTAGGGAATATGTATATATAACTTTATAATATTAGTGTGAAATGTAATCCCACTTAGTTTTTTTCTTTTGCTGATAAATAGGAAGTAAATGCTTTTAAGAAATGTTTATATGGTAATAAAGAACCCTTGAAACAATGATTAAAGCGTACAGGTATCAATGTACGATTACGAACCCAACATAAGGCTACAGAACTTCGTAGACCGACAGTCCGCTGTTTGCTTTATTACGCCCTCCAGGGAGATGTGGATGTTCTATTCAAGCCGCGGTCCATCAGTAATTTGTCTAACCCACCCTTTCCAATTTAACTTTAGCCCTATTCCCGAAGCAGAAGGTTTTTAACGTCCTCCAAATAAAACTCCTCTAAGCGGAAGAAAATAGTACTCCGAGGGAGGCCTGTTTAAACTCCACCACCTATTTAAATTCAAATTGGCGTTTAAAAGTTTGAATTGGGCGTTTTGTAAAAAAAACGAAGAGAGAGATTAGCCATACTCCATTATTTATGCGTCTTCAGTTTTCTGATTGCCTTCCTTTCTTTCTTTGGTACTCTATTCCACCATTGTAAGGGGCCATTAAGACGTCATGAATAAGGGTTAGCCAAAAAGAATCTTTCTTCGTTTCAAAATGAGTGTTTCCGTTTGAATCTTAGAAATAAATATCTCCTATCTTTCTTAGCTTTTATGATAATTGTAGTCAAACTGGTTAAGTAAGGAATATATCGAGGAAATATAAAATAATTTCATACATTAATTATGTAGCCTCTCGCGCTCTCCGTCAGCCTCCACTTGCTCGTATCCGGCGACGCGGTTGCTGGAGGAGGGGAGGGGACTTCCCAAGGCTCTGCTTCCTCTTTTGCATGCGAGAGAAGTGACAACCAGGAATAGGAATGTCTCTGGGTTGTTTGTAAATACTGTATGAATGAGCGAGTGAACGAAGAATTGTACATATTGTATGAATGAGAGAATAAGGAAAATTGTAATTTTATTTGAAATTATGTTATTTTTTATTTAAATAAATTATATAGATACAGAATCATTGTTTTTTCTTTCGCAAGTGTAACCCACAAAGCAACCTACGAACCAATAATGTTGTCAGTACATCTGCCCGCATCTAGCAATGTACCAAGAAGGTTGAAAAAGGTGAACCCATCCCGCCATCTTGCACCAAGGGGGAGGAGAACTGGAGAAAGTATGTTTAATGTATATTCTAAGTGTACTTTGTGATTCATCATAATGGTTTTTATGACTAACAACTGTAGAATTAAGTTGACTTCTGTGTTCAGTTCCATCCCTCGATCCCATGGATTTGGTTCCCGTAACCTATTCAGTCTTTGTTCCCAACCTTAGGGAAAGAGGATTTGGTTGCTATTAAGAATGTAGTTTTGTACTGTAAAATTATTAATAATATTGTTGGTTAGGTTACATTACAAGTGTATAGTCTAGAAAAAGATAGTGGGTCAATTATAATTGACATGCTTTGTGTATTTAATTTTGTTTTATACTATAAGGTACCGTTGTCATTTCATTCAGTTTATGCTTATGGTTAAACAGAACAAACGCTGGCCCGGAGATCTCTTACCTTCACTATTACATATGTCTTTCAATACAAACTTTATGTAATTAATTGTAAATGTTCAAATGCTTTCCTTACTATTTTATTATTGATATAATATCTATTGTTTACGCCATATGCGTAAAATTAATTTCATTTAATTTGAATTTGCTATTCAATAAGTAATTACCCGAAACCATTCGGTATTTCAGTGAATCACAGACGCTGGCGCTGCCTGCCGGCTCGATCAGAGTTTTTCCCCCCACTTTTGACTCTCAACTGGTAACTTCATGTTCACTATAGCGTCCTTTTTTGTCTTCAACAGTTGTCATTTTTTCACACTGTTTTTCAAGCGTATTCTCAACGCCATTATTTTTTATTTAGTCATTATTCAATTCACAATTACGCAGTCTTGGAGAAGCGACATTTCAGATTAAACGCAGACAGCTATTGGATGAATCGGGACTTGGATAGATCTGGGGTTTGGGCCCAAATCTCTGGGTTGTCGGAGTTCAAGAAGGGAGATTCGCACGCTGTCGTCACATCGCAGCAGGTAGGAATTTACATTACTGTGTTTACATTTGATATTGTCATTTCTCTAACGAGACTTTCAAATAATTACAGTCCACTTAAAACTCAAACGTATAGCTAATTATCCCCAGGCTAATTAGTTTCTCGAATCAGTCGCCTCGTTTGCCGGTTGCGATTTCAACTGGTGAAATTTCAAACATCTATAGATTGTTTCGGTTACAATTATTCTGTGTTTTATTATTAGTGCATGAGGGTATATCTAAGTATGTTTAATGTATATTCTAAGTGTACTTTGTGATTCATCATAATGGTTTTTATGACTAACAACTGTAGAATTAAATTGACTTCTGTGTTCAGTTCCATCCCTCAATCCCATGGATTTGGTTCCCGTAACCTATTCAGTTTACTGTGTTGGTTTGATTACCTGGGTGCAGCAATACTAGGAAGTAATGAGGATCTGACCAGCAGCTATTTCTCACTATTCTCTCCGTTGCCGGAAACATCTTCCTTGCCTTAGAGGAAGTAGATTTAAAGATTCACTTTTCATTGCCTAGCTCGTATGGGTGAACTTTATCTTTGTAACAGTCTTTGCCTTTCGACAGTTTGGTATACGATGAATGTCTTCAATAATTTGAAATTTTAAAGAAATACCAGTAAAATGATGATCCGTTAATAAAAATGTGACTACGGGGAGTATGGAAAAGAATATTGAACGTGAATAATTTAAGCTCATTTCTCTAAGTTATAAATTTTATGAGGTAATAGCCTCATAATATTTAAGATTTATAGCTTCTACTTTTACCTGTGGTTAGGATAACATCAGATAATCATAACGAAAGTTGAGGATATTGTGAAGAATTCTATTTTGAAAGCGAACCATAAAAATCGCTTTGTCAACTCGTCGATTTCAATAGCTTTTTTTTTTCCAGAATATTTTAGGCACTAAAATGATTTTACAAATGAATCAAACATGTCTGAATGATATCCTTTTCCCAGGAAACATATGTTGTGCCATTGAAATAAAAAAAAGGTTTTTTTTTGCCAGAAAATCGCCATGTTGTTAGAAATAATTTTGGTTATCTAATCTGTTCTGCAATGGATTGATCAGTGATTCTTGTTTTTATTAGGCTATTCTTATCTTATTTATGATCAAATGAACCTTACGAGGGGTCAATCACTTGGCGTGATTAAAAAAGTCAGGAATTAGTGAAATGTTTTCTTTGTCACCCTGGTGGGGAAAAAAATACATGCTTGCGAATCTCTAAGATATGTCCCTGTAGAAAAGCTGTGATAGAAAATCGGATATTGATTCCACACAAGTTTACTTTGCAAGAGAGTGGGGCTTTATTCTTTTATCAAACTTTTTGAAGGCCTGTCTTTTTATTTTTTAAAAATTCTTCAATTATTTTTCCAAGACTGCGAAAATCCTCCTCCTTCCATAAAAAAAAGATTAAATCCAAGGATTCGTTAACACGACCAAGTAGTTATCGAAAATGTTTCAAATGCCAGTGAAAAAACTACATCTTTTATTTTCAATTATTTGACCAATACAGAGTTTACTAGTTACTGATAATTTTGCTTATATTACAATAAGAAAACACTATGTGATTATTAACATAACAAACCTTGCAACATTATAAATATTGATCATTGTTTCTAGTGACTACCTTCTATGTGTGCTTAACCTTGGAGAAAAAATAATAACTTTCAATGTTAAAATGTGTCTTCTGAAAAGGTTTTGTAAAGAGAAAAATTTTGTCTCGTTTATCGTTTATTTTTACAGTTTTAAGTCACACTACCCAAACCAATGCATACACCATTATCTGAAGAATTGTTAAATTTCCACCAAATGGTTTTTTCAGGCCGTTTACGCAAAACAACTGACATCCAGACCAAAAAATGTTTTGTTTGGGGATATCTCGTGGCGTGGTTCTGGGTAGTGTTACATCCCCACACGTTGCAGCATTCTAGGTTCAAGTATACAGATGATGTAATTTTTTATTCCAGGTTGGTTCACAAATAAACCCTGCACTCACGCGATGATATGTGTTTCATGATTACCTCTGGTCAGGATAGTTCTGTTTATAGATTAAATACTACAACCCGTCAACAAAAGATCAATGTGGAGGAATCGGTAACACTATGTACCGCAGAACGATGATAATTAATAAAAAATATAGTAATCATGTTATCCACATTGATATTCATGATGATTACATCACCAAAAAAAACTGCTACTCTTTGTTAAAGTTGAATAAAATTAAATTAATTGTCTTCATTGTGAGTTCTTGAGTCAATGACGTAATAACTACTTGCAAACACATAAATATTACACTTAATTACATTTTCCTCGCAGCTACATTTACATTACATTATAATAATATAAGGAAATTGTGCTTTTTTTTTTTATATATTCAGTGAATAATCTTGTCCAACCTTTTCAAGGTTTTTTTTTTTTCTCAGCTCTCAAACTTATAAAATAGGATGTGGGAAAATTATTTTGGGCTAATGAGTGCCTTTCACTAAGGGGAGTCCCCCATTTGAAGGATGTATGAGAAGGATATAGGGTTGGGTATGCCTAAAGGAGGTGGGTGGAATCAGGAAGGTAGTGAGAGTCTACCGAGGGTGGAGCCTAGGGGTACCTAGGCAAGGGTTTGTAGTCGGCCAGGTCAAGCCTGGCCAGCCCCGGCAGGGGCCTGAAATAAGTCGGCCTCTCGGCCGGAAGGTCGACCCTGCTTAAACAGGTAGATGGGGTCTTGTAGCTTCGGAGATCGGCCTCGATCTCTCGGCTGGGTGTAGATCTTCAGTCTCCGTCAGGGGGCTAGGGTTCGATCACGTCCATCTGTCTCCAGGCTTCGGCGGTCCAGCAGTGCTTCCATCTGAATCACTGCAACAAAATTATTGCAAAGTGAATTTCAATTTCGCAAAATAAGCTTATTTAGTTTATAAGCTATGAGCTTCTAATACTTATTTAATAATATTTTTCAGAAGAACTTAAAGAATATTATATAAAGAAAAGCTCGTTTCAGTAAGCTGTATGTATTATTTTATTAAAACCGTTTTATTTTGTATGCCGTTTTTGAAAAGGTAATTTGGAAACAATAGTTTTACACGTTTTTCCTGATAGAGGATCAATTCACCTGGGATAGAATCTCACATATATATTCTGACACCCAAAAAAAAAAAAATCTATAAGTATTTATATATTGTTGTAGAACCCAGAAGACAAAAAAAACCAAGGCAAAGGAGGGAGCTGTTTTCTTGCCGACTTAGATCTAATGATAGAGAAGAAACATCAGGTAGGGTCTTTCGCCTCTAATGTTTTCTGAATGGACAAAAAGCAGATAGTGAACACCTGCTCTCTTCCCCCCCCCCACCTACAAATCTTGTATTTACACCTGTATGTATGTGCTACGAGATAAGTAGTCAAAACGTTTAAAAGCCGATGAGGGACATGCAATTGTTAACCTTTGACCAAACATACCTTTGACCTAAACAACACACAAGAAGGTTCCAGATCCCACTAATGGAATCGAGGAAAGGATACAGATCTTATGAATGAACACTTCCCGGATTTCTAAAGAAAACCATGCGATTAATTATGGGCGGAACTACAAATTGCAGGACCCTCTGCAAAGCTCCACAAAAGGCTTCTCGAACTACCTGGGATTATAGGGGGAAATGTTTTAAACTAAACGCTTAAAATATTATTTTACACTATTCTGGCACTTCCAGCAATGCTAATAGCAAATCCAGAGGAAGTTTGCAAGTTTTCCTTGGTTCCATTATGTCATGTTAGACTTGAATATTACTCAAGATTACTTTGCTTTTTAGAATAAGACAATAATACAATCTATTGGTTAATAGAAGCGTGGACATATAATTTTAGACATTCTTATTATTTATTGTTAACCTGTATTCAGAAAAGTAAAACAAAATAAATATTTAAAGTAATACATGCATATGTTTTTATTGGATACACACATGCAGCTTAAAATGATATACATGAAACTGGACAAAATTCATAAGAAAACAAAACTTCTAATCAGTATAGAATTCAGCTGTTAAAGTTATTTATGTGCATAAAAACCTTCATGAGTACCTAAGTATTAGGTTAGGCCTTACCTTCTTGCTTTCATTTCTGCAAAACATTGCACTAACTTTGGTTTCTTTAGTTTTGAGATTTCTGCATGGTTTATGGTCCTTATCTAAGCATTTGGTGTATAATATCATTCATAACGAATTTTTGAGTCAAATGCTCGTGCGTCGTGCTCACGCCTCGGAGTGCCCCTATTAGTTTAGAATCAAAACTACCTTGGAATTGGCTGGCATAATATATGAAACTATCTTCTTCTTTAGTACACCTGTTGTAAAAAAATAGGGAAAATAAAATCCATAGAAAGTATTATAAAAAGCATTGGCGCATTCTCGGAATGGGCGTGGTTTTCCAAATCCTTGTGGGTCCCCTTTCAGGCTTTCAGGGACCCCCAGAGGTTTTAAGGTGCCTAGATCCGAACAGGCGCCTAATGGGAACTATTTGGTGTTATAAAAAGGTAAATAATAATTGAAATTTGGTAGCAGAACAATCCATAAATATAAAAATCTTTAATAAAATTGAAGAAAAAAATATAAGCGTTTAAAGTGAATACAATTATATACACAAGACTACTCAACGTAATTAACAAAACAGACAAACTGTTTATTGCAAACTGTAACAATAGCAAAATAACGATACTAGAGAGAGACTCTAGGCCCGGCCACCAGTGGACTCTCACCACTGTAGCGCAACAACCAACCTCTACCGAGGCTTCCCACACTCCTTAATTCCCTCACACCACCTTCAAGCAGGTACTCCTAGTACAAGGATCCGCTCAACCCAAATATTTCTTTATTTTTCCCTCAACCGTAATCTTATAATTAAAGAGTTTAGAAAAAATCAACAACTAAATATTGTACATAATTATCTGTAAATTTAAAGGGGCTATAAAGAAAAAAACAAAATACGTAAATTATAACTTTACATATCCTTTTCTTCCACTTCTTAAAATATCACTAGCTCATTCACTAGAAAGTGCTTTGTACCAAGGAACTGGAATTATTTTGTGTACAAAAACCAATTGTAGAGTTTTCAACAAAATACAAAGTCATGTACAAAGGTGATTCTGAGAAATGTTTGGTAAAATACATTGAGAACTAGTTCTCCAGTGTGATGCTCTTGGTCCTTAAAAGGAAAGTCTTTAGAAAGGTTCCGAAAACTTTCGCTTCACTGAAAACGCAGTGATGTTTCAACTTACCTAAAATGAAATAAAAAACTTCCCCGCGTCTTTCCCCTCCTTGAATACAGCGAATAGCTTTGGGGCCTCGCTGTTCTGCGTGACATGTGAGCACATCTAAACTGATTGCACACTCGATCGCTAGGTAAATCTAATCATTTACCAATACTGATGTCTCACGTTCTATCATTCGAGGCAAAGGCCTTTACAGGATTTTTCTGAAAGCAAACTATCTCATTTATCTTGAAAGCAAGAACACACTGGTCAACTTGAAGTGGATCCTCACTACATATAAAATATAAAATAAAATTTTCGTTTCTACTTCAATCCTTCAAAAGAACCAATGAAAAGTGAAATGATTGAAGAGGTTCTTACATCAGAGTATGCTGAGATTACAACTAAAAACGAAACCTCGTGTTTCCAGGAGTGTTGAAAGTTCTTAAAACACGACGAGTTCCCTTTGCTATGTGATTTAGCTCTTCGATATGCGTGTCGTTTTGATTTAACAAATCTATCTATGCCAGCAACAAAGATGAACTTTATAAAAGATGATACCTAGGTGTCATTATCTGACTCTTATTTGAAAAATTTACTTAGATTATCATCAACAGCTGAGTCTTCCAAAAGTGAGCATTTGGTAAAAAAACAAAAACAATTACAGGCTCTACATTTGATTTAAAAAACTTTGTTTTTGCTGGGCTCTCCTAAGAGTTAATTTATTCTTGCTCCTGAAGGTGAAACTAATATTATTCTTTATGAGTAAGTTTTGAGTTGGATTGATAAAAAAACAAAAAACAACTTTATTATTATAAAATTACAATCTGCCTCATTGGGCAATAAGTAATGTTTTCATTCATACCATATGTAGGGACTTATCAGATGTGACAGTCCCCAAGGTGGGGAGAGGACACCCGCAACGGGGTATGGTCGCTACATCCTCTAGCCGCTGTCCGGCGAGTGCCAAGAAAGAGATAAAATGAGTGGGCCTATGGTCTTTCATCCTTGCTGGCGGCCTAGTTGGCCTTTGATCTGACACCATAAGATCTTAAAAGCTGTGCCCCGACAAAGCACTATAATCAGGAACAGGGTACGTTTATATTTAGTTTATGTAGTCTTGGAATGACCACGAATCCACACTCGGTAACTAAGGGTAGGCGAAAACCGTCCGGATCCCAAAGGCGAGTGTCGTGGGAGACGCTACTAGATAAAGTTTGTAGGGCCACAGCAGCCTGTCGTCTGCGAGGGAGAGGTCTTTCCCAAGAAGGTACTAGTTTTAGCGAGACAAAGGCAGAGATTCTCACTAGGAAGGTGTGGGGTCTGACAACGCCGGACTACTAGTGATCTTCCCTGCTTTAACTGGTAAGTATGGAAGTCGGCCTTAGTTTCTACCAAATATTTAATAATGGCCTGATAAGTATCGGGAGTGTCTGGAGAAATTTCCGTGTCCCTAGACCGATTGAGGCACGTATATTTTCCCGTACCTACGCTTCAAAGGGGTTAGGCGTGAAGTAAGGGAACTCTTCGACGGTTTCTTCTTGAGTTTGATTGATAAGAAAAAATTTAGGACATCGGTATATTGATGCCGTGCCAAATACCATAAAAAATAATTTATTATTAACATTTAATTTTTGATAACCAAGTTACTAATTAATCATGGTTCATGTAGGTGACAGCTTGTTTCGTGCTGTCTCTGGATGTGTAGGCGAGTGTAGGGAAGCGAGGTCTCTTAATAATCAAAAGAGCTAGCCAGAAAAAACACAGGCTTAAAAATGAGAGAATTTTTTCTGGTTTTGACAAAATGAAAGGTGAAATCACCTTAGTTGTGTTAGTAGAGCGAAGGTTACAATGAAAAATGTTTGATGTTATATCAAAGTCATTCAAGAGATTGACATTTTATCATCTTTTAAGTAAAATGAATGATATTTAAACTTCTAGTTGAAGAAATCTGAAACGGTTGACTGACGCTCAAAATTATCACCCTCTCCGTTCAAAATGGAGTTGACAGGAGAACTGATGGACCTGTATTGAAGAGAGTGTTCCCAAGGCGACGAGCTCTGTGAGTCGGTGGCCTGGGGCTGTGAAGAAGAATTAATAGTAGTGCAATGCCGGCAGACAAAGACTGTTTCTTGGGACATCAAGAAGCATGTTGTCGACTGAACAATTTACTTTTGTATATTATTTAATTTTTAGTATTATGTAAAAAAAACCTGTGCCTCCAATATTTTCTGTGCACACATTGCATTAACCTACATGCAATAGCATAAGTTAATGTACTTGACAAAGTAGTTACGATTCAATAAACTAATAGGCTGTGAGGTTAATTAACTCAAACAAGCGGGTTCACGTTGAGAAAGACTAGTTTATTAGGAAATGGTTAACAGTTGGTTCATGTATGACAAACCATGCTTGTGCTTCCTGTTGGCGCATGCCTATAATGGTAAATGAAATGCATTGAAGGTATACATATCAACATGAATATTTCGCAACGTGCTTTCTCGCTAATATGTTCACCATTGTTGTATAATTTGTATTTATGGACAAAGTATACCAGCCAGTCTTCCGTGGCTAAATTTACCATCTTTGTGCTAGGGAGCGATTGCGTGTGAAGTAATTGCGACCTTGTTGAAAAGTAAGTTAACAACTCCTAGGTTATAGCTCTTGCCTTAAGTGCACTTGGTTCGAAATTGACCTTTTATATTTTATGTATCATTATTAAAAATTAAATATGTGTCAAATAATGTACCTTATAATTTTTTCTATTGGTCAGCTTCCACTGGCTCGTATCATGTGATGTGGCTGATGGAGGATCGTGGTGGACTTCCCTCTTTCCCATGCGAGGGAGGTGACAACCATGTGGATTCGGGAGGTCTCTGGGCTGTTTGTGTATACTGCATGAATGAGCGAGTGAATGAAGAATTGTGAATATGATACGAATGAGAACATTAACCACAAATTTTTATTGCCTAAAGTTATTGCAGATCTTATTCCTTGTTTTGGGTCAATATCCTCAATTAACAATCATATCTTGTCAAGTTGACAAGGAAAGCTCTTAGATTTAAATTTATAAATGCAAGTATCTCAATTTGCTCAAACAATAAATTCATAAAAATCTTATAAATCAGCTCCCGTGGCTAATAATGTATATCGTATTATTATACCTGCATAAGCTTGAAGCCAACACAGCATTTCCCAAGGGAAATGAAAGCTGAGGTACGTGGACTTTGGGACTAATATTGAATTAAAATGAATCACACCCCTTTGTGATACTCATAGGTGACTGTAGCTTCACAGAGTGAAGGTGTAGGTAGCAAAGGCTTCGGCATATTTCTAATATTTAAAGGGAGGCAACAAGGTGGAGGGAGAATGCGATCGTAC
Organism: Acanthosoma haemorrhoidale; assembly: GCA_930367205.1. Lineage (NCBI taxonomy): Eukaryota > Metazoa > Arthropoda > Insecta > Hemiptera > Acanthosomatidae > Acanthosoma > Acanthosoma haemorrhoidale. The sequence continues at coordinate 106,702,095 of OV884013.1, forward strand.
ATAGAGGCGTCGTGTTCGTTGGAGCAGGATATTAAAGGTAGTTTCTATCAGAGGGGAGGCGGGAGCCTGGTTATTACCTGTTGAACATATTAATAAACTCATACGGCTCCTCTTCACAACTCACTCCTCTCTTTTAAACAGGCTTCAACTCCATGCCATCGTCGACTCCTGCCGTTTTCCCTTCCTAATTATCTCATTTAGCGTCAGTTACAGCCTATTTGTCAGCCTTAATCAAAACGGTAAAAGTACAAGTGCTTCATTTATGCTTCTTTTTCTGCAATTTTACCCCTTGTCTGTGTTTTATATTAATAATCTAAAGTAAAACGTTTAAAAGATAAAGTTTTTTTTTTTCGTTTTTTTACCAAGGCTAAAACTCCAGACTGCTATTTTGTTTCAACTTGATCGAACTATTAAATAATGTCTAATTTATTATATTGTCTTAACATATCAGCTCTTACATATATAGTGATATAGTAAGGATACAAATAGTTCATTTATATTAATTTTTGTTTTATCATTAATTAAGATTAAATGGTTTCTGTAATATTGTATTGATCAGCAAAGAAGTGGCAAAAGTTGAAACGAGGACCCTTAAATGAAGCTCTTGACTTCTCAGAACTATCTGGGTACTCCATGGTGGAATTTCCTATGTCATGCCTGAAGCGGATATAAGTTCAGGCCTTTTAAAATGGAAAACGGCCGCATCGGGGAAAAGGAACCAGTAACCATTGTAACGGCCTTATTGATCGCTGAGGTTTCGTCCGTCCAGTGCTGACGAATTAACTTAACCTTAACGGAGGAAGGTATTAACTGAAGCTTGTGTGTGAGATTGTGTTTGTTGTAGATAGTCAATTGGCGAGTGTGGAGATAGAAGGACTTGAGAAAAATCTCTCTCTCAGTTTTTATAGTGTTGTATTTTGTTTCTGTTAAAACTAAATAAAGAAGTGTTCCTTAGCAGTGGATGTCAATATCGTTAAATTTTATTACCCTGAACCTAACCTAAAATACTACAGTACACCATGTTATAGATATAACCTATATCTATAACATGGTCATTTTAAGTTATGGTGGATAGAGTGGGAGAAAATCTCTGATGTAAGAGGGCATGAAGTCAAGTTTCTACGCACACAGCATGCAGGCGACTGCTGTCTTGCTGAAATGTGCCTAATGAAGAACTTCCCATACTACCTCTAATTGCCTGATAGAATTTCGAAGATGGTTATCTTCAAGAACTTTGATAGTTTTTAGGTAAAATGCTTGAGGTTATTCAAATATTACTGCTTCATTTTGTTTTCTATCGTAACTCTTCCGTTTTTCTTATCATTCATACTCACCATGACTTCCACGGCAGAATTGCCGCTGGGCTTGAACGAATAGTTAGGTGGATCGGATCCAACATTCCTGAAGTGTTTTTTTTTGAGGTTTAAGCCCGCCGTATTTTTTACTGAGATCTAAACTTAATAAATACTTATTTTATCTCCTCGCCATGAATGACTGCCAAGTCCTTGATAAATGTTGGCTCTAAGCAGCTTGAAATACTGCGCTCGGCACTATGGCATACCCCTTTTCGTGATATGAAGGCTCCTGACATCCACGAAAAGTTCGAGGTCCCCACCATCACCGCAGCCATCCAAAGAAGACACGCCAAGTTCTTTGACTCGATGAAACATAGCCAAAACCCTCTATTCCGAGACATGACACCCCCACCGCTACCGGCAATATGACAACTCTCAAGATCTGGTAAAGCAGACCTAATGGTTGACATCACGGCGCTTGGCCCACCAAAAACAAGTCTCTAACGGGCACCCAACACTGCTATCCGACTAAATAAGACTGCACTACATGCCTAGAGGGACTCTAGGCCCAGCCACCAGTGGACTCTCACCACTGTACCGCAACTATCAACCTCTACCGAGGCTTCCCACACTCCTTAATTCCCTCACACCACCTTCAAGCAGTACTCATAGTATAAGGATTCGCTCAACCCAAATATCCCTTTATTTTTTCCCTCATCCTTAATCTTATAATTTTATAATTAAAGAGCTAAGGGAAAAAAAAAAAAAAAAAAAAAAAAACTTGAAAAGAGGGACACAAGCTGCGGTCAAACATCATTCTGAGGTAGCAGATATCTGTTTCAAATTCTACATTTTGTCCGTTCACTTTAATTGGGGGAATGATGGGCATGAAATGGATATATCAAATCGTAAGTAATATTTAATCCTTTCTCGAGAAAAAACGGTTTCAGGTCTATTCAATTTAAATCGACTAGGAGGCCATAATAGCCTAAATTACTTATCAATCAAAGCTGACAGCGTCCAAGAAGGACTTTGCTTTTATCTGCCTTATTTAGTATTTCTACTATCTATTGTTAGTGGTATATATAGGAATTTATTTAGATTAAAAAGTTTAAAATAAAACGTGCAAAGAATGGCCGTAACTTTGTATATTTACCTTGCTGGTGCAGTAGGGTCGAACCGGATGTGGTTCTGGCTCTGTCTCTAATTAATTCTGCATTCACCAGCCATACCAAAGCCGCAGTACAGTTTCACTTTAATTGCTTTGGAGTTGTTCTTTCCTACTAAAGTCTCATTGGGATTGTGCCCTCGCAAACAGTGGCAGTCCGGCCCCATTGTGGCACCGTAAACACTCCTCTGCTACAACAGTCATTGTACAACATCGAGGGGGCGCTTCTGATTGGTCGGTATTGAGCCGCCGGCTAAGCCGTCAAGTCCGCAGTGTTAACAAGGTGAGGGCTTTTCTTCTCTCCGCCTATTCCCTCTCTATTGCCGACTCCCTGCCTCTCTTTCTTTTTTCCGCCCTTCTGTCCATGTTCTTTCTGCTCACACCTGGTGCTCACTCTGACACGTGTCTGGTCGATTTCTGAGAAACACAAAACGTATTCACTCTGTGGTTCATATAATATATTCTGTACATCAATAGTGTTGTTGTATGTATATATACATTATATGATATATAATTTTATCTCTCTAGATAATCAGTTGATGTAGGTAATGTTTTTTCTCTGAACAAAGACTCAATGTAGTTTCTCTGTAAACGAAAGAAACAACACATTATTTCAAATATTGTTCTTTCTCCACGTAAATATTTAATTCCTCACATTGACTTAACTCAAAACTGCTCTTATAGCTTTACACTTCACTGCTCTCTGTATAACTCCCCGTCACGATATTTAGTCGTCTGCTCAGCTGTACTGTACGCTTTTTAGTCATCTAACGGAAGCGACTCAAACAATTTCAAAACTGGATACTCATGACATACCTCTTTTCAGCAGCGAAAGAACAGTGAACTTCACGAATGCTGTCACCTGCTATGATGCCGTATACTTTGGTGAGTACATTCGTCATAGGCATTGTAGCGACCGCTACTACAAAGATAAATTACCCTATACTCTATTGTATATATATTGTAAATTAATTTAAACAAATGTTAATGACATAAATAAGTCATTGTAAATGTGTAAACAATAAAGAGGTCGCAGCTGCAAGTTTAGAGCTGGTAACCCGCTACCCCACATAACGTAGTAAAACGACCCTACGGGCCATCCTAGGATTGTCCACATAAGACTCCACCGCATACTGGGGCCTCATTGGATACAATAACGACCCAGATGATCCGGCCTAACGAGCCACCAGTAACTATAAATAGTAATTCATCCTTCTCCTGGCGAAGCTACTTATGACTTGCAGATGCGGCGGTATTTAAGAATTTTGTCTTCTCCTTATGAAAACCTCTGAATCTCTCTCTCCTAACCTCGCTACGTTTTAGTCCGGCGTTGTCAGGCCCCACACCTTCCTATTGGGAATCTCTGCCTTCGCCTCGCTAAATCTAACACCTCCTTGAGAGAAACCTCTCCCTAGTAGACAACGGTTGTCGTGGCCCTGCAAGCTTACCAAACAGTGTTACCCATTGCGTTTCTGTCTGCCTCTCTACGGTTCACACTCGTCTTTGGGATCCGGACGGATTTCGCCTACCCTCAGATACTAAGTGTGAATTCGTGGTTATTCCAAGACCACACAAACTACTTACACTACCTACCTCATACCTCTTCTTCTGAACATAGTGCATTGTCATACCTATCAAAAAATGGAGTCAGATAGTAAGACCGTCACGAAAGGATTGTCCAGGTCCTAAACTAAATCAACCCTCACTTCGTCACCAGGGCTAGGGTAACTAGGTACCCCCCTCGTGCGGCATATTCATTGATTCGCTGAAACAACTTACCAAACCCGTGTTTAACACGATATACCTCTCCGTTCCCCATCGATAGAAGCAGGCAGTCTAGGTGGGAACACTATAGGCTTAAGATAGTTTGTAAGTCAGTCGAAGTCTTAGGATTTTTAGGTCGCCGCGGTATGTAGTCCGAAGGTGATTCTCGTCGTCTAGTCCTCTTTTACATTATATAATTTTTAACTGTAATCAGAGATAGTATTAGATAATAGATATGCTTGCCACGCAGTACAAGGGACCATCTGCAGCTCAATTTATATTGCATTATATAGATTTAATTTTAAGAAATATCAAATAAATTAGAGGGAAACTAAAATTTGAGTCTAGGAACGAACAACGTCGTCGACGAGAATAAGAGAATTGAGAGACGAGATTGGGAACACTTCCTATGGCTTTTTACAGATTTCGTATACCTCAAAGTGCCCCTGAAAACACCCAACACCTAGACGAATCCACCTAGACCTACACCTAGACTGGGAGGTTTGGCGCCCTCCTGTAAGCTAGCTACTTAGCAGTCCAAGTTCTGTGGTGAGTTGGTCAGGATCCCAGGGGTTTTAAGGTGTATTCTCTGATAACCTGCACCCGCACTGCTGATTACTGTCACTGTGTCCTGTCTCAGTAGGAAGACTGAGAAGAGAAGAGAAGACGAAGAAGAGAGAGAAGATCCAAAGGATAAATGATTCACTAGTGTTGTGGTGGGGGTTAGTGAGATCAATTAAGGGTTGGAGTGGGGGGGAGCGAGCATTATTAATGCAATATGCATAAACAAAGGAAAGCAGCTCCCAATTACGAATCCAAAAATTCACTATCAAAATCTTTTACCTCGGCATCTCAAAGATCTAATCCAATCCAAACGCCACTCGAAAACAGTGAGGCAAAGATCCCGACATCCTGCTGATCGCCGCTCGTACAATCAGTACTGGAGATTGGTAAAGCGGCATTTAGCAATAATTCCGATCTGATCCTTTTAATTCCCACCTATCTTCTCTGTCTAACAGGGATAACTCCTTGTGGAATGTAACTATTAAAATCCTAAAATATCATCCTGTTTTACACCCACTCCGTCGTGATGATGGGGACTGGGCGGCTTCGGATGGGGATAGGTCGGAGGAATTTTCTCTGCATCTTACCCATACTTTCACACCTTACCTTTCTCATCAAAACCATACTCATGGCACAACTGTTGAAGATTCCCTCACTTCACCTATTCCTCTCTCACTTCCACAAAAAGCCGTTAACCCCTCTTCGGTCAAATACCTTCTGAAAAACTTACCTTACCGAAAATCTCCCAGATATGATCTCCTTACTCCTCAAATTCTCAAACAACTCCCTCCTAAAGTCATAATCTTTCTAACCTACATTTATAATTGCATTATCCGAACGATGTACATTTCTTTCCTCTTGTCCCCCTTGTCTCGGCCCAGCAAATATCCACCTATGTTTCCATGTTTTAATAATAAAAACCTTCAAAGGGAGTAAGAGAGGGCGAAACTAGTGCATGCTAGTGCAGCTGAAGCCCACTAGGGGGGCACGGCGGGTGTATCCCCGCCTCTGACCTCCCTAAATAAGGCTGAGATTCGGGGTTTAGTCATGTACTCTCGGAACCCGGCTCCTGCAATGAACACAGTCTCTCTCTCTCTCTCTCTCTCTCTCTCTCTCTCTCTCTCTCTCTCTCTCTCTCTCTCTCTCTCTCTCTATCTTTCTCTCTGTGCAGTGGCGCTCCACTCGAACCATGGCTTTCTTATTCAACTACCTCTGCATCTCTTTTTCCTAACCTTGCTACGTTTTAGTCCGGCGCTGTCAGACCCCACACCTTTAAAGTGGGATTCTCTGCCTTCGTCTCGCTAAAACTGGCACCTCCTTGGAAGAAATCTCTTCCTTGCGGACGACGGTCTCCTGGGGCCCTATAAACTTTACCTAGTAGCGTCTCCAGTTTGTCTCTCTCCGGTTCACACTTGTCTTTGGGATCCAGACGGTTTTCGCCTACTCTTAGGCACCGAGTGTGTATTTGTGGTCATTCCAAGATCACATCAACTACCTATAATACTTACCCTGTTCCTCTGGGGGCAACCTTCTAAGATATGGACTCAAATTAATAAGAATAAATCTGCCCGCCGACTAGGCCGCCAGTAAAGGTCAAAGACAACATGTTTACCCATTTTATCTCTTTCTTGAAGCTCACCGGAAAGTGGACGGGTCGTAGAGACCCTAACCCGCGACAAGTTTTCAGCTCCTTTAGGGCGACTCGACAAAGGCAGATTGTAATTTTATCGCATTGAAGGTTGATGTTGTTTTTATATGCCTATATGTAATATTAATGTTAATAGGAACGTGAAGTACACATATTGAGTAAGTGGTATTGTGTATATGGTATGAATAAGTTTTAAAATCACATTTATTAATTTAGGATAAGCAAAATGAATTTGGAAATGATTTTAGAAATGAATAACTTCCTAAAAAATAATAGAGAACGACTTCCGTCATCTTTGTGGATTCAAAGTCCTAATAAAGTGATAAGCAACGCTAATGAAGCCAATTCATGAATGACATACGCACCACTAAGAAGACAAGGGGAGTTAAGAGAGTATCCCCAGAATGGAATTGTGGACGGGGGCGGAGTGGTGCCAAGTTTCATTAGGTTCTTACTGCCGCCTCCTTGATTAAAAACCTTCTCCGAGGAAGAACGCCCTTGCTTATAAACGTTTGTTAGGGGCTGAACCGGATTTATGTACCGTCTGCCTCTTCTTGCCAGCTCTGACTGCATGTGTGTGCCGTGCCAATCGTCCCTTAAATGCTCTCTCTACGAAACCTCTTCGGTAAGTGTTAGCAACTACGTTTGTTTTTTCTAACGCTTTACCTTTGTGGACGCAAGTTAGTAGGCGTCAATTATAGTTCTTACTACTCACTAAAAATAACTTTTTATAACAGCTAACTGACTGAGTAAGTAACAATAGTCTCCTTTGTTATACGAGGTATAGTGAAATGTTGCTCCCATATATGGAACATAAAATAGTTCCAATAGGTATGATAGGTTATGAATAAAACATAAATTTTTTGTTCAATTTTTTACCGGTTGTTCAACCGGTGATTTTTTATCGTCTTTAACATTTATTGATCCATGTTTCAATTATGGCAGTTTGGCTAATTACTTAAGGTACGGTAACAGAATTAACGCAGGTATGGAAAAAAAAAATCATTTTCAACTATTGATAGGTCTAAACTCACAGCTCAGGAGCCAATCTAAATTATTATAAGTTATTGTACATATGTGATTGCAATTTTTATAATAACACTCATTAATTAAATGTGTCTTCACCCTGGCAACAACGTAATCCTGCGTCCTCAGCATAAGGGGACATTTCCCCAACAGGAAAACGAGGTTCAATTTTCCTCGCGATAAAAGCTCAAAACGGCGTGAAAGCCCTGTGAGAGACAGTCTAAAAGGGAAGTGCATTCCCTCTCTTCCCATTTATAGAAGCGGGGATCTAAAACTACTGGAGTACATAGAGGCAAAAATATAAGGAAAGGAATAAGTTATTAATATTACTATCATACAGGGGATTTGTCCTTTGAACGAATATAAATCATACCTTCACTACTTTTGAGCCTTATGCGTAATGAGTTGTGTGCAAGTAAAGATATTCACTTCAAATTGGGAAGGCGCACTTTTTAGTACCTTACTATAGTTAATAGTGGTGATTTGCTCACTGGCGTTAAGGCGTTGTCTTATCACCACGTGCGAAAATTCCTCCGCAAGTGTTCAACCCTCCTCCCCATGATTTAAAATTAATCACTTTTGTAATTATAGCCCACCGAAGTCTGAGCGCATACTTGATATTATTAATCAGGAAGCCGAAGATTTCGTACCCTAATCGCATATATAAGATTGTGTCACTACTTAAAACATGGATTTAGTTAAATTCGTGATTTTTATGACATTTTGTAATTATAATTTAATTACTCCTTGGAACTACTACTAACAAATTACATTCTATATAAAAAGCTACTTGAATTTCTAGAGAATAAGTTTTGCTAATAGCAAGTTCCACAGTATAAAACCAGGTACCAAGGGATAATTAACCAAAACCAATTATCTAGGGTAGGGGTAGTGAGCATGCTAATAAACCGCAGGTGGTGCTAGACAATATAGTTCATTACCTTGACAAGATCACAAGGAGTTAACCCTAGACAGTAATAAATGACACGTAAATATGTTCTATGGAGTTGAAAGTATTTTTCATGTTCTCCCAACATGTAATGACGCACCCATGTAAAATTTCATGTTCATAGGTGACAACTAGTGGAATATAGCCAAGGACAGACAGACACACGAGTGAAACATGTGGGTTTCTGGTCTTCTATACACCTCACTTTTTTTTTAAGTTTATTGTTTGATCAGAAGCACAATAAAATAATACGTGCTTTGGTCACTGAGACCGTATATTTGTGAATAATAAAAATCAATACATAAATCATAAAATAGATAGGAATAAAAATAATTAATTAGATACAAAATTTAATTTGGTTAATATTTTTAGAACAATATATGTTTTGTGAATGTATCTCTTGAGAGTATGTTTACTGAAATCGCCTATTTCTCTTACTAATGGGCTTTTGGGTATAAAAGTTAGAAAAAAGAAATTATGTGGCTGTGTACATACCACTGGATTTTGGTTGATTGTTGGTCTGTTATCATGGGAGCTCTGGGTTTATCAAGGTTAGTTTGTTAATTGTGCTCATACTGGTGTTGTGTACGACTTCAAGTGCAACTCCAAACCAGTTTTCGTAGGGTGAATTACTGCTTTGTGAGGCATTTATTTATTTCCAGGTGTCATTTTTGATTATTTGTGGAAGTAGGGTGACATTGTAATAACAGGGCCATATCGTTTTGCCATAACTGGTTGCAGAGCTATAAGCGATCGAAAATTTCCACTGCTATCCAGTTCCTTCAACTGCCGGACGACCAAGCTTTGTGAATGAGAATATGTTAACAACGCCCTACCTCGGAACCGCTCAACACAATTACATGAATATTTTAGGGATTTTACACTAATACTAATAATAATAATTAATACTATACAGAAGTACATAATAAATGAAACCATATCGTTTGGTCGTAACTGGTTGCAGAGCTATTTGCGATCGAAGAATTCAACTTACATCCAACTCATTCAACTGTAGCCACGAAGGAGCTTAGCGAATGGTAATATGCTGACAACGCCCATCTTGCTTACATCTTACAGTTTTTGAGTTCTCGATGGAAAGGTTGAAGCCGACAAAGAGTGTTAGCATGGCAACGACTGTGTGTCAGGCCTGTAGAAGCAGAGCGGCTTCACTGATTCCCTGTTGTATGTTAAATAGTAGCACCTAGCCGGCATAGCTAATCGCCAAGCCCTAATAGATTCCAGGTTTCAGGTGGCCTGCATTACCCTGCCATCTGCATTTTAAACGGCTCACCCAGGACAGTCTGCAGTCCAGCCTGTATTGCCTCTATCACCCTGTACTGTATTCCCACTGGCACTCGTTGTGCACAGTCTGGGTCTTTTCGTAGGCCGTTCAGCTTTATATAGACTCATACTTGATTATAAAGACTAGCGAATCCTGACAAAGTAGCTTCGACTGATTTATTAATCTATGCTATGACAGTAATTTTATTATTACATTTTTTTTTAATAACGGAAAAGCCTTAGAGACCACGCGAATATCATTACTTTTGGCTCTTTTATTGTTTTTTCTTTCCTTCCATTTTCCCTCATTATCTCTGCGTGGATTTGTTTTCTTTCCTCTGTCCACACGACTCCCTTTTTCGATATTTTCTTTCCGACAAGAACCTTGACTTCTTTCAGTATTTTCCTTATCTTCCTCCGTCCTTACAATCCTGGTCCGTTATTCCTAGTCATTCCGTTTCTTCCTTCATCTGCTTGGTGTATCCCCTTTAGCTTTTGTATCCTCGGATTTTCTGGAATATTTCCTTGTTTAGTCTTTCCGGGGCCATTCTTACCATATGTCCGTTTCTAGGTCTTTTGTGTCTTTGTACATTTCCTGGTTGGATCTTAGCCTGTACCCTTCTTGTGTCTTTTTGGGGCCGTAGATCCTTCTTAGGATTCTTCGTTCTATTCTCAGTAGTTTTTCTAGATTGGTGAGGCATGATGTTTCCGTCCCATATAATATTACCGGTTTAACGACTGTGCTGTAGTGTCTTATTTTCGCTCTAATGGATAGGTTTTTCTTGTTATATACGTTACTGGTTGCAAAACTCTCCCTAGTTTCGTGATTCTTTCTTTCATACTTTCTTTTCCCGAACCGTTGTTACATATAGTCTTGCCCAGGGGCTTTAATTTTTGTGTTACTTTTATTGGTCCGTATTTGGTTTCTACTGCTTTCTTCTTGAAGTCTGTAGTCATTAGTTTTGTTTTTTGGTAAGAGATTTGTAGACCTGTTTTTTCGGCTATTTCTGTCAGTTTGTCACACCTGCACCGAGGTACGTGACCCCTCGTCCCCTAAAGGACTGTTTTATGGCATGGCTTTTAGATTTTATGACCGCCGGAAGGTGACCCTAGGTCTTCCGGGTCTGTTTTATGACGGCCAGGTGCTTAACCTCTCAGGTTTATTGCTGACGACCTTCGACCTTCTTGTGACTTGTTTTACGACTGCCGGCTCCTGCATGATTTATTGCTTAAAACTTTAAACATGATTTATATTGATTACAATATATTATATATGCACCAGAGTATAGGGTGATTTAACACTTATGTAGTTAGGGTCGCTACATAGCTCTTTCATTATTTTATCCAGGACTACGTCGAACAGTGTTGAGGAGAGGCCGTCTCCTTGCCTGAGCCCTGTTTGTTCTTGGAAAGGTTTGCTGATGGCTCCTTGGAGTTTTATCTTGGATTCGGTGTCCGTTAGTGTTAGTTCTATTAGTTTCCTGGTTTTCTGGTCTACTCCGGCAAACCTAATTATCACCTTTATTATGTAGGTTTATTTTTTTTTTGTTTTAGCTCATTTCAAAGTCTCAGTTTATGTACATGGGGTCATTACATAGTTACCTGACGCTAACGCAAACTAGAGCTAAAATACAATTATTATGTAAAACAATTATCACTTATTTGTATGAAGGAAAACGCAACAAAAAAATACAAAAAAAAAACTTATTTCTAGTGGTCTATAATGATAGAAAATTATTAGGAAAACTCTTTATTGTGGTAAAATTACAATCTGCCTTACTGGGGAATAAGTAATTGTGATGCATGTTCTCATTCATACCATTTAATGATAGAGTAAAGGCATTTGTGAATCTTCTTCCCCGCCGAAGCATTGTGCACAGCACTTTTTACTAAATTATTGTTTCTAACCTTACAATTTTCCATTGATGGGGCTGGCGGAGGAGCGTGTGGGACTTCCCAAGACTCCGCTTTCTCTTTTACATGCCAGGGAACTGACAAGCATGCGGCTGTCCGAAAATTTGGCTGTTCGTACTTACTGTAACGATGAATGAAAATTGTAAAAATGGTTATTGATTATATATGAAGACTAGCAAGTCCTCATAAAAGTACCTGTTTTATCACAATAGAGAAGTAAATTATTTTCAAGAAACAATTGAATGCTTTCTTTTACTAAGTTATAAATGGTAGTACGCCTAGGTGTATTTGTTATAGCTATTTGGAATTTATTCTGTATTATTTGCAGTTTAAAGACGTAACTAGTACATGATCAGTACTTCTGGATAGGTCAATAGAGGTCTGACAAGTAATTTATAAAGTATTCCTCATTATTTTATCGGCAGTTTAGATGTTTGCAAAGGAATGAAAGCAGAAACGAGGAGCCTGCCTTGCCTTTTACACACACAACCGCTGCAACGAGATGAAGCAAGAGCACCAGACTCGGATGTATGTGAATTAACTTGTTGCATCGTTTTTATTTTTACCTATTGAAAATTAACTACTAGATTAGCCCATACAGCCATCAAAAAGGTTCATAAAACTGTCCTGTAATTAATTAAAAATTAAAATTAAAAGCTCTAGTCGAAATTAGGTCATTGAAGTTATTGTGTGTTAACGAAGCAAAATGTTCCCACATTACCCTCACCCTCTGCAGCAAGTCTTGTCCAATAGTTTCCTTTAATTCAATTCCTCTCCCTGTATCCGAGTTAGTACGGTACTTAGATATTTCGACAAACGGCTGACCTGGAACCCACATACGAGGCTAAAAAGACAAGAAGTAAATAGACGCTTTGGACAACTGTACAGACTACTTCAAAGGACATCCCAAAAGAAAACAAATTACTAATTGACAAAGTTATACTTAAGCCAATCTGGGCATACGGAACACCAAGCGAATCCAATCCTTTCAATCAACAGTCCTGAGAACAATAGTAAATGCCCCTTATCACGTCAGCAACAAAACCCTTCATAACGATCTTAACATACCCTACATTCTTGAACTCATTTCTCCCAAGTATATGAAATTCCATAGTAGCCTCTCCAACCACCCTAATCCCGTAGCACAGTCCACAGTAGCGTAACACTGGGAGTCGTGGGAATGGCCAGTTTCTCCCATCATGTCCTGAGTGTATGTGGCTCTCGTGATCTTGGTCACCCTACGCTGACTCGTATCCGGTGACGTGGTTGACAGAATAGCGTGGGGGGCTTTCCGAGACTCCGCTTCCTCTTTCGCATGCGAGGAAGGTGACAACCGTGTGGATTTGGGAGGTCTCTGGGCTGTTTGTAAATACTGTATGAATGAGATCATTTATTACAATTACTTATTGCCCAATAAGTCAGATTGTAATTTTATCGTTTAAAGCTGTTTAATAATAAAAAAGTTATTGTGTAATACATGATGGATAAAAATATCATGTAAATGGTGGTAGACTATTTTTATATATATTTTTAGGATTAATTATAATTTTATTACTGTGATAATTTCATCAAATATTGTGATTATATTATTGTGATATTTTCTCATTCATACCATATTTACAATTTTCATTCACTCGCTCGTTCATACAGTACTTACAAACATTCCAGAGACCTCCCAAATCCACAAGGTTGTCACCTCCCTCGCGTGCGACAGAGGAAGCGGAGTCGATATTTTAAATGAGTTAAAGTTACTCCAGTATGCTCAATGAAATTAAAGTTGATATTACAACAAACTTGACTAACCATTGAGATCTTCTTACAACTTGTTAAATCAGTACTTAATATAAATTCACTTGTAATTTAAATGCTGTCTCTTTAGCTGTACTTTCCCTTTAGAGGCGGTCAAAGGCCCCCTTAGAATGAGTTAATGTACTAAATAAGAGCGTAGAAAATAGCGAGGGCGGAATTTAATTGGATTTCAGTAAATTTGTTTACTTAACAAATGATTTTCATTATCCGGTGTTGAATTGAAGAAACTCTACCTCTGGTGAAGAGGCGATACTAAACTGCTCTAGTTGTTAACACCAGCAGTTCATAGCAATTAAGCTAATGCTTTATCATCAAAAATATTGTTTGACATGCTACGATGTATAGGATTATTTAGTCATAAACGAAATGAAAATATAAAAAGTAACATACATGTACCCTGCTGTTTTCTAAACTATATTTTATATTTTTCTATATATATTTTTTTCTCTATTTATATATTTTTCTAAACTATACCTATATTTTTGGTGATAAAACATTAACTCGTTTGACATTAACAACTAGAAAAGATTAATATCCCCTCCATGTATACGAAAATGTACCCATTTATTTCTATCGCTTTCACTTAATTTCTAACAGATATTGTATGTGATGTTCGAGGAGTTAATTTTGAAATGTAAATAAAATCGACGCAAGAATAAAAAATATACTTTAATTTAAAAAGTTAGTTCACTTACCTCAGTGTCTATTAGTAAATGTCCTAGCTTAACCTCTTACTTGTGGTAATTATAGGCTAGGAAGGGTGTTAATAAAACAAGGAGATGAGTATTAAACGCTTCTGATGTCTTAAAACCTTTTCTTTTTTTTTTTTTTTTTTCCCCGCCCTACCTGAGGCTGAGCCTCAAACGGGCTTGATGTCTGAAAACCTCTCTAAAGATTACTCCACGGGTTTCTCGGACGAATATACATAGTTCTCTTGTCTGGACAATTTGAACTTACTGTCACAAGTCCCCACCATAACAAAAGTGATTATCCCAAAGGAACAAGGGTAATAACATGGTCCACCTCTTGGAACCTGGCTAAGTCGTCATAATTTAAATATATATATCACTGTAGCCTGAACCGATACAATTGTCCAAAGTTTCAAAAATATGACTTGTAATATCTCATTAGATAGTAACCACTGATATACTAGCCAAAGGGAATTTTGGGGTTTGTCCCCTTTGTAGTTCTTTCCGTAGATAAGTTAGAAGGGAAAGTGATAAAACCGAAAAGGGAATTTTCATTCTTAACAATTTTCAATTAAGTTTCTGGAGGGTGCTACATTTTATAGTGCATTAAAACTTTACAAAAGATTGCTGATTGAAAATCGTAACGTTGAGAACTGAAAGGAGCATTTTGCCGACTGGTGAAATGTAAATAAATTAGAAATTTGTTATATTTACATAAAAAGGTAGTTGATGCAAAGGGAGCTAGAGGTATCGGGAAACCACTGGAGATTATCTAGACATTTCTTAATTTATAGTGACAAAGTTCTAATTTTCTTTGCCTTTCAGGATCCAATAGGATAAGCGGTTGAGTTTTTTTTTGCCATGATTCGATAATGTAATCTTCTTACCAAAGTTATTCGCAATAACATTTTTTTTTTCAGTCTACAGAACCTACTACAGATACTGAAAAAAAAGCATAGTAACCCATGAATAACCCACTAGTTTTGTATTTAATAGGGATTGTAATTAATTTGTAGCATGTTCTGTTCCGATGTTCGCAAGAACATGTTATTTTTGTTTCATTCATTAAAGAAAGTGCAGTTTTTTTCTGGGTGCACTGTAAAGCCTTAAAGTTTTTCATGGTTTAATTTAATTTTAACACCTTGAATATCTTGCCTACCTCAATCCATGCATGCTTGGACTTCCTCCTGGTTACGGTGTAGGGAGTACATCTAAACTTGTATGATATTTAACAATACAGAACTCAGATTGATGAAACATTCATTTCTGACTTGTGCTCAATTTTGATTGCTGACTACTAGGAGCGAAACCATTACTGAAAACAAATACTTTTAAATGAATACGGGAGATCGTTTTTATTCTGAAAAATTGTAGCAACCAATCAATCTCACAACTGGTAATCTTACAAATTTCAAAACCTGGGATTCACTAATTATTTTGTCAAGAAGGTGTCCCAAACATTATGAAAACTATCATAAGCAGGCCTAAAGTCTATTTCCGACAAATACACACCAAAAGACTCATACATAAATTTTAGTATATAATTCCTTTATTGTGCTAAAATTACAATCTGCCTTGCTAGGCAATAAGTAATTAAGACATACTATCATTCATGCCATATTTACATTTCATCATTCACTCGCTCATTCATTCAGGACATGATTGGAGAAACTGGCCATTGCCAGGACTCCCACTGTCACTTGATTATATCAGGTCACAAGGCCACTGCCGTTTCAGTCTCCGAGGAGGATTATAGGGATGAGTGACGCAGTGCAATGACTGTGCTACAGGATTAGGGTGGTTGGAAAGGCTACTGTGGAATTTCATAAACTTGGAAGGGATGAGTTCTAGAATGTAGGGTATATTAAGGTCGTTATGAAGGGTTTTGTTGCTGACATAATAAGGGGCATTTACTATTGTTCTCAGGACTTTTGATTGAAAGGATTGGATACGCTTGATGTTCGACTTTTTTGCTGTCCCCCATAGCTCTATTCCGTATATCCAGATTGGTTTAAATATAACTTTGTAGATTAGTAGTTTATTTTCTATTGAGAGATGGGATGTCCTTTGAAGTAGTCTGTATAGTTGTCCAAAGCGTCTGTTTAGTTCTTGTCTTTTTAGTCTCGTATGTGGGTTCCAGGTCAGTCGTTTGTCGAGATGGAAGTACCGTACTGTCTCGGATACAGGGAGAGGAATGTAATACATAAATTATAACAAAAAAAGAGTCTAATTTCGGCACATCTGTCATTCTTACGTGACCGTTACCACACAAATTTCAATTCTTTAAAAAATTCCTATTAAAAAAATAGTACTAATGTGGTTTCAGGTTTTGAGAAATCTTATAACATTAAAGTTAACCTTCTCAATTTCCACAATCCTTATTATATAGCTAAAATATTTTGCTTTGATGATGACGTGCGCACCGAAGAAAGCATCTACTAAAACCGGGAGTAATAGAATCGCAGCGAAGGATATTCGGATCGAGAGATGAAAGTGGCCTGTGAATCTGAAGTCGTTCCGGTTCCGACTCTGGGATGGCGGGTGATTCGGAAAAGGGCCGGGCGCCCTCCCGTTGAATACAAATGAAGGGACTCGACAAGATATTTTTGCGCAATGACCGGAGATCGGCCATTTTTTATGTCATGGAGTTTTCTCCACGGCTCTAAGCTTATCAGCGAACCGGACAGTTATCAGAAAGGGGAATGTAATATTAGATTAGAGGAAGCTGTTTGATTCATCGAATGATTACCAATAGAGCCACTACCACCACCCAGGCATTGGATGAGCTTGTATATTGTACCGGGTGGCAACAAGTTTCAGAACTCTCTTGGTACACTTGAGTACTTGAGCCTTTTGGCTTGGGCAACTTCTTATTAACTTTTCTCGGTGCGTACTCCATCGTTTGGATCTTGTAAGCTGTAACGTTTACTTGTTTGGAGCTGTTTTTAGTCTGTTAAAGTAGAGAAATAACTTGAATAGGGCCAAAGAAATTGAGCCAAAAAACATCTTTACAGTTGAGGGGTGTTTGGTATAATAGAAACCTGAGAATGTTTTACTAATTTTGATTCTACTCCAGCACTTATTATTTATATTAAATAAATTTCATTCTAGCTAACAGAAAATAAATTTTATATGGCACACTATAAAATAGCGTAGAAAAATAAAGTGTAAACCGGAATTAAGAAATAAAAAAAACAAATAAAAATAATTGGAACATCGAGCCATGAAATAACGAACCTACCAGATGACTGAATGAAGATTTGGCTACAAATGTGTAAATAATTAACGTTTATAACACCAATACCTCAAAAGTGGAAACAAGATGGAATACTTGTACTTAGGTGGCCCCAAACAATTAGAACCACACCACTTGCACCTAAAATCACTTTTTTCTTGCTTCTCCAAAGTATTAGAAAAAGTTGCAACAGAAAGGCACAGACAGCTATCTCACTGGTTTTAGAAATATTCAGAAAAATACACAAAGTTTTCTTAAGAAAATAAAACCTAATTGCGTTGTTTTTCGATTCAAGAAAACATACGATAAGATGTCGACAAGGGGAGCACTGGTAACTCTAAATTCAGTGGTATCAAAAAGGAAGGTTATAGAAGTCTTCAGTGAACAGGGGATATTGAAGAACGGATTTAGGAAGACCGTTAATATAGGTATCGAGGATCAAAAATCCAAAGAAGAGGAAAGAGGTGGTCTCAGAATATTCAGCCGAAACAAATTATTTCTGAGACAACCCTCTGAATACATCGTTAATCGTTTGAAAGTTTTCATCACTCGTCAACAGAGTGCACAGCAATTTATAATGTCCGATTGATATGTAATTTAAAAGATGCGATCCTGTTGATACTGGTGCCTAAACAACTAACATTATTGTTCATCTCAAGTGTTTCTTGACCATCCTTTTTCATTATATGTTAATTTCAGTTATATTGAGTTTTTCATATATTTTACCGGGAATTCAGCCGCGTTCCTCTATCAGAAAAGAACCAGAGAAGGTCATTACACAGCAGAATACACCAGAGGATAGGAATTTCAGATGTATGTTCCACTTACTCTTTCTTTCTACCAGCGGATTCCCTTTCTCCAGAGCAGTATCCAGGATTGCCTTCCAGCTGTTTCACTTCCTCTTGAATGCTCTGAAATAACACAGACCGAACATGACGTGTCTTCGACCTCTACGCCCCGGAAATGGACCGATTTAAGAGAGTTAATTGAACTGTGCTATTATCAGTGCTCAAGTATGAAATTTTGGCAGGCAACATGGTTTTTACGCACATGCTCCGATCAGTCTCATGCCCTTACTATCAGAATATATGTTCTGTTTACCAAAAAAAATGGAGCTTGAGTGTGTCACCTGTGCCTTTTCTCACTTCTGCTCTCTTGGATGTATAGTAGCTGTTTTTAAAGCATAAAACAATTCTCATTGTGGGTGCTGTGGAACAATATTTGGGAGCATCTACGTATATCAGTGGTCACCCAATGGTGGACCGCGACAAAATTGTGAATAACAGAAAATAATAGCGTTTTAGAGGACAACGCATAAAGACGGATTACCGTGGATTACATGGCGCCAAATGCGCTTAACTTCTCTCCCTATAGGAAATAACCTCCGGAAAAGTACAATTTATAGTTTATGTTCACTTTGTAATCGTCATTTGTACATCGATCTATGACTAAACAAGAAAAATGTTCAGTGACTTCTTTACGTACTCTGAACAAATATAAGAAGCCATATAGTGATGCAGCCATTGAAAAAGAGTGAATGCCGTGGAGCTAAAAAAAACATTGATTATAGAATCATCTAACAGCTTGTTTATGAGAAAATGCATTGGCCCTAAAATTAGCATTGCAAGCCGTGTAATATCGCAAGCACTCATTTTGGTTTGACCCAACCTGATGGTGTAATATTCCAGGAGAGATGGAACCCGGAGCCAACCGTTCTTAGAACTAGGCCATGGATACAACATATGCAGCTTATGCTCGGGTAGATTTGCCCTAGTGAAAAGATTCAACGCCCATTAGAAGTAAATTAAAAATTTAATCATACACTCGAGCGCGCAAGGCTTTCATAAGAGAGCAGCCTAGCGTAGAAATCGTATTCATATCGCTGTTTATCTTAATTAGCGGATAAATTCGCCTAACACAATTGAGTTCCGTCATTAATTCCGGCCACTTAAATAACCCAACACGGGAAGGTCCTGTGCGGGCTGAACAACAACTGTGCTACAACGCCGTTACACTCGCATTATCAAACAATTGAAAGGGTTTACCTTTGCGGATAATCTATGGCGCTCTTTGTATGCAGCCCAGAAACTTATAATTGGATTCCTGCCTGATATATTTATCCAACGCGTGTGGGGTGAGGGCAATTCGAATGGCTCGAATATTTCAGCAATGTTTTCATCAGACGTGAAAAGCAACTTTTCCTATAAAATGTAGATTCCGGCAGTTCTTGAGTACTTTTTAAAGGTTGAACATCAATTGGTAATTCGACCTCAGATAAATCATTCCTGTAAATATTGTACTCTGTGATTCATTCATTATAAACGTATTGGCCCTCTTTCTTGTCCCGTGCAAGTTAGGACAGTAAACAAACAATAAAATAATTAGTTCCACCCAGAAAACGTTGTTTCTGAAAAAAAAAGCATTTTTAACAATTAAATTTTTAAGATAGCCATTATATTGATGTGTGGCGGAAGGTTCTGAATAGCGTATATCTCTGTAATATATTTGTAATTTACTGAACTAAAGGTTTTTTTTTTAATATATAAAAAGATTCAAATTTAAAACATTGAAGTAAAGTGTGATCTATCATTTTTCAGTGCAATTATATTTTTTAAAATAGAAAATATTTTTCTGGTTCTCGCAACACCGAACGGGGCTTCCAAGAACGATTCACATGGTCTACGTTAATCCCTTCAACATGCAGGAAGTCAGGCGGTTCAAAAGGGTATTGAAAATCTCAGAAAGCGATTTAACACATAAGTTATACTTTTTTTTTCAGTTTAATACATTTTGTTCACGCTAGTTGACGAGTAATTTTGCAATTCGAAATTGAACGATAAAAACGTTAGACGATGAGAAAATTAATTCGATTACATCAGCATCTGAGGTAGGAACATCCTGTGGCAATCGTTTTATATAAGGTCGTTTAATAAGCAAGTAGGGTATTAAAATGAGGATTAGACGATTTTCTGAAACAATAAAGTATAGCTTATATGAAGAGCCACTCGCGTTCCTTTGGTCCATGTCTGAAGTCACTCAAAACAAAGCCCCGTGCATCTGAGGGCAGGTGATTGAACAGTGCAAAAAAACGTATACCTACTACGCTCAGGTATCATTTACACAGGTGGTCTGAAAAGTTTCCGACCTCAACATGAAGATGATAATAGAATAAATAAAAGCTAGTAAAATAAAAGCTTTGTTAGGTCGGAAAATTTTCAGACCACCCTCGTATATACATTATAATGCTATTTTTAGAAACAAGCTGAATTTGTTTTTTCTTCCTGACCCCTTTAAATTCACAGATAATTATATACAATAATAGATCCTCAGGCGAATCTATTTACAAATTATTTTTGTATTCCCTGTTGTGTCGCTACATTATATACAGGTTTTGTTATTTTATAAAAATTATATAATGGAATAAGCAAGTATAATGATACACACTTGACTGGACTGAACTGACTCTAATAAAGGTGATGGGGCTCACCTCTTTGATCAAACTTAAAACTTTATGTTACATATACATGTTAAATAAATGTTACATATACTAACTTACATACTAAATGTTAAACTAATTTCCCCCGACGGTCTGTGGCCATCGATGCGGGAGACAACTGACATTTTTATAATCTAAAGGGAAACGAAGGACACAGGAAGTAAACTCTATTTTACACGGGATAGCAAAGGAAAGCCCACTCCCGTAAATCAACCTACTTAATAAATAATAATAATAAATAAATTCAGTTTTGTACGGTGCCCCGCTATATGCCCACTTGACTGACTATACAGCTAAATGTCTCC
Organism: Acanthosoma haemorrhoidale; assembly: GCA_930367205.1. Lineage (NCBI taxonomy): Eukaryota > Metazoa > Arthropoda > Insecta > Hemiptera > Acanthosomatidae > Acanthosoma > Acanthosoma haemorrhoidale. The sequence continues at coordinate 106,723,238 of OV884013.1, forward strand.
AACATTTACAGAATGGGATAATGCGAAAAGTGGTTCGACATATCTATATCTCGAGAGGTTGAAGAACGCTGCACCCGTTGCTTGGTGTGCCGTCGGTAGGTGAGTTCATCCACCGGAGACACATCAAGTTTTTTGACTCTTTGCAGCACCTAACCAACCCAGTGGTTAACACTCCACCACCCCTCCCGCATCGATGGCAACAGACTGTAATAGGTTAAGAATTAGAGAGGTGAGCCCCATCACCTTTATTAGTCAGTTCAGTCCAGTCACGTATAATGTGTATCATTACACTTGTTTATGCCATTATACAATTTTTATAAAATAACAAAACCTGTACATAATGTAGCAATGCTACAGGAAGTACAAAAATAATTTGTAAATAGATTCTCCTTAGGATCTATAATTGTATGTAATTATATGTAAATTTAAAGGGGGTATGAAAAAAAAAAATCAGTTTGCTTCTAAAAATAGCATTATAATGTATACATATGACTTTGACTTAAACGTACATTATAGCCTTCCTACTCTATTGCTATTAATTATAATTAGTTATTAATAAAAAGTTTATGAGGTGGATTATTCGCATCTAAAGTTAATATAAGATCGATATCGAAGTCGCACAATAACAAAATTACAAAAGGGGCCCCTTAATTTACCAAGTCGAGACGAGAGTTGAGTCGCTTGTTTGTTATTGTGGAGAGACAAACTCGATCAGAAGTAAACGATAGCGACAAAAAAACTGCTGACCGAGAACTGTAGGAATCCATACTGGTGGCAGATAGCCACGAGCTTGGAATAACTTCTTCCTTCTGAGCGTGCGGCCTAAATGATCCGTATAATCCCGCAAGGAGGTCGGGCCACCGAAGTTCGCCAAGCCCTGATCCGGGGACTTCCAGATCACTTATTGAATCGGAACCGGGGCAGCAAAGCCCTGCACAAGACAGGACCACCAGTTTTCTAGACTTCTAAGACTTATGAACTCAATCTCTGCTGGAATATATGTGCCAGTTATCAAGGATTGTTGTTGTTTAAACAGCGAGGAGTTTCTTCTTTATTTTACATCATTAAAATTTTAATAATCGCTTAATTTTCATTACGTAATCTTCTACTCTGGAATATATGTCTGTGGTAGTAAAATAATTTTACTCCTAGTATTATCCATATCTACTTGGCTTTTTATTCAATAATAGTTTAGGAGCGCTAGAATATTTACTCACGTCTCAATGACCTCTCCTCCGATCGTAGCCCTTTAATATTAACTATTCATCTGCCTCCTCCTTCATTTGATCGGTCCCACTTCCGCCATCTTCTTACAGATTACATAGATCTCAAAATGTCCCTGAAAACATCCCAAGACCTAGATGATGCATTCTTTCACTACTCTGGTCCAGAGGTCGGCTTAGCAGGAATCCTCGCCTTATGGTCATCCGAAAATTCACAATCATAATCGTTAACCTCAGCATCTCAAAGATCTAATCCAATCCAAACGCCACTCCAGAACAGTGTGCCAAAGATCCCGACATCCTGCTGATCCTCGCAAGTACAATCCGTACTGCAGATTGGTAAAGCGGCAATTTGCATCATTCCGTCCCGATTCTTTTAATTCCTATCTCTCCACTCTGTCTACCCGGGATAACTCTTTGTGGAATGTAACTAAAGAGCGTGGGGGACTTCCCTTTCCGGAAGACTCCGCTTCCTCTTTTACATGCGAGGGAGGTAACAACCATGTGGATTTTGGAGGCCTCTGGGCTGTTTGTAAATAAGTATGAATGAGGGAGTGAATGTAAATTGTAAATATTACAATAGAATTACTTATTTCCCAATGAGGCAGATTGTCATTTTATCATAATAAAGCTGATTATAAAATTACTCCTAGTATTACATTATTTTGTAGTGCTCAGGTGTATATGTTCCAGCAGCAGTGTCATGTCCAGAGCCGTCATTTTAAAAATAAGATTTATTTTTTTGAATATTTCTTCGATTGAATATTCTAATTTTTCTGTCAAGCAATGCATATAGTCTGAAAAAGTCACAAATACTTTATTTGTACCTTCTTCTACAATATCTTACTCATCCACCTTCATACCTCTTATCCGTATTTAACACCAAAGGTTTACTTAAGCCAAACCACCGCCACTTATCCATCCACAAAGCCCTTAACCCCAAAAAACTACATTACTACACAATTCCGACTGATACTGTTAAAGAACCTACTTCTACGCAACAAAAATATCAGTATTTGATCCTTATGCATTAATTATTCTACTGTAGAATATCTGTGTCATTTATAATGATCCGACGAGTAGGCAGGAAAGGTGAATTTACGTTTAGACTTGTGTAGAGGTTGGCTTTGTTCAACCCGTGATTGATTGGTTTTGAATTTGGTTCTTATTGATGAGCTAATTTTTAGCATACATATAATTCCTGAAAGAGTTCCGAGGCCTTAATAATAAATGCTTTTCGAAATATAATATATTACATAATGAACATAATAATATTCATAGAAACACTATTATGTAGGTAAACTACAATGATTTACACTAATTATATATTAAAATTGATTTCATGCATTCTGTATAAACGAAATTAACAATCTAAATGGTAAAGAAACGATATTGTCAGGCGCTAATGGTGATTTACGAGGAATCCTGAAAAAAATATAAAATGAGACAGAAAAGTCAACAAAAAAAACAAACGTTTGAAATATGTTTGAACGTCATTGAACACGCAATTTCTATGCATTATCTCATAAAATACGTTTAAAAGTCTTTGGAGTTGAAGCGTGTTTGATGTGTCCTTTACCATTCTGGAACAAAACAAATTATGACAAGAAGTTCTAAGTTGAGACTGGGAAAAGTTTGAAAGTAGGTGGGAATAAGTGGTCAGTTAATAAATACGGCAGTGGATTTTTTCTTAGTTGCCCTCCATATTTCTCGTGATTATATTTCAAATAAATTATATTCGGAGTTACGTACAGTTTGGTTAAGTACTGTTCGGATGGACTGGAGTCCTCTTTCGCTATTGTACAATGAACAAAGTGACAGACAATATACTTGTGAATGAAAATCATTTCAGAATTTTATCAACCTATAACTATCTCAAAATTATCAAGATTAGCTTCCGTCGAAAACTGTTATTTTTATGTAAAAGCTTCAGTTTTGGATGCAATGATGACCACTTGTTTATTATATTTTGTTTGATGCTACTTCCCTTTGCTTGGTTTGTACCCGTATGATATGTCTTTACATTTCCATGGATGTTGAAGCCTAAAATCATTAGAAGGGGATCGTATGTTAAGATAATTAGTGAGGTGTAACCGATGCCTTTACAGACAGTCCCAATCGAACGAAGCCCAGGGATAGAACGAATGAAGTTGAGAAGCGGATTGCAAGTAAAACACGGACTCAATTAGCAGATGTTTGGCTTTTGAGAGCAGCAACATTAATATTAGTCTTAGCGGCCAGTTTCTGGAGAGAGCTCGCTGTATCCTCAACTGCTAACCAAATCCCAGCCGTTCATCCTCAACTTTAGGAAAACCATCCTGGCTCTCTGTTCAACGGTGCGATACATAGATAAATAATAGTACTCATACTTTGCCACAGTAGGTAATCTATCAATATACATTGCAATTTTATATAATTTACCAAGTGATACAAATATTTATATTGAAATAACAAACTGCAAATTTGTTTCCTCCATACCACTATTTTCTCATTTTGTTTTGCTAAGAATTTCTCCAAATTCAGCGGATTTTTTCTTCAACTGACGCGGCCCAAGAATTTAGTTTTCTTAAAATTTAGATTTAAAAAAAGGGTGGGTTACTCAGCATTAATTACTATCCCTGATTTCTTTATATAAATAACTTATTTTACTTTTTATTTAAGGTATGATGACCATTGTTCCACATGTTCCATAAGTTTACCCCGTCCACCTTAAATACAGCTCATGCATATCATCAGAGGTACCCATAATTATTTTTAGTTTATTGATCATATATTCGAATTGCGTTATTGTTTTATTATTATTCGATAATTCAAAATTCAGCAAGAAGACCAAAAACTCGTTTTGTGGGAATTATTCTTGGTAACTCTAGCTAATCTATTTCTGTTCGGTTTGTAAATGCTGTCAGCTTTATTTGTAATTTATTATCCTCCTTATTTGGGTTATGACTAAAATCATACCTTAAAAAGATACGTTACATCTTTATATTATAGATTTTTCATTTATTACCTTTAAACTATCAACAATGTTAGTAAACGGTATTTCAAGCTCCAAGACATAGCTACTGAAAAACTTCATAGTCCAGAAAGAATGGGGGAAGGGGGGGGGGGAGGGTCAGAAATTGGACTTAAATTTACTGCGCTTTCCAGTTCAGTAGTAACACTCTAAGGTCATTGTTGATTGACGATCTTTAATCAATCAGAGAGTGTCCAGCCAAAGCAGTCCGGAAAACAAAAGAAAAGCTTTTTTTGAGTGGGGCTAGGTGATTCTTTCTCCTCTCACTCTGACCGCACTTGTTATGTTCGAGTAAGGAATGAAGTTGACGGCAGAGTTAGCACGGTATCCCGAACGAAGACTGACACTTATGTCATATATATATAATCTTATCAATAACAAAAGGTATGTTTATCAGTAACACTCTAAGGACTGTGTCTCGTGACTTCATATAATAGTCAGCTCTATTATAATTATCTTATCTTATCCTATTAGTAACTTATCTCCCCTTCCCAGACCTCTATTCTAAATAATTGGCTCCCACAACCTTTTCTGTCCTACACAGATAAATACTCCTTAGGCATAAGACAGTTGTTGCTTCCTCATGAGCCTCAGTCGCCAGTGAGCTCTTAGCATGTAACCATATATAATTGTACATTTGTGTTTTATACCAAATAAAATTTTTTGAGTTATTGAACAACAGAAATATAATTGACGACAAGAAAAGAAGTAAACCGGCCAAATAAGTGGGGATATAAAAACAATGCTGTCTTGCAATGAGTCTTCAGAACGTTTCTATCATCACTGAGGAGCGAAGCATGGAGCAGCTTTGCGTTATGGCCATTTTCAAACATCATTTTGCACAAGAGCCCTTAATACCACTAACAAACTAGCAATTCATGGGCCACTCTTACATAGCTGGATTTGCGACGTATGCTGGCAGTTAATATATTAAAAGCGTGCACCCGAAAAATTCCAACTTGTGACCTGGGTCAAACCATTGCAGGAAATGCTGGTTGGAAAAATCCCACAGCTCTCCAGTCTATGCATTTGCCTTAATTATTCTGATAACTCCTAATATTTTCAGGTACTATATTTTAGCAAATTGTCGACAGTTACTACTATCTTAATAATTTGCGCCAATTTTCTTTCCTTATCTTCCAATAAGGGAAGGATGGTTGATCCCAGTAAATAGTGAAATTGTTCCGTGAGATAATTGTGCCTGGATAGTATTGAGAGTAGGGAGCTTAACAAATTTATCTACAAAGATATAGCTATGGCTTGATGAATACTTTTTGCTGGGTTATTATGTCTTCGCAGGCACTTCCTCACCACTTGACAGACTAGAGTCACATGTTATCTTTTGTCCCCCCTAGCGTTGCTCATATATAGACTAAAGGAACCCTTTAGTTTCCAGGAAGATATCGTCATTCCTTATCAAGGATAGCGATGCCTGAGTATCTACCCCTATGGATACTAGGGAGTGCTAGAATCTTCGATGGACCTCTGAGAGGGAGGCAAAGGCAATCGTTTTAAGAAAGCTGATTAGACGCATAACTTAATATTTATTATTATAACTATAATATTATTTTACTTTTAATATAAGATTATGTTTGGTTGCCATGGGTCATACATTTATCCTGGGATATTTGATTAAGGCCTAGGTTATTGTGCTTGTGAAGAACTCACGCTCCGAAGGGCGTCATGAACTTTTCTTACATCTGAAAAAAATATTGATGGATTATTGCATTTATATGAAATTACTTACATGAACATTATTGAATTTCCTTCAAAAGTATATTTAACAAACCCAGAATATTGAAATTAATTGACTCTTAAGGTGGAAATGGAATTCACATAAATTAGCAATGGGATGTTGCTCTCCTAGGCAGGATCCAGGTCAGCTTCTATCATCAATAGTCCAACGCTATCCCCGTCAAGCCACCAAGTGCCACCTTGTATTTCAACTTGGTATCAAGTTCAATGGATTCAAGTGAAAATGGGGGAAACATAGGTCCTATTTATTGGCCATATACCAGCCTTAGTTATATATATATATATATATATATATATATATATATATATATATATGGTGGGGTCACTGCTAGTGTACAGACTGTGTCGAGGGAACCCGCCTTTTTGCTATATTCTGCTGTTTATAATCCATTAACCATTTCAGTTATTTAAAAAAAAATTTTCTATCATGGATCCCGACTTCAATTTCGGGTACCCCCACCTCTCATATATATATGCATATATAAAAAACAGAAAAATGCACTTCATTATGAAAATTTGGTGTTCACATTTCTAGATTTTACTTACAGATTTTTCGTGAATTGTTTAATCATAACATAAGATATTTATACGCGAAGGGAGGGAAGCGAAGCCTTTAGAATCTGACTAGTAAATCCGTTGTCCCAGGGAATAATTCCTAAAAAATATCAGTTGCCATTGGCAAACCGATTTTAATATTCTTTATAAACATCTCCAGTCCCTTATAGTTAACTTATTCCAACTTTTGAAACATCCATTGTGCTTAATTTTTTTTATTTCTAGAGATATATTACATCAACTACCTACGGTAATTATTCAGGAAACGGTAATTAATAAAGAAAGGAATTTTTATCTCAGTTAATATAAAATACACATCATTACCAATTCCTCACAACACATGGGGACACATATTTCCCCATATCGCAGTCCTTCCTGCTATGTTATAATTATTTTAAGTTTTCATAAATACGCAGTCCAATAATCTATTTAAGTTTGACCTCTACCCCATTAACACCATTTTCTTGGCAAGTGCGGAGCTCATAGATAGTATTTTTTACTGATGCCACAACATTGGTGCATTAATATCCACATTTTACCAATATCTTTGAACAGCTATTGGAATTTTTAATGGTACGTCTGAAGCAGATTTTAACTTTATGCCAAATTTTTATCCACCGAAAAACCTGATAAAAATATCTTATTTAGATCAATCAAAACATACTATTTTCAAAACAATTCACACTATTGAGTCGAAATAACGATTCATAAGAGTGATTTATTCAATTTAGGTTAAGTAAGAGACATAATATTTGTTAATGATGAAGGCATGCGAAACCAGAAATATAAGCATTAGGTAATGAGATTCAATTAAGGAAATAAGGACTATGTATGTATGCCAAGTGGTAAGACACGCTGTCACTGCAGGCGGCTGAGACGTCTCATTTCCATGACAGCGCAGGAGGAGATTCTGCACCAGGAATCCGATTTGCATTCCATTAGTATGGTAAGACTTTAATGGATGTAGCAAACGTTTATTTACGCTTTAATAATTTACGGATGTATCGCCTTTATTATCCCCTTTAGCTCCTGCTCCTGTCATGCCCGAAACGGAATTGCATTCTGCTTCTTCCCAGTGGTGACTGAAAAGCAACGTATTGACGTTGCCATTCTGTGAAAATATTCGACATCTTTAATATGTTTTGAATATATCAATGTCTGTTAGATTATAATTTCTTATATATTTGGCATTTGCCGAAAACAACTGACACTACATGCTTAGATTGGTTGGCTAAGTGGAACTTTCTACGATTCTTGGAAGGGACCGTTTCCATGTAGACGACGGCTTCTTAGGCCTTACAAGCGTACCTAGTAGCTTCTATAGCGGACTAATCTACCTCATTCCAGTTCACATTCACCTGAGTGATCTGGACGATTATCGCCTACCCTCAGACACCATGTGGGAACTAGCTGATCCGACAAACTTAGTAGCAGCCTAGTCAGATTTCGTTCGTTATTTCTATGCACCATTATTTACATAGTTTGGTTCACAGTGGTGCACTATTCACATTATTTATATCAGACAGAGTATTATATCAGAGTATATTAGTATCTGCACTTAATCAAGATTGGCAATACTTTAGAATTGAGTAGAAAAAAGAAATATGTTCAATTGGGATCGATAATTCGGTCCAAGTTTCGTTTACCAAAGGCATATTAGTGTCATAGATAGATAAAAAAAATACTCAATTGATTTCCTCAATTAATAATCAAAAACTCTAATTTTAGTAATGCTACTAGGATAATAAAACATTAATATGAGTAAGGGTGCTTGAGAAATAAATTATAAAAGATGTGAAGAACCCTGAACAATAAGATTTTATTAGATTAAAGAGAAATATTATAGATTTAGAAAATGACCATCACGACAGTTATAAATATGTGTTAACACACATAATTTATTCAATTATTCTCTTTTGATAGAGACTATAAAAAATAGCATATTATATTATATCATACCATTTTAATAATTATTATCTTCTAATATTGACTATCGAAATGAACCTATTCTTATTAAAAAATTATAATCATTATTCTCTTCTAATAGACAATATAAAAATGAACATATCCTATTCTTAAAAGAAAATATTACTATTTTATGATATACTTAAAAACAAAAAACTGATCAATTAGCTCTAACCATACGCTTATTAACTATTGCATTTACTTTATAATTATATTAAAGGGGACTAGCACACTGAATCTAATGGCCTCTAATTATGGCATGGTTAAAATTTAACTGCCAACGGCTATTGAGTATTATTAATTAAAATTCACTGTGGCTAATCAACTACATTATCATAATCAACTAGGCTCCTACACATGAGTCCCAGCAACGTAATCTCTTTCAGCTCCAACCCAGAAGTGGTCGGATAGTAGACATGTCATCCAGAGTAGTGAGGGAGAGCTTCCTCTTACTTTACTGTTTAACAGTACCCCTTGACCCTACCACAGGCCCTTGAAGTGTGTTTGGATATTTTCTCCTTTCCTGTGCACAAAGAGTTGGAGAAACACACACATTCTTTTTTTTTGAATTGCCTGCTCACTACTTTCAAGCTCTACTCCTGTTTCTCGCGATATTATATGGCGATCCTTCCGACTTCAGTTAGTAAATTTCTAATTTTTAACCAACTGTTCATTGCAAGTAACACGAAATGAAGTATTCCTTAATTATTCACTAGCTATGGCTGTCCGGTGAGCGTCAATAAAGAGATAAAATGGGTAGACCTATGGTCTTTGACCTTTGCTGGCGGCCTAGTCGGTGGGGAGTTTTATTCGTCGCCTCAATTGGCCTGCGGCTGTTTCGTACACTAGCTTCCCCCTATATTAACAGACGCTTTAAGGTTTTTATTATTAAAATATGGAAACATAGATAGATATTTTCTGGACCGAGAAGAGGGGAACTTCTAATTATTTCTGATAAAGAGGTTGACACAACATCCACCATATCGCAAATCAATCAGCAATAGTTCGTCAGCAGACTACAATTATGTTCGTTTTCATTTCGTTTTATTTTGTAATTGGTCTTTCTTTCTTTCTGAAAAACCAGAACTATATGATTTTACTTTTTCATAATCTTTTAGTGCGCTCAGAAACATCGAAATGAAAAAGTGTCTATCATTACTTAGTGGATAAATTAGTTGGGATTTCCGATTAAGTCAGAAAGGTGAGCCTATCCTTGATGGGAAAGAGCCCGACACAGATCCCGCTGATCGCCAGTGTTTCTATCAAAACTTTAAATTACTAAAACGGCACTTGACAACCTTCCAATCGGTTCTTACTTCTCTTCTTGATTCACTCAGGATGATCTCTGGAAAAATCCTGAGATTATGTATCACATTTTGTATAGTGACGATCGCTCCAGGACCGCGTAGGAAGATCGGAAGGATACGCAAAGGACTATTTACACCAAATTTTTCTAATCCTTCAATCCTATCTGTCATACCGGTTTTTACCGGTGCATTGAGGCTCAAAAAAATATTCCAATCATTATTCTATTCAAGTGGAAGTTCCTCAATGCAGCGTCCTCCGTCCTATCCTATTCACCCTATACTCGGCTGACATTCCTGTAAGTCCTCACTTACTATGACGACCCATCTCTCGTCTCATCTCGATCAGTTAACCACATCCAGCAACCTCCCAGATCACCCCACAAACTAGTTCAACTACACCACAAACTAGGAGCATAAAGTTCAATGAAGGCAACTAACTAATTTTAACATTCTAACCAATTTTACTATTTAACGAGAATTCTGTTCATCCATAACCTTCAATTCGATACCACTTTCTATTCCTAATATTGTTTGATACTTAGGTTTTCATCTTGACAAAAGGCTGACTTGGAACCCTCACAAAAAACTTAAGAGACGGTTCGGAAAGTTATAAAGATCACAACTCCGACCTCACATTAGAAAATCAACTTTACATATAGTTGCTACAGCCGTTGGACTTACGGCCTAGAATATTTGGGTCAGTCAAACCTTCGAGCAATAATGGAATCAAAACAATCCTACCTTCATAACTTTAGCCAACGCACCATTTTACATAACAAACGAATCCCTTTAAAGTTACGTCTATAAACCTGCTGGTCTTAACCTTATACGATTAGATTTTTTAAAACTTTCTAAATTTCACAAAAACCTATCCACTCATCTTAGCCTTCTTCTAAACTTCTTGTCCATTAACAGTGTCTAGGGAACAACGCTGCTTCCGTCCATTCCACCAGTTTGCTGGTGGCATTGCTTAAGGAGTGAGAAGGGGAGAATGTGTAGGTGTATATTGTATTACATTAGGGGGACTTTTTTACATTAAATTCAAACAGATAAATTTTTAACAAGTTTTTGTTTTTGATCAATGATGTAATCACCCCAGTTATCAGCAACTTTTTGCCATCTAGTGTGCAAATTTTCAATTCCTGATCGATCAAAATCAATTGGTTTTTGAGCAAAATATCTGGAGATGGCATTTTGGACATCATCCAAATTTTGAAATTTTTTGCCACTTAGAATATGTAGCGAACGGAATAAATGAAAATCCGATATCGGGCGAGTATGGTGGTTGAGCCAATACCTCCTATCCCAATTCATTAATTTTTTCAAGGCTTCTTGCGGAAAAAATAGGTGCGGTGGGGTCTTGCATTATCGTGTTGCATAATCTGAATAGAACTTTATTGTGCAATAATTACAATCTGCCTTTTATAAGGCAATAATAATACAGATAAATGATCTCATTCATACCATATTTACAGTCATCATTCACTCGCTCATTCATACAATAGGACATGATTGGAGAAACTGGCCATTGCCAGGACTCCCACTGTCACGCGATTATAGCAGGTCACGAGGCCACTGCCGTTTCAGTCTCCGAGGAGGATTATAGGGATGAGTGGCGCAGTGCAAAGACTGTGCTACAGGATTAGGGTGGTTGGAAAGGCTACTGTGGAATCTCATAAACTAGGAAGGGATGAGTTCTAGAATGTAGGGTATATTAAGGTCGTTATGAAGGGTTTTGTTGCTGACGTAATAAGGGGCATTTACTATTGTTCTCAGGACTTTAGATTGAAAGGATTGGATACGCTTGATGTTCGACTTTTTTGCTGTCCCCCATAGCTCTATTCCGTATGTCCAGATTGGTTTAAGTATAACTTTGTAGATTAGTAGTTTATTTTCTATTGAGAGATGGGATGTCCTTTGAAGTAGTCTGTACAGTTGTCCAAAGCGTCTGTTTAGTTCTTATCTTTTTAGTCTCGTATGTGGGTTCCAGGTCAGTCGTTTGTCGAGATGGAAGCCTAAGTACCGTGCTGTCTCGGTTACTGGGAGAGGAATAGAATTAAAATAAACTAATGGACAAGTCTTGCGACAAAGGGTCGTGAGCATTTTGCTTCATTAACTTTGATCCGCCATTGATTGCACCAATATTCGATCTCGTCAAGGTGTTTTTGAAGGTTATGGGATGCTATGTCGGGGTCTGGGTGGGATGACAAGACTGCAGTGTCATCTGCAAATGTAGCCAAGAAGGTGTTGGAAGTAGAGGGGACATCAGTGGTGTATAGGTTATAGAGGATGGGGCCTAGGACACTGCCCTGTGGAACTCCTGCATTTATGGGATAGTAGTTAGAGTATTCTAAGCCACAGCGGACTTGGAAGAAGCGGTTTGAAAGGTAGGACTGTAGGATTAGGAAAAGGGTCTGTGGTAAATGTCTTTTGAGCTTGTAGAGCAAACCTGCGTGCCAAACCCTGTCAAAAGCTTGAGCTATATCGAGAAAGGCAGCAGTGCAATACTTTTTGGTTTCAAGGGCTGAGGAGATATGATCAACAACGCGAAGGCCTTGTTGAGCAGTGGAATGTCGTTGGTGGAAACTAAACTAGTGTGTGGGAAAAAGGTTTTTGGATTCAACAATTGGAAGTAGACGTTTTAGTAGGAGTTTCTCAAATATTTTTGAGAGGATAGGGAGTAGGCTAATTGGACGGTAAGATGAGGCGTCATTGGGTGGTTTACCAGGTTTGGCGAATAGGACAATAATGGAATGTTTCCAGAGGAGAGGAAAGTGTGTCGTTCGGATAATGCAATTATATATGTAAGTTAGGAAGATTATGGCTTTAGGAGGAAGTTGTTTGAGAATTTGAGGAGTTAGGAGATCATATCCAGGGGATTTTCTGTAAGGTAAGTTTTTCAGAAGGTATTTGACCTCAGAGGGATTAACGGCTTTTGGTGGAAGAGAGAGAGGAATAGGTGAAGTGAGGAAATCTTCCACAGTTTTGCTGTGAGTATGGCTTTGATGAGAACCTACTTTTTATGGCTTTTTTATCTCCAGCCTCACTCACCATACTCACCCGATATTGCGCCAATGGATTTCCATTAATTCCGATCGCTAAAAATTTCAAAATTTGGATGATGTTCAAAATGCCATCTCCAGATATTTTGCTCAAAAACCAATTGATTTTGATCGATCAGGCATTGAAAATGTTCATACTAGATGGCAAAAGGTTGCTGATAACGAGGGTGATTACATCATTGCTCAAAAACAAAAACTTGTAATAAAATTATCTGTTTGAATTTAATGTATAAAAAAACGACATTACTTTTAATAATATTTAACCATTAATGAATTCTTCCATCCCAATTAATATTGCTGAACATGCAAATTTTAATTTTATCAAATTAAGAATTTATAAAAAAAAGGAAAAACAAAAAGTTCAGTTTTAATCACTTATTGGATATAATTTGACACATTCGAGTTGTAATTAAATATTTAACCAAACAAATTAAAAAAAAAAATGAAGTAGATGTATTCCTTATTAAAGGTAGCGTCAAAAATGTATTGTACCTGTAAAATAAACACTATTTAACCCTGTCGAAGCTCCTTCTGTTGATGGGAAACATTGTGGGTGTCTTTTATGGAGCCTAGCCCAGACATCTTAAACTTGGGCCATTTCTCTTCTCCTTCCAGTCCAAGGCTCGGCCAGTGAAAGCTTCTTGTTCTCAGGTGTTTCAAATGCTTCCTCCTCGTCTACCTTCATCTTAGCAATATTTAATTTTTTCACGGAATAGTCAAGCTTTTGCGCCTGTTTGAATTTGAGAATTTATTGATTTCCATTAAACTCGTCTTGCCCCTTCATCTTGTTTACAACCAAGTAAATAAACGATAAAGGACTTATGAGTCGTCCTTGCTAGTTGTCGATAAAGGATTGTTCTCATACAACAAATTAAGTCTGAATATTATTATATAGTATTCTTGTATAATATTCGATTCTTGACAGTAATTGCTACACAATTCTTTCGTCATAATCCCAATATCCTTCCCCTTTTTACGCTTTTTCCTATAAATTGTCTATGACATTTTTTCTGAAATTAATTTATGTGTAAATCTAGATACGCGTGTATTTGCATATTGACGTGTTACTAAAAAAACAATACAAAAGAGATGAGATCAAGGGTGTATATTGATATCATTATGAAGTGAACGGTTGCTGACGTAATAATAAGGATTTCCAATTTTCCTATACGTTTTTTTTTAAACAATGCAATTGATGTTGAACTGTTTCCCCGTGGCGCGAATAACTCCGGTCCAGATTGGTGTTTGTTTTTTGTTTGACTTTGTAAATCAGAAGCCCACATTCTGGTTTTTTTAAAATGCTTTAATTTTTAAAGCGTACAAGCTTTCCACCTGAGAACAAATATTCCTCCTTTTTTTCTGAATGAGAGCGCCGTATATTTTGCAACGACCACTTTAAAGGGATTGCCAAGAAAAAAGGAGTAAAGTTCTCCTCTTCTAAGCATCTTCAATGCCGATTTCTTACTTTTCTTCGACTTCAAGGTCTAGAAAAAGTTTTTGAATTAAAAGAGGGGCATTGCGTTCTGGATAGATTATCTTTTTCGCAAGGACTGTCCTTGATAGAAGCCCAAGATTTAGTTATTATGATATATTTATGTCGAGGCAATACAGTTGTAAAAGTATACGTATATATATATAAACGCGAAGGGAGAACAGGAAGTTTGCATTCGTCCCAGCTAACCCTTCTAATCTGTTTACTTCTTCTCGTAAAGCGGATCTGATCTTCTTTATAAACATCTCCAGTCCCTTATAAAATTTTCCTTATTGCTATCTTTTGACACGTACATTGTACTTTAAAAGTTATTACCTATTACCTACGGTAATAAATAACAAAACCACTGATTCACAATTAACATAAAATAAAAATCTTCTGCAATTCTTCTTAAGTGATCGGGTCACATAATTCCCCATATCTCAGTATCTATCGGCTAAATCCTATATTTATTAGAAGTTTATTTATGAAAGCTATGTTACAAATTAGAAACTTTTTATAAACTGTTTGGTGACAGTATTTGAGGTATCTCGTGTTTGCAAACACATTTAAAATAAAACCAATAATAAATTTTGGCCGTGTTTATTTTTTTACCAGCGATTTGAACACTAATGAGAAAGAGATGACCCTTCTCCTTTGTTCCCTTGGTATTTTGATTACATGTTTTTATTGTTTTGTTTCGATGGCTCACGCCATGTTAATATGTGGAAAATTCACTGCTTGGGAACCAGACTCCTCAAAACAATCGAAGAGCCATGTTGTTAAACTGATTTGTTGACCTTTAAGCACAAATTAAACAAAGGGGTTGTTCAATAATCCAAACTGATAATTTATTTTAAATCTTAACTAAAATTTACAAATTTTAATTACATAGTTACATTCTTAATATGCTCATTGTTTGAGCCAATCTGGAATTTAATAACAAAATTTGGTTGAGCAATATAGAATACAAGGCTCTATTGAAAAACACTCAAATGATAGGAAGAATTTCATTTCGTTGACTATCGCTGCTACTGCTACCTATGAGATACAGCCGGGACTTCGTGCGTTGGACACCGGTCGGGGGTTTTGTCGAAACCGGGCACTTCTGGTCGTAGCTTAGTTGGAGTAACATCAGAATTTGTCGTTTGTCGAGATTAACTTATGCGATTAATTTGTCGAATCCTAGGTTATCTGTGGTAATCTGATGATAGTCATAACAGATACATGGTCGGAAGTTTTGTTGTATCCTTCGCCTGAAATCGAGGAAAACTGTCAGAAACCATCCATTAGGCCAGAAGCTATTACCCGAGGCTGGACCGATCGCCGGACAGGTAAAAGGGGATTCATTCCTAAAATTTTCCTTTTCAATTTCGATCTATCCGATCCAGAAAACCACCCCTTTTCCCTTACAGAGAGACGGGTCAGCGGCGACGGGATTCTGCCATTGATGGTAAGTTGGAATTTTTTCGAATCTAATTTATTGATTATTAATATAATTAGTTGTTATGTTTTACTCGATTTCAGTATTTGTCGTCGTTATTTGATATTACAATCCACTGTTGGTTCTCTATCAGAGAAACTCGTTCGTTCTAATTCTGACCTAAAATTAAGTATTGGTGATCTCACAGCTAATTTATTCGCGTACACATTGGTCCTAATCCGGTCGGATATAATTTTCTTTAAAGGTGTTAGAAGAGCGATTAGCTGTGGGAAGGAATATTACACATAAAGTAAATTTTGCCGTTTTTTTCCCCTCTTTTTTTTTGTCTCGTTACATTAATTATTATATTATCGTTAGGTTTTTCATTATTTAATTCAGGTAAGGTAACAAATGTTGATTTGTGTGACCTTTGTACTGAAATTATAATAAGATTTGTTGCCAATTCAATTTCATGGTTTATAAATTGAAATTGATAAATATTCGTGGGGAATTAAGACTAATCCTTAGTTAAAGAAATTTGTTTTTGTAACTTTATTTGTGGGGTTGAAGATAAATTTACCTATTATTTTCTTTTCTGTTTTCGATTAACAATTCATAAATTTGGCAAAACATGGACGCGGCGAAAGCGAATCGATTGTTGCAAATTTTAAATAAAAAAAAGGAAGGGCTTTTCGCGAGAATTCAAAGAATTTATGATTTGGCGCAAAATTATACTGATGCAACAAGGGCGGAAAGTTTCAAATTATCATATCCCTTGTTGGATAACACATTACGAGAATTCGATGATCTCGAAATGAGGATTAATGAATTATCCTTAGAATTCGTAGAGAATTTCGAACCGAAGTTTACGACCTCGGTATTCGATATGATCGAACGTATTGAACAGGTAGCCAGTGTTGTTATTCACACGAAATCAAGGGGGAATCTAGCGAATCAAACAAAAACTGAAGTTACAGCCGCGGTCGAAAATAAAGCGACACGGTTACGTACAATCGAGATTCCTCGATTTGATGGCTCACTGGAACATTGGCCTGTTTTTTATGAGTTGTTTAGCACCCTCGTCCATGAAGACTCGACTTTATCGACGTTGGAAAAAATGCAACATTTAACATCTAGGCTTACGGGCTCTGCATTGAATATGTGTAAACATGTAAAACCGACGGCGACTAATTATGAAATAATGTGGAAGGCTTTGGTTGATCGTTATAACGATGAACGCGCTTTGGCAAGTAGTTATGTGGAGGAAATTTTTTGTTTCAAACCTCTTCGTTCGGAATCTCGAGAGGGTATAATTTCGGTTTTAGATGGCTTTTGCGCTCCAATAGCCGCATTAAAACAGTTGAATATTGGTGATGTGGGGGAATTTGTTTTTCTGAATCGGTGTTTAACGGTTTTAGATCCAGCCACCAAAGGGGCTTTTGAGGCCGCCCATCGAGATAAAGAGCTTCCAACATATTCGGACTTGGTGACCTTTCTCGAAAAACAAATTAGATGTTTACCTCCTACCGAAACACAAATAAAACCTAAAGTGTCTAATTCGGTACAACAACGAAAATCGACCAAGACAACTCATTTTCTTTTAGCCAAATCGGAAGAAACCAGAGGAAAAAATTGTGTGTTTTGTAACACCGATATTCATCCGTTAAAGGGATGTGCTAAATTTTTGAAACTAACCCCTTGGAAAAGATTCAAGGTCGTGAAAGCTGCCTTTCTGTGTCTCAAGTGTTTTTCCAATCAACATAGAGCTTCGGAATGTGACTCGGCGAATAATTGTAGGAAGTGTGAATTGGCACACAACACTTTGTTGCATTTCGAATATAGTCGTAATGAAAAGTCGGAAAGTCATCTCGAAACCACCAAACCAGTGGGGGGTCCCTCGACAACCTTGTGCTCTATGAACATGGCCGCGGGTTCCGAGGACAATTCCACTGTTATTTTGTCGACTGTGGTGGTCCATGCAGAGGACGCTGGTGGTAGTCTCCGACCCATCCGATTTTTGTTAGATAGCGGTAGTCAGTCTAATTTCTTAACCACATCCATTTGTCGCAAATTGAATCTAACCGTTGAACAAACCTTTCGTTCATCAGTGCTCGGTTTTGGTGGATCAAAAAATACTGTCCGCGGTAAAACCTCTTTGCGAATTTTTTCTCGGTTTGATTCCAGAGTGTCTTTTACTATAGCACCATTAGTCGTCGATCGTATTGTCGATAAATTACCTTCCATGGCATTAGACGTTTCTCGTTTGGATCATTTGCTGCATTTACAGCTTGCTGATAACAATTTTCATTTGCCTGGTGAGATTGATGGGGTTCTAGGAGCGGAACTGTTTCCGTTTATACTGAGTGGGGCAAAGTTGGTCGACTCTCCAGAGAAACCCATGGCGATTCATACTCCCCTGGGGTTCGTAATTATGGGGAAGGCGCCTATTTTAGGAAGTTCTCACGCCTGTATCTCTCTCATCACTACTGTAAATGAGTCTATCGGTCCACTGGTTCAAAGATTTTGGGAACTTGAGAATGTCTCCCCGACGGATGAGGCCTTCCTGGACCAGGATGATATTGAATGTGAGCGGGAATTCGACGAAACCGTTCAACGCGACGAAAGTGGCAAATATGTCGTCAGTCTCCCTTTCCGAGCGAGTCCTGAGTCACTAGGCCAGTCGTATCATTCGACCTTAAAGCGGTTTTACAATTTGGAGAAAACCTTTTTACGTAATCCTGCATTACATGATGCCTATTGCGCCGTAATTTCGGATTACCTCCAACAAGGACACTTGACGCTTTCCTCTGAGGCAGGTAAGAGAGAGGGATATTTTATTCCCCATCACGCGATTTTCAAGCCCCAGAGCTTAAGCACACCTGTGAGGGTAGTGTTCGATGCTAGCTGCAAGACTAGCTCAGGGAAATCGTTAAATGAGATTTTGCACGTGGGCCCGAAATTGCAAACCAACATTGTTGAATTGTTGCTGAATTTTCGGGTATTTGCTTACGCCCTGACGGCAGATATTAGACAGATGTACCGACAAATTTGGGTCTGTCCCGAACACAGAAAATTCCAAAAAATTCTGTGGAGATTTGGGCCTGAGGATCCAGTGCAGGTTTATGAGGTAAATTCCGTCGTTTTTGGTATCACTTCCTCGCCATATTTGGCATTGCGGACGGTCAAACAACTTGTGCGGGATGAAGGTAGTAGGTTCCCTGTGGTTTCGGAGGTGGTGCCCAGAGACATGTATATGGACGATTTGATTACTTCTGTCCCATCGCTCGATCATGCCGAACAGCTTTATGTGCAATCAAAAAAACTGTTTCAAGCTGGTGGGTTTGATCTTGTTAAGTGGTCCACTAATTCTGAGCCACTCAGGAAAAAATTTGCGGTCAATAGTGGCCAGAACCCTGAACATAGGGAATTTGATACTGGGAACCATATTTGCTCCATTTTAGGTCTCCGATGGCACCCTGACAAGGATGAGTTTGATTTTAGAATAGTACTTAAACCAAGGGTGGGTACCAAGCGTGAGATTTTGTCGACGGTTGCTCGAATTTTCGACCCTTTAGGGTTTTTAGCACCATTAACATTGTATTTGAAAATACTGATCCAAATGCTTTGGCAGGAGAAATCGGATTGGGATCAGGCTCCTGGCAATGCGATCGCTGGTAAATGGAATGTATTTCAAGAGCAGTGCTCTATTTTAAGTGCGATTAGAATCCCACGGTTCCTGGGCATATCCCACGAGTGCCAAATCACCTTGATCGGATTTTCTGATGCTTCGGAATCTGGTTATGGGGCTGTTGTCTACCTCAAGGAGGTCCAGAACCATGGAAATGCCTTTGTGCGGCTGGTTTCTGGCAAATCCAAGGTTGCCCCCACAAAAACCGTCTCTATACCTCGACTCGAGCTGTGTGCAGCACTCTTACTGGCCAATTTATTAAAGCTCGTCACTCATAGTTTTGAGGCTCGTAACGTCAGTCCTTCGATTAGAGCGTTTACTGACTCGACCATAGTGCTATGCTGGCTGAGCTCGTCACCCAGCCGCTGGTCCACATTCGTAGCCAATCGAGTGGCTAAGATTCAAAATCTTGTCGAAAAGGAAAACTGGGCCCACGTGAAAGGGAAACAGAATCCGGCCGACTGTATATCCAGAGGGTTGACTCCTCAGGAATTGTGCCATCACCGGTTGTGGTGGACAGGACCAAACTGGTTGGTCGAAAATGAGGAAAGTTGGCCAACGCCAAGTTTGTCGCTGGACTTGGCAGAACCGCCGGAACAAAAGCCGAAGTCATGCTTGATTGCCCGAGCCGAAAGGGATGAAAATAGAATATATGATATCATCTGTTCCTATTCGTCGTTATCGAAACTACGGCGAGTTATGGTTTATGTCTTGCGTTTCTGTCGGCTACTCCCTCGCCAAGAGTTGATCACCCGAGAAGATTGGATCAAATCTGAACAGATTCTTTGTCGAATCATACAATCACAGCATTTCCAGCAGGACATTCGTGCCCTCCAAAATGGAAAACTATGTTCAAAAAAAATTCAGCGTTTAACTCCGTTCTTAGTCGATGGAGTTCTTCGAGTGGGAGGTCGACTGCCAAATGCAGCTGTTGGCTTCGAATATGCGCATCCCATAATCCTTCCCAAAATCGATCCATTTGTACGCATGTTGGTGCGTTATTACCATTTAGCGAATCTTCACACAGGTCCCCATTTGTTGATGTCGCTGTTGAGACAAAATTATTGGATTCTCTCCGCTCGATCTGTGGTCCGAAAAGTGATACGGGAGTGTAACATTTGTTTTCGAGTGAAACCAAAAGCGTCTTTTCCACTTATGGGAAATCTCCCGAAGTCTCGATTGACCCAAGTCAAGGCATTTTGGAACACGGGAGTGGATTATGCCGGTCCTTGGCAAATAAGTATGGGACGTCGTCAGAATTCAGCCGTCCAGAAGGCTTATATCTGTCTTTTTGTCTGTTTGGCTACGAAGGCGATTCATTTAGAGCTTGTGAGTGGCTTGTCGACTGCAGCTTTTCTGGCCGCATTCAAAAGGTTTTTGGCTCGTCGTGGTGCTTGTTCCACGATGTACTCGGATTGTGGAACAAATTTTGTCGGTGCTAAGAGAGAATTGAATGAACTCTCCAGCTTACACTCTTCCCGAGAATTCAGAGAATCGGTGGTGGACGGGCTGAGTGATTACAAAATTGAATGGAAATTCATTCCTCCAAGCAGTCCTCATTTTGGAGGAATTTGGGAATCCAACATTAAAAGTGTTAAATCCCATCTGTTGCGCGTCGTCGGAGCGCAGCGCCTGACATATGAGGAGTTCAACACTTTGTTGATCGAGGTTGAGGCGTTGTTGAATTCCAGACCCTTGTGCCCTCTTTCGGAGGATCCATCAGAGCCTTTGGCGTTGACTCCTGCACACTTCTTGACACTTACACCCTTAAAATCGTTACCTGCAGACACAGTGTTAGAATTGCCCTCGAATCGTCTATCTCGGTATCAGTTATTGGACAAATTGGTACATTCCTTCTGGTCCAGATGGAGCAAAGAGTATTTGCATGAGCTCCAGGTACGAGCAAAATGGACCCAACCTTCATGTGCCTTACGCGTGGGGACGGTGGTTCTCATCGATCAGAGTCCTATGGACCCCCTACAATGGCCGCTAGGTATAGTTGAGGAGGTTTTTCCAGGTCAAGATGGAGTCGTGAGAGTGGCCGTTGTTCGGACAAATAAAGGCAAGTTGAGGCGACCGAGTGTGAAGCTCTGCCCCTTGCCCAGTCAGTAAAGGAGTAGAAAATTGTAAATATATAATTGTTATTTTGGTTTCAGTGGAATCGTTTTGTTTTTTTTTGTTTTGTTTTTATTCGGGTGAACTGTCCAATTGTTTGTTGAAGTTAGAAGTTTTGAACTTCGTTTTTTTTTTGTTTTTTTTCTTGTTGGAATATCTCCAACCATACAGTCGATTGTTCAGAAGGGGAGTCTTCAGGGGCGGGGGTATGTTTGAGCCAATCTGGAATTTAATAACAAAATTTGGTTGAGCAATATAGAATACAAGGCTCTATTGAAAAACACTCAAATGATAGGAAGAATTTCATTTCGTTGACTATCGCTGCTACTGCTACCTATGAGATACAGCCGGGACTTCGTGCGTTGGACACCGGTCGGGGGTTTTGTCGAAACCGGGCACTTCTGGTCGTAGCTTAGTTGGAGTAACATCAGAATTTGTCGTTTGTCGAGATTAACTTATGCGATTAATTTGTCGAATCCTAGGTTATCTGTGGTAATCTGATGATAGTCATAACAGATACATGGTCGGAAGTTTTGTTGTATCCTTCGCCTGAAATCGAGGAAAACTGTCAGAAACCATCCATTAGGCCAGAAGCTATTACCCGAGGCTGGACCGATCGCCGGACAGGTAAAAGGGGATTCATTCCTAAAATTTTCCTTTTCAATTTCGATCTATCCGATCCAGAAAACCACCCCTTTTCCCTTACAGAGAGACGGGTCAGCGGCGACGGGATTCTGCCATTGATGGTAAGTTGGAATTTTTTCGAATCTAATTTATTGATTATTAATATAATTAGTTGTTATGTTTTACTCGATTTCAGTATTTGTCGTCGTTATTTGATATTACAATCCACTGTTGGTTCTCTATCAGAGAAACTCGTTCGTTCTAATTCTGACCTAAAATTAAGTATTGGTGATCTCACAGCTAATTTATTCGCGTACACACTCATCATAGTATTATTATTGCCTTATAAAAGGCAGATTGTAATTATTGCACAATAAAGATTGTTGAATACTTAAAAAAATATGCTCATTTCATAATCATAGATTTTGTTATGATTTTCTTTAATAATGATTGCAAATAGAGTTCCACGAAGGCATTTAAATGAAGTTGAAGTGCCTCGAGTGTTATTTAGCGTCTAGATGCCTCATTAGACGTCCTGAGAAGGGAAACAAATCCAAGAGAAAATAGATTTTTTAGACTCCATGCTCTGAAGAACCGATTTTTAACTGCTTGAAACCTTCTCAGTGATCTAACACGTGCTACTGGGGTACGTGTATCGGGTCGATCGGTGAGTCATAGTCTATATTTATAGTGTATAGTATTTGCTTATACATAAGTTTTATCGAAAGCTCTAGTATTCAAAAGACCTTGACATGGGGACCAATACACACAACCTTCACATTAGCCCTAAAAAAAAAATGTTTCTGTTGTTAGTTTCACTCGGCCTAACCGTAAGGCGAATTGATACCATACTCAGCAAGGATATTAATAGGGTTATTACGTCAGCAACAAAATCCTTCACAACGATCTTAATATACCTTACATTCTTGAACTCATCCCGTCCAAATTCGTGAAATTCCGTAGTAACCTATCCAACCACCTTAATCCCCAAAGTCATTGTACTGCACCACTCATCCCTATAATCCTCCTCGGAGACTAAAACGGCAGTGGCCTCGTGACCTTCTGTAAATGCGTAACAGTGGGAGTCCTGGCAATGGCCAGTTTACTGCCAGCAGGCTGACGTGAAAACTAGGTTAACTTAGTTAGTTAGATTAAGGTTAGTATTAGCACAACTCATTCTGAAGGTGAGCCCTATCAAACACCACGTATTATTTATCACAATTATTTATTGCCCAGTGAGACAGATTGTAATTTTATCATAATAAAGTTGCTGTAAAAAATAAAAAAGGGATCTTTAATGACAGTCATCAGACATACATACCTCTCTCTAGAGGTTAAAGAACCCCGACAGGTTCAACCCCTGCCTATGAATTTTATTTTGAAAGTCTTTACAAACACGAACAGGATGGCTCAAACAAAGGCCCCAGTCAGAAAACAGTTAAACATTTTTTTTGTTTTTGAAATATATCTTATATAAATTGTGCTTCTAATAGATACAGAATTTAGCAGATATATTCATTGAAAATACACGTCAGCCTTCCATAGTAAAATTTATTGATCCTCACACATTATATAAAATGTAGCTACGCTGTAGTAAAAATACAATTAGCACGGTGTCCATTCATGTAAAGAATCCATATTGTGGAATCTGTAATTCAATATTTGTATATTGAATGGAGGGTTTTTGAGGGGGAAGGGAATCTTTAATGAATGATAATACATAAATATTTCATTTAATTGCTAGGACGAGTTATTGTTAAAAAATAAAATCTGTTATTTCATGGATTTTTTTTTTATTATTACTTATTTCTACATGTGATCAGTTAATGCTTCGGTGTATTTATTTCTGTCCAATCATGTTGTCGAGACGAACTCACATCAGTAATAAAGGCGTCACCATAGGCTAGTTACCGACACCTAGACTTCATTGATGTGGTTCGCAAAGGTGAGGGTCTTTGTGGGGCAACCCTTGACCTCGCAGCCCGGGCTGCAAAGCTTCAGCACGGATTCTAACGAGCTCTCTCCCACTTGTCAAGGATTAGAGCCAGGCCAATTATTTCACTAACAAGGGTCTCTTCGCAGTTATATCCATTAGTCACCTTCCGAGCTGAGTCAAGGTGTACGATACTTAAAACAATATTTAAAAAAAATAATTCCTTACTTAAAAAACAAATCAGTGCCCTGTTTTCATTATTGGTCTGATCTCTTACGCCAATTGTTTCTCATTAGTTTAGAAATGGCTGAGGAAAACGCATCCCTTCCAAGTATATGAAATTCCATAGTAACCTATCCAAGCACCCTTATCCCTTGGCACAGCACCAGACTGCACCACTCATCCCTATAATCCTCCTTGGAGACTGAAACGGCAGTGGCCTCGTGACCTGCTATAAATGCGCGACAGTGGGAGTCCTGGCAATGGTCAGTTTCTCCAAACGTGTCCTGGGGGTCCGTAGCTTTCACACTCTTGGTCAGCCTCCACTGGCTCGTATCCGGTGACGTGGCTTACGAAGAATCATGGTGGACTTCCATGTGGTTTTGGGAGGTCTATGGGCTGTTCGTAAATACTACATGAGCGAGTGAATGTAAATTGTAAATATGAGAACATTTATCACAATTACGTATTATCCAATAAGGCAGAGTGAAATTTTATCACCATAAAGAAGTTGTCGGGTCGTCACTAGGGAGGTGCCTGATCACCCTAGCCCTGGTGACAAGTGCGGATTGTTCGAGTTTATAACATGGACAATCGTTCCATGACGGCGTTACTATGTGACTCCATTTATGATAGGTATGTGCCCCGACAATGCACTATGTTCAAGAGAAGAGGTACAGAGATTTCATAAAGAATTAGTCAAGTTTTCAGAGTTCGAGTGGAAACCAAGTAAGCGCCACCGAGTAAAGGTCGCGAGAGACTCGCGATGAGACTGACGAGGAGACTGGCGAAGATACTAAGAGACTCATTTCCAGGGCCAGGAGCCCTGGCTTAAGGTGTCACCGAGTAAAGGTCGCGAGAGACTCAGAGGTGAATGAGGAGACTGACTAACAGGGCCAGTAGCCCTGCCTTAAGTACCCTCTCTACTTCCTGCTGGGAGGCTGCGAGGGTGTAATCCAGGTTGAGGGGTGCGGACACCTGTGGTGCTGTACCCACACTTAATTACCCGACTCCTCGCCCCCTAAAGGACTGTTTATGACTGCCAGCTGGTGACTCTTTCTCGTTTATGACTGCCAGCTGGTGACCCTTTCTCGTTTATGACTGCCAGCTGGTGACCCTTTCATGTTTATGACTGCCAGCTGGTGACCCTTTCATGTTTATGACTGCCAGCTGGTGACCCTTTCATGTTTATGACTGCCAGCTGGTGACCCTTTCTCGTTTATGACTTAGTTGGCTTCCGCCTTTTATTGCTTAACACTTTTACAATGATTTAGATTTGTTTCTAATACATTTAGTACATGTTATTTTACTTTTGGTTACAATATATATGCAATAGAGTATAGGGTGATTTAACTTATGTAGTTAGCGGTCGCTACAAAGTTTTATATATATAGACCTTAAGAATGGTTAAAGAAAAGTAAAGAATGGGATTAAAAATACTTAGAAGAGGAAAAAGGTGCTCACTGTTTTGGAAATGATTGTGAAGTGGTCATCGCGAAAGTCACATACAAAACGACTTTCTGATTCAAGAATATGTATTTCTTTTCAGATGGGAAACTTTGATGGTTCAAAAATCCTAGTAACACATGACTGAGTGTCTGACTAAAAAAGTAAAAAAAAAACAATCAGGGCTTGACGAACAGAATTACGCAGCACAGCGAAACATCAATGGCATTGTTCTAATCAAAATTTATGAGGAAAACTGAAAATCCTTATTATTACGTCTGCAACTAAACCCCTCATAATGATCTCGATATACCTTACATCCGTTTAATTGGATGTGAGCCTAACAACCATTATCCACTCACTCTAATTCCGTACTACAATTGTTATACACCTCTACCCACACATACCTTTAGTCTGCTCGAGGGTCAAAGTGGCAATGATTTAATCCTCCACAGTACCTTCCTGTCAATGAGAGTTCTGACAATGGCCAGTTTCTTCAATTTCTCATGATCTTGGTCATGTTCACTTGATTGTATTCAGAACGGAACTGCTGAACGTCTTCTTTCCCCTTCACATTTTAGGGAGGTGGCAATCGTGTGAGATCGGGAGGTGTATGGGGTGTGCACATTCGTAAACATTCTATAAGTGAGAGTGAAAAACTTTAAATATGGCATAAACAGGGTGACTGGTGACTTTCATAAAGACATAAAGTAATTATTTTCTAATAAAAGTTTCTCTCTCTCTCACTCTCTCTCTCACTATCTCTCTCCCTCTCTCTCTCACTCTCTCACTCTCTCACTTACTAATATAACTTCGTGTCTGGGTTATATTACATGTATGTTTTAATGTGGACATTCTTTTTTGTTACAAGAATGGAATTTTTACAATTTCGTTGGCTTCGGTATGATACATATTTTTAATGGTTTCATATTTTAGAAATATATGATAATAAGGCCTGCTTTGCGCTAGCTGGAAGGGTGATGGCCTGGTGTTTTAACTTGCGAAGATGAGAGAACGTTACAACTCCAACTAAAATTCCACAATAAAATTGTTTAGGAAAAAAAAGGACTACATCATTTTTATGAGAGGAAAAAAATTCCTTGTAAAAAAAAAATGGAGTCCGTGTCAATTTATTTAGATACATTCATTTTCAGAAGTAAATGTATCGATTTCCCCTTCTTAAACCGTTTACGGTTAGTTTATAGGGTTTTGCCGGAATCCCTCAACTCCACGTAGTCTTCTTCTTCGAGTAGCTTACATCTGTTTTGTAAATACTGAAGATCAAACTTAACCACTCAATAGTTTCAGTATTTAAAACAAAAACATATGGATATAAATCTCTTTAGGGTACTAAATATAATATCGTTAAACTAGATCATCAATATTAACTTATAATGTATGGTGTAACGTAACCAGTTGGTTGAATTAAATTTTCTTTAAGACATTACAAAAAAAACTCCTAAGGCACCCCCCTCTCTTTTGAAAACCAAATTAAAAAAAAAAATTTATATCTTATTAGTTGGCTACCAAGATGAATTACATCATTCTTGAGTGGATGCCTCAGGAGTATCGTTTGGCTTACTAAAACAGAAGCAAATTGTTAAAGTTTATAACTAGGCTTAAATTTTTGAGGTTACACGGCTCTTTTACACGGATAATAAACGAGGCGGAGATAATGAATGAGGTAGGAACGAATGTGCTTACAAAGGCTTCGAATAAAGCTTCTAAATATCCCAGACAAAGTATTACAAAAAAAGTTCTACTTTTCTTATAAAATTGAATGTTTATGATGACGCTGTATGTAACTGTTAAAGTGTCATTTCGGGCCACGTACTTACTATAAACAGCAATAACTCTTCACATGACAATGTAATTGGGAGAAGAAAATTTCATTATTGTTGAAGACATTGTTGAAAAAAAGAAATTGTTCAGAATACTAACATATATATTTTCTTAACCCGTGGGTTAATTATCTTATTGCACATATAGTTTTTAACGATGCCCTGGGTTCTATGAATTCCATGCTAGGGTAACATTGCCATGCTATAAAAATGAATCAAAAATCTTTTTAAATCATTTTATTTTCTGATGGTACAATAATTTTACATTAAATTTTTCTAATTACTAATAGTATATACATTGACATATAAAGGTTTCAAATTAGTTTTTCCAGTTTAAATAAATAATAATTGCAGAAAAATATATATATATATTTATATATATGTTTTTAGGTTATCTAATAATATAAAATAAATAATCTTAGTTATTGAGAAAACCTAATAGTAACATATAATCGTTAATATAATACAATTTTATTTACAAGTTAAAGTTATTTCGCAGAAAACAACCGTACGACAGTTTATCATTCGATAAAGAATGGCAATTTCTTTTGGTAATTGCAGATTTTTTTTTTATTTTATATTTATTTTTTAAATAGATATGAGATGAATATAACTGCTGTATTAAAATGCTCGGTTAAGAACGAACATCCGGTTCTTGGGCTTAAGGGAGCCTCAAACTTTACAGATTTTAACAACTATATATATATTTCTTATTTTTTTGGATTTTTTTAAAAACATTTTTTATTCACGTTTGATAGTTTAAAGTACCTTTATACACAACAATTGAACTATGTCTCACCCGAGTCCAATATACACAGGTCGCCCGACGTCTCAGAAGGGATTGTCCGGAAGAACAGTCTTAGATGGGATGAGGTGGGATTGTGGGGTATAGGGAAGGGGGGGGGGGTGGGTTCGCCTGCATTTCATCTGGGGTTAAAATATCGCTATAAGTCTTTTTCCTAGTATATTGGCTTCCTACAAAAATTATTCTACAATTTATTTTAATAAGACTTCGCATTTTGTAAGTATAATGTACTTAAGACTCTTGAGAACTCTTAAATGTTTTTAACAGCTTTAAAGTTCACGTTAACATTGAAGTATCTATGAAAATTGGGAAAAGCGAGTTTTGTTGTAATAAAAAAAAAAAAAAATTTATCGTAAAACTATATTTTTATAGAAATGAATTTGTTTCCAGAGTCTTTAGCTAAGTCAAGCCCTGGCTCGGTGTGCATATGATAAAATGCATATATCCGATTGGAATATGTTTATGTTTCATTTCTAGCACGATTGACCCGGAGCAACAATTTCCGATATTGTCTGTAAACTATAGCAGAGGTAAGTTCTTGCAAACAGTTTCAGGTGAAAACATTTCACAGAATCCTTTCAACAAACGTTGCCAGGTTGGTGATGAGGTTATGAGATCTTTCCAGGAGTCAAACACAAACGATTTAATCTAAAGAACATGTAGACATTAATTCAAATTGATCTCATTTTCAGATGTAATAATTGGAGAGAGTTTACGCGTTCTTAAAGAAGATAATGTTATCAAAATAGCGATATTTTTACACGGCAATAACGGTGCGCTGTAAGTCTTTTATAGTCCTGTCAATCAACTTTTACCTTTTATTTTACCACTTCTCCCAATACCTGGTGGGGGGTCTGTGTCCCACCAAGGACCCCATGACTTGTTTTTTCTATGCAATAATTTTAACAGCAGAGATATATTTATGAAATTACATTACTATCCTTCTTTTACTATCTGTGATGGATTCGCGTAGTCGGTATGAGATAATTTGAATCATACGAATTATGGTGATTTATTTTGGTTGACATAAAGCAATTGGGATTTTACGCCTATAAAATTCCATTTATTTATTTATCTTACAAATGTTTCCAGAAATTTTCCAAAGTAACACACACAAACCAAATTGCAATGCATAAAATTGTAAAAAAAAAATGTTTTTCTGATGGCTAATTGTATTACTTCGCCTAATTCAACGAATTAACCATATCCAACTGTGTAAACAGTCTTTTGTCTAATTTATTATATCATGAACTATATTAATTCATGAATATAGATTGAGCTTGGATCAATTAAATCAAACCAAATAGAAAAAAATCGCCAAACATAAGGTGATTTCCAAACGTGCCCCACACAGTATTTAGTGTAATTTTCAACTGAGGAAGTCTATTGCTTTGAAATGTGCTGAACACTATATGTTACCGAGAGTGAGATCGCCTGGTATATAATAGTGATTGAAGAATTTAATATCTCGTTACTTAATGTTTGCAATTTTTTTTTTGTAAACTATTTAAGACACCGAAATCGCCTTTTAACCAAAAGAATATATTTATGATTTTGGAATATTAACTCTAAATCATAAACATATTCTAAGCTTGAACTAGTAATGTTAAAAAAAACAGGAACAACATTTTTCATGTTTTTACTTTTTCTGATTGCATTTTAATCAACACCCGATTCTCTCTCTCTCTGTTCTCCCCTTCACTCTCTTTATATATACTTATAAACATGTACCTCTTACATTTCAGTTTGATTGAATAGTTTTGCGAACTCTGTGGTAGAACTTACATACGTACAGACGATGACAATCAATCCGCTGCTGTTTAAATGTACAGAAACTTTCCACCTTTGCAAATTTGCATTGGGACTATGAACGAATAAAAATTTATAGAAATGACCTTTTTGTGATAGTTAAGATGTTGAGAAATGGCAGTTACCTATTCTAATCATTATCAGCATCTGTCCATACGAACATGCAGGCGAGACTACATATGAGTTATCATGGATGGTGTATGGTTATCTAGGAAGGGGTAGGAAATGTGAAAAAGAACTGATGATCCCGTGTTGAGCAAAGATTCCCGCCTATCGCCGCCGTCGAGACCCAACCCGGCCTACCTCGGACCGACAGGCCTCCAGAGGAACCTCCGGATGGTGCGGAGGGCGAGCGATTGCCGTCAGACGGTAGTCTCGAGGGCGACCACGCTATGTCAACAGAGAGAGTCCTTGCCGTCCATGTAGAGGTCGCCCTGGGGGTAGCGTGGGGACCGCTTCCTCTTCCGTCGGAGCTGGCGACACTTGAAGCAAGCCGTCGTGAAGATGAGGAGGCTGAGGACGATCATGGCTCCACCGCCAATCATCACATAGAGGACGGGCACGCCGAACTGGAAGGTGCAGTTGGCCTCCTCTTCATCGAACCCGGAGGGGCAGTGTCTCGAACCGTCACACCACAGTGCAGAGTTGATACAAGCATTCAGCTCCGGGCACCTGTGGTAAGATTAAAGAAAATATTTGAATAAAATGAAAAATAATTTTTATTCTGGGACGATAGTCTCCTAAAAATAACATTGAGGAATATATTATATATGTTGTATAGATAATTTAGAAAAAAGAGCTTACAAGAAATTGCACTGGCTTGGAGAAATGATTGCTAATAAACATTATAGGACTACAACTCAAACAGACCAGAAGAAAACTTTAAAGATGGTTGACCATCGAAAAAACTATCGCAAAGAAGTGATTTTGCACCATTCCCTAAAATAGCCTTCTTCCTAGTCATGTAAAATTGTCGATACCTTATTAACGTATACGTTCACTCCTATTGGAATAATAATAATTTTCATCTTCCGGAAAATATTTGTGTTTTTTATTATTTATTTTTCATGTTGGATGAAAAATATTATTCTGAACCTATAAAGGTAGCTCCCCCCCCCCCAAATCAGTCCCCAATTACTTAACAAAATCCACTCTACATAATCTCTTCTGTCTTTCCCCATTTTGACTACAGGTGTATTTTCCTCATTTTGTTGCAGGCTTTATTCGATACCAAAAATTACGATATGCTTTTACCCGTCCACACTTATAACAACCATTACACTAACTACCAATACCACCAAAAAAAAACCCTTGTAATTATTAAAATCAGGCAATTCGAATTCTTCTCTAAATCCTCTAAAATACCTCATATTTCTTATAAAACAGACTCTATTGATTGCCCACTCTTAGTCCACGCCACAAATATATGTTATCCCATGCCTATCAATAACCGAGAGTCTCCCTAACTCTCATCATTCAAATTTAGAGACTTTTAATTCTCTTTCCGTTCTCTCAAGTTTATGTCACAGAATGAAGCCATGATTCGTCTCCTTCTAATGTATTTTTAAAACTTTTAATCGTTTATATCTGATGACATAGCTAGCATGTCTCATTGAGTGAAAAAAAACTTAGGGCCCCGATAAGAACCCCTAAGTTGGGGGCTGGGGTCTTTACTACCTCACGTAATAGCAAAAACTTTTATAGAGTGAAAGTTTGACAAAGTGCCTAGACTGTTCATCCAGTCAATTCAATATGCTCACAGAAAAACACAGAAGGAGAATGAATCGTTCGTTGTTAGACACGTAGTTGGAAAGCAATGAATTCAATTTCACAGTTGACTTGCTCAGCACAAAGTTGCACACCAACTTATGTTCGGAAAAATAATTCCTCTGGAGGTTCTTTTTAATTTTTTGTATAGTTCATCCAGACCCCTTATGATTTATAAAGACTGAAATATTTAAAGACCGGAAAAAACAAGAGATATCAACATTAAATTATGTTTTAATGAAAATGTAGTGCGAAGTTGTTTTATTTAATTATTCATGCTCAAAGAAGTATTTTAATCATTTGACCCAATGCCATCCATTGCAGAAAAAGCCAAAAAACGTGCATCTCTTAAGAAAAAAATATATCAAATTTTTATATTTATTTGAAGGACATTTACTTAACTAGTATTATAGAAATAATAAAGTATGTGAAAGGGAAAGTATGTTAGAGTATAAATAAAACCTGCCCAGTCATGTTATAATCACTCTATTTTAGTTTATGAATTCATAATATTTATTGGACAGTATTATCTTATTTATGTTAGTTTCCAGATGAAGTATAAGGTGAGGCCAGTTGTTCAACACTGCTTTCTTAACTTAGCTTGTAAACTGTGGTAAAAGCATTGCTTTGTTGTTTAGTTGTAAATCAATAAAATAAGTACTAAAGGGTTTACCTGTGAGGGCAATCGATTGTGGTGGATGATTGTACATAAGAAGACGTGGTGCTGATGTTGGGTCGCTTGGAGACCTCCATCCAGGACAGTACGTAGCTACCTCCTTCCCGCTCCACGAACTCCACGACGAATGATCTCGTGCTTGGGTTAAGAATGGACAACGAGGTGCTGTGGTTCCAGCCGTCCGAAAACAACTCGACGATCTGGTCATTTCCGTACTGATGACTGTCCAGTGGGCAGATGACCTTCGGGGACCTGGTCTCTATCCCGCTGTAGACAACTATGCGGTTGACGGTCGAGCATTGGAAGCTGTTCTCCTTCCAACGGGACGAGGGTAGTTCGAAGCCTCGGACCTTGAGGTAGAGAAAGTTATTAGTGTGGTCGTCAGGTTCTATCAGCCAAGGGTGCTGGTCGCAGCCCGCCCCGTTCGTTCGCAGCTTCTCGGCGTACACTTCGTTCGCTTCTATTCTGCCTGGTCCATGGAGGACAATATCGCCACTTGAACCGCGAAGTCTCCGGCTCTTCTTCAAGCGGATGCAATTGTCGATCTCTTCGTCTCTGGGGCTTGAAATAAACTGGTACTCCCCCTCGAAGTTAAAATGGTTGAAGTCCTGCGTAATATTCATAAAGGTGATGGTAAAGTTGACCTCTACTGCAGACGAAGGTAATGAAGTGATGACCAGAGGGTCGGAAAGCTTGGAGCAAAGGCAGTCCCTTGGTAGCTGAACCCCCGGCCAGGGGTACTCTGACACCCACAGCTCTGAGACAGCTGAAGAATTGGAGTAGACGCACCTCCACCTGCCACTCCTGGCGTCCAGCTTGGTGGTGCACGGGCGATCGCCGAAATGTGCCCGCGTGAGAGTGATCTGCACCCGCTCGCCGAGGGTGGGCTCGAAGCGAAACACGCAGCTGAGGTTGTGGGCACCACCCCTGCCGTAGTAGAAGACACTGCGTGGTGACTGGTAGCGACCTCCGGCCGGTGAGTTGATGGAAGAGGCGAAGACGCGGTCGCAAGGGTTGTCAGAGCCCTTGTAATGGAGCCCCTCGAGGACTGGGTTCACGAACTCGTAGCGTACCATGAAATCGAGCGGGAAGAGAACGGAGCCCTGCTTGAGGGTCTGCTCGAGGGTGAGTTCGCAGCCCGAGGACACGTAGCTCTCTGCGGGCGAACACGGCCTCGTGAAACGGGAACTGTTGCTTAGTAAAGTGTGGTCACAGAGGCGGGGAACCTCATCCTTGCAGAAGTCTCCTAGCAGGCTCACGTTTCCCTGCAACAGACAGATCACGTCTTATTGAAGTAACCGGATCTTATGAGAGAATCAAGTGAATGTATACTATATGGCAGTTTCAAATGAGGTATAAAATGAACAAAAATATATTCAATACTAGACAGATATCAATATAAAAATTCATAAAATACAAATGATCAATTATTGAATTATTGAAAAGGATTTTAAAATTAATTTGCAAATGTCAAAAACTATATCATAAATTGGGATATCCGTGACAAATGGATAGACTACTGCTGGTTTGAATATTTTAGTTTATCCAGACATAATAACAACGTATTTTAATTTATAATTGTGTACTCACTGACATGGGTTCAAAAATAATTGTTATTTATTATTGTTGCAGTGTAATTTTAACTTTTATTTTCCCAACTCTACAGGTGGGTTACTGATATTATTAATTAAAAGGTCTGTAACTTTATCATATATTATGATTACTATGACAGATACATTTATGGTTTTAGTTTGGTTTTCCCTAAACGTCTATGAACAGTATAATCTTACAACGGTTCAACATTGATTAAAATTTTCTATTTCCTATCTCATAAGTAACACAGGAAGGGAGAGGTTTTCTTTTTGATAGTGATAATTAATAACAGAGAATAAGACAAGAAAAATTGCTGTAAATATTTTTAACAAACCCTTACCTCACAAACCTAGTGTTTAACACTATGGCCAGATGTAAGTTAGTTTTTAGTTTATGATAAATAGTGCGGGCCCCATAAATTTTAATAAATTCAGTCTATTAATGTATAATGTACATCATTATACTTTTGTAAAATGCAGATCACTATTTTGTATACAAGAATTTGTACAAAACATAGCCAAGCTACAGGAAATAAAATGAAGTAATTGTAAATAGATTCTATATTTTTCGCATATGTAAATATGGAACAAAAAAAATAAAATAAATTAATATTTTTTCACAAAATTATTAAGTGAAGCAATATTTCTGAGTTAACAGAACGTTTTTTTTCATTTTAAACTTCTTCATTATATCCTTTATAAAAATTAAAAATATTACTCATTTTGTATTAACCTTGCCTATTTTTGATGATGGTATTATTTAGAGAATGGTAATGATAATTATTATACTCTTTTTTATTTCTAATAATATTGAACTATTTTTTGCAAATATTATAGGTTTTTATATTGTCATTTACATGAGAGATTGATATTCCTTGATCTTTGATACCTAAATTAGTTATCCACTTGTGATAAAAATATCATATACGTCCATAAAAAGTATAAAACAATGTTATTATCGGCATTTTTGTAGGAAATTCAAGGAACGGGGTCGAAAGGAAGGAAGAATTATTGAGCAATATTTCAAGGAAAGATAGGCCAGATAGGAGCCAAATAAATCACCTGATTTAACGAACCGTCAACCTTTTTTTTCCGCCATCGCTTTGGTAATTAGTATTTTCTGTACTTCTCACATATAAAATTTAGGTGATCTTCTGTTTTTGAAAAATAGGTACTTTATAATTTTAGTCACTGAGACGACCATTGTTTTTAAAATATAAAATCGATTGTTAAGGTGAGAATCTTAAGGTACCCAATAATAGAAAGTTTTGAGATCCGTACACCATCAATGAAATTCATATTTAATTTTTTTCTCTATTAAAAATCAGAAATTGTTGGTATCCTTGTACAATTGATTCCATAATAAATTTAGCATCAAAAGGGGTGTTAATTTTCAGTTTTGATTAATCGGAATGAAGTTTTTCACTGTGTCTTACAAAGCTTCATCAGCTGTCCGTCACAAAGCTCCTTGTCAGAACAAAGGATGTTCTAATTTAGTGGTTTTAATTATACTTTACACATTTAGTTCTTCGTCGTTCATCTTAAGAGGAATAATCTTAATGACTGATCTATATAAATGCTCTGCGAAGCTCATAAACGAAGTATGGAAAGAATTTTGAAAAACAAGCACTCGCATTATAAATAGCCGTTTTGAGCTCAAGAATAATATATATTTATTACGTCTAGGAATTTCAAGCTGGCATACCCATACCATGAAGCGTGCAACGGAACCTCCTAATTGAATCAAGAATTTAACCTTTTAAAGCTTAATGACTGGCTGCCTTTCAAGGCACATTACTAAATCTTAAATTGATAATTATAAAACTATAATATTTAGCTTACCTGTTGGCCAGGGTTCGTCGATATCCTACCGTCCCAAATCCTAAGCCTGGCATTGCACTCTGCACTGAGCTGGTAGGCGGCCGGATCAGCTGGTGCTGCGTGGTACTTAATGAACGACAGCCAAACATTCTCGAAATGCTTGCCCTGGAAAGTGTATCTGGAACAAGAAGACGCTTGTAAAAAGATTCGTAATAAGATAATATTTTCCATAGGTAAAACAAAGGAAAATGGCTTCTACCTGCAAGTAGTGTTGGGAGGCAATGAGTGCTTCGGATTCTCAAGTATGCCCCAGGTGTGTTCGAAGCTGGTCAACAATATCTCGCAGTGGTGTACATCTCTGACGTAGTTGTGGGACCTTGCATCTACGAACAGCACCTGATGAAAAAAAAATCACAACACATTGAGCTAGATGTGATTGAGTCCTTATCACAAGGCAGTGTTTGGTCCTGATAGCATAATTAGGGGGACCACCAGTTAAAGCTTAACATCTAAATAATAAAGGAATTTTGATAAGTAATTGTTTTAAAACTTGAGGAATACAGACAGTGAAACCTGAACGGGTAGTTAATTAAGGAAGGGAAAAGTTCCTCGTCGGGCTGCAAGAAGCTCTGTCAGAAGCTGAAGAAGAAGTTTAACGAGATCTCGGCATAAATGGGAAAATTCGTTTCGGTGACCAGGTGAACAGACAGTCGAGCGATACAGTCATTCAAATGATTGCAAGAACTCACTTCGTCTTTTCAAAACTTATTTTAACTTGTGAAAAATATCGAAGTTTTATACCAGGGTTCAGCTTACCTGCTGACGCCCAACAGTGAAACGTCCTTATATTATTTCTGAATAGGAAGAAAATATCTTCTTTCCAAGAAACACAGGAGTGGGAAGTGCCTTGTTATTTCAATTTAAAAGTCCAATTTATTTTGTAATGGGATATTGCAGCTGCTCTTGACAGTTTTGTTTGTCTTGTGCTGTATTATGGGATAGTCATCATCGGCATTCAGAACAAGTTGAAGTGAATACTTAGTGACTATTTAGTGATAGGTTTTTGGATTTAAGACCCTGTGTTATTTTCTCGAATCCTCGATCGAGTTACTAAAACAAAAAGGATAATAGCAACTTCCGTTGCGTGGAAACAAAAACTTGAGTCTTAATTGCTTTCCATTAATTGGACGTTACACTGAATATGCATAGACAGATAAGTACAGTTACTTATTCATATACAAGATTTAATGCGTTAGAAAATCATACAGTAAATAGACAGCAACCAAATATTAGGCAGTAAAAAGTAGGCTATTTCATATGAAATAAAAAAAATGATACCTCATACAGACATACAATTTGGGTATAATAATACCACTATAATAAACGACAATAATATAAAATTATCTATTTAGGTGTGCTGAGTGTCGTTCGAATTTTATAGACTAATTAATGGTTTGTCTAAATGATTATTGTATTGTCTTTAGTGTATAATAATTTATTGCCGATTGTGTTTTATGTAATATAAAAAACGAGATGTGTGCCCGAGATATTTTTTATTTAGCCAATAATGTTTTCGACCATATAACTGTCACCTTCAGCTCTTGAAGAGTGATGAGGCGTTCACGGGATCTTCATGCTGACTTATCGCTCTTAAGCCACCTGAAGGTGTCAGTTATAGGTTCCAAGTTATACGGACGTTAGTGGCTAAATAAGAAATATATTTGTTTCTAATCTCGATTATTTATTTATCCATAATAATTTATATAGTATTAATAGTATGTAATTACCTTAGTTTTAGTCTTTGAAAATAATAATAAGTACAATAAAATCTTATAAACATATATTTTCGCTCATCTATTATGAATATTTGTTCTTAGTAACAAAAGATCCTTTAAATAAAGTTAAACATTGAATTTGAAAAATCTTTGCTTGCCTTCAAGAAATAAAAAAGGGCTAGCCAGTATTTTTCATAGGCAATCTCCAAAGTGACAAAATTAAGCTTTTGTATAAACCACTCATTTTGAACTCGCGGAGAAAGTGTAAAGTATCTTTTATGTATTTTCAATAGATCGTTGTCATATTTTCTCGGTTGGTAGATCATGAGTGCGAGGGCACCTCTAGCTTTGAAAATTTTAGTTATTAGGCATATTTTTAAATTAATGGAGACACCTATCAGATGCTCAGCTGAAATGGTGAAGCAGTTAGAGTTTTACTGTTTTATCCTACATCTTTCTATCGTCTAGACTAGCTTGAATCATGACCATAAATGGTATGCAATTGTCTTTGAGGGCACCCTACTTCCGTTCAAATTCTTTCAAGTGCGTAGGGCCCATCCTCCCTATAACTGTCTGCTTTTACGTATGTTCTATGATAACAGTCTTAAAAATTACGAATATATATTCCACATAATTTCAAAATATCCTGATTATGCTTGCCTTCAATAAAATAACTAGAGGAAAAAACTTTTAAAATTCCTTCTATCCCATATTTGAAGCAATTTAAGATGCGCTGTCGCGGCTGGAACGCTAAAGTTCTAGGTTCTAGGTTTAGGTTTTAGTTTGTAAGTTTTTCTCCCACTTTTTAAACTGAAGGTGAGCCCCATCACCTAGATTAGTATTCATGTTATTTTCCTATTAACTTCAATCTGATTTATGTAACCTCCTTCAAATGCATCTGCGCATAGCAGAAAGAGGAGAAAATTTGTCAAATTTTAATGGAATCATGCGAAAAGTGGTGCGACATACCTCTTTCGAGAGGTTGAAGAACGCTAACCTGCACCCGTTGCTTGGTGTGCCGTCGGTGGGTGAGCTCATCCGCCGGAGACACATTAAGTTTTTTGACTCGTTGCAGCACCTGACAAACCCAGTGTTTAACACTATGACCCCACCACCCCTCCCGCATCGATGGCAACAGACTGTTGGGGAAAAATTAGGATAAGAATTGGTATGTAAGTTAGTTTTAAGGTTGATCAAAAAGGTGAGCCCCATCACCTTTATTAGTCAGTTTAGCCCAGTCACGTATAATGTATATCATTATACTTGTTTACTCATTATATAATTTCTATAAAATAACAAAACCTGTATATAATGTAGTGATGCTACAGGAAATACAAATTAATTGTAAATAGATTCACCTGAAGATCTATAATTCTATATAATTATCTGGAGATTTAAAGGGGCTATGGAAAAAAAAAAAAAAAAAAAAAAAATGTAGATGGTTGTTGCGTTAGGGTTTAAGTTAAATTAACACACTGGTTTATTTCAGGGAATGTTTGACTGTTGAACATATTTCGCTAGACGGTGCTTGCAGTAGGTAACACAGTTGACACCGTGACTCTCCTGCCTTTAATTATAAATAAACAGTACTCAAATAAATGAAAATAAATATATTACATTGTATTTGCTAACAAATATGTTCGCCTTAATTGTTTACTTTGTATTGTACTGTAGTATTTTAGGTTAGGTTCAGGGTAATAAAATTTAACGATATTGACATCCACTGCTAAGGAACACTTCTTTATTTAGTTTTAACAGAAACAAAATACAACACTATAAAAACTGAGAGAGAGAGATTTTTCTCAAGTCCTTCTATCTCCACACTCGGCACTTGACTATCTACAACAAACACAATCTCACACACAAGCTTCAGTTAATACCTTCATCCCGTTAAGGTTAAGTTAATTCGTCAGCACTGGACGGACGAAACCTCAGCGATCAATAAGGCCGTTACACAGTCCCCTCCAGCGGGTAAGTCCGTCTCAGTGAACGAAACAATTTCAGCTTCGAAGGATGCCACAAACCTGCGAGACGCCCATTCTGATTCTTCAGCTTGCAAGAGCCCCCGGGAGTAACAGATATGACAGTGTAGGGACCCTCATACTTGGGGTACAGTTTGGCTGCAACCCTGTTCACTGCTGAAGAGAGCTGGAACGCTTTCCTGAGAACCAGGTCTCCTGGAGTGAAGCGTTCATTCCTGCGTCTGAAGTTGTATCGACGGGTCTGCTCCATACTCGCCTTAAGAGAGTTTTCCTCGCCTACATGGTGTATTTCCGGTAGTCGTGTCATCTTTCCGGCCCATGATGAGCGCTCCTCTTCCCGTACCTCCAATGTCTCGATATTGGGAACATCATGCAGAGGCTTCAGCTCCCTTCCAAAATTCAAGAATGCTGGGCTGAACTTAGTTGAACTATGGAGAGATGTATTAAGGGCAAATTGAATTTCTCCTATTTGCTCGTACCAGCGTTGGTGTCTCTTACCTAGGTATGTAACTATTAACTGTTTGATGTTCCTGTTTGCTCGTTCAGTGGGGTTTGCTTGTGAGTGATAAAGAGGGGTAGTTTCTCTCTTGATTCCATATTTCTCCGCAAGATCACTAACCACCCGGCTCACGAAATTCTTCGCATTGTCTGTAAGTAATCTGGCCGGAGCTCCGTACCTATTTAGTATACGTGACGTTTTGAGACGATATTTTGGGAAGTAGCTTTTCGTATTGGGCATAACTCCACCCATCTGCTAAATACATCCATGAAGACAAGTAGGTATACGTTGCCTTTAGAGCTTCGTGGGTAGGGACCCATGATATCCACCGATACTAATTCCCATGGTTGCTTGTTGTAACGAGGGTACATCAATCCACGAGGTGGTCCATTGTTGGGTTTTACCTTTTGGCATGTTTCACATTGCGTCACGTATTTGCTAATATCGTTATACATTCCTGGCCAATAATACAGCCGGTTAATCCTGGCCATCGTTTTCTCTATTCCTAAGTGTCCCGATTGTGGATGATCATGATTATCATGTAATATTTGTTGTCGAAGGTGTTGCGGTACGACAACTTTCCACTCTTCACTGGGGTCTTCCAGGTCTTCTTTTAATGGGTTCTTCCGATGGTATAATAACTGTCCCTCTTTTATACTCCATTTAGGGTGATTTTCTGGGTTCTGGTGGACTCGATAGCGTTTCTGATCATACCATGCATCACCAGATGGCGGTATGTCCCCGAAAGACGTTTCGATAGATGTAATAGGAACTGGGATTGATAAAACGGAAAGTGCATTTATGCGTGATAACGCGTCTGCTACGGTGTTAAATTTCCCTTTGCGATATTCGATTTTAAGCTCGTATGGTTGTAATCTAAGAGCCCATCTGGCAAAACGTCCTGAGGGGTTTTTCAGATTCAACAGCCACTTGAGACTAGCGTGGTCGGTAATGACAGTAAATGGGTATCCTTCCAAATAGTGGCGATTCTTCTCTATCCCAAATAATACCGCAAGACATTCCTTTTCGGTAACGGAATAATTTCTTTCGGCGGCATTCAATGTCCGAGAACCAAAGGCGATTACTCTTTCTTCGTCGTCTTGAATTTGAGTTAATACAGCTCCAAGACCTGTTTCACTGGCGTCCGTTTGTAATTGAAAATGTTGCTCAAAATCAGGTCTAGCTAGTATTGGGGCTTCAGTCAAAGCAGTCTTCAGAGTATTGAAAGAGTTGTCTTGTTCTCCAGACCAAACCCAATTAGTTTTCCGTTTGAGCAATGATGTAAGCGGGGATACGACTGTGGAAAAATCCTTTATGAATCGCCGGTACCAGCCAGCCATTCCAAGGAACCGTCTAAGCTGCGCTACATTGTCTGGAGGTGGAATCGATGTAACAGCGTTAACCTTGTCAGGGTCAACACTCATGCCATTCCTATTTATTAGATATCCCAAATATCTAACTTCTGTGCATCCAAAGTCACATTTCTCCGGGTTGACACGCAAGCCTGAATCATGAAGTCTTCGGAACACTTCTTTGAGCATATCCAGATGTAACTTCAACGTTGGAGTACATACTAAGATATCATCCAGGAACACTACCACATACGGGTAAAGCTCGGGTCCAAATATTGAATCTGCTAATCTTTGAAATGTTGCGGGAGAATTGGTT
The DNA here is from genome assembly GCA_930367205.1 of Acanthosoma haemorrhoidale. NCBI lineage: Eukaryota > Metazoa > Arthropoda > Insecta > Hemiptera > Acanthosomatidae > Acanthosoma > Acanthosoma haemorrhoidale. The sequence goes on from OV884013.1 coordinate 106,765,272, forward strand.
AGCCCAAATGGCATTACTTTAAATCGAAATAAACCTCTACCTGGTACTGTAAAGGCAGTGATCTCTTTACTATTTTCATCTGCAAGTGGAACTTGGAAAAATGCTTGCTTGAGGTCAAATTTTGATAGATATCTTGCTTGTCGAAGTCCGTCTAGTAGAGATGTCATGTGGGGCATTGGATACGAATCTTTACAAGTCACTTGATTTACTTTGCGAAAGTCGATACAAAAACGGTAGCCTGATCCTTTTCGTACCATGACCACTGGTGAAGACCATGGAGATTGACAGGGCTCTACCAAGTTCTCCCCCAACATTTGGTCTAATTCGCTGTACATTGCCTCAAGTACTTTAGGTGAGTAGTGGTAGGATCGTTGCTTGATAGGTTGGGCATCTTCTACATCAATTTTATGACTTATACAGGTTGTTAAACCTGGAGAACTTTCAATGGTAGCCAAACCTTCCTTCACGACCCTTTCCAAAACACTACGTTCCGAAGGACAAAGCATGCCTATACCGCATAGGCCTGGAGTCTCACCGTCTTTCAATGCAATCTCACGGCAAAAGCGATATCGACGTTTAGGGTCATCGTGAAATTACCAGGTTTCTTCCTGGAAGTACGTGCACATATTACAATTCGATAGAAAGTCTAGCCCCAAAATAAAAGAAAACGGAAGCGGGACTAGTACATAGAATTTGGTGTGGAAAGTTCTCTCTTCTACGGTAATCGGCACAATATATCGCTGATTCACTACATGTTTACTTCCATCAGTGACATAGACCTCGGATTCCGGTACAGACTCTGCGACATACCCCAATTGGCTAAAGATTTTCACCCCTTCTGGCCCAACCAAGGATATTGTAGCGCCGGAGTCAAAAAGAGCCAAGTATGTGCGTTCACCACATTGGCCACGTTTCCCTAATTTCACAGCCACATATAATTGCTTATAGATTTTATGTGACGGTGGTGACGGTACGGTATTAGGTTCGGTAGAAAGTGACATGGTAACTGGGTCAACTGAGATTATGGGAATGGGAATGACCCTTACTTCCGATCCCCTTGGTAGTTTTCCTGACATCGAGGACATGTATCGATAGATACCCCAGAGGTTCCGCAGCGATAACAAAACTGTTTTCGTGGTAGAGAGCATCGGGAATAAACGTGAGGTCCCCCACAATTCCAACACTTTAGTTTCCGGTCTGTTCGATCTAACTGCTTTGTAGTCTTAATTTGTAATTTTTGTGCCTCCGAGGAAGTTTTCTCGGTAATATCGGTTGTTGTCTTACTATCGCATGAATCTTCACATTTTATTTGTGAGATACTAGATAATCGTTTGCAATTTGAACCGCTGCCGCGCCTAGTGGTGTTCGGAGATCTCGATTTATCTTTAGCTCTTGTGTTTTGTTCTCTGCCCTCATGAGCCATCATCTCGAAAACTCTGCACCGATCTGTGACAAAATCAATTAATTCCCGATATGACGGAATTTCTTTGGAGTTGTATTGCTCCTCAAATGCTCTCCTGGTACCGGGATCTAAATTAGAGAGGGCCATGTGTAATTTAATAAAATCACCCCTGTCCTCTATGCCAAGAGCCGATAGGGCAGAAAAGTTATTTTCATGCTCCGATAAAAATGTCTGCAAATTGGTAGACGATGAATTATTCAGTGGCACAAAGTCCATTACCTTCTTTATATAAAATCTAGCCAGACGTCTCCTATTTTGATATCGTGAAACAAGAGTGTCGTAAGCCAGAGTGTAATTCCTTTCATCTAGCGCAAATCCCGAAACAAGAGATAAAGCCTCCTCACGTAAACAACTACGTAAGTAATGGAATTTCCTTATGGTAGATAAGGAATTTTCTCTGTGAACTATAGAGTCAAAAAGAGAATAGAAAGCACTCCATTCTTCCAATTTACCCGTGAACAACGGAAGATCCATTTTTGGAAGTTCCTGAGGAACAAAGTGGCACGCCTTATGAGCCCTGACTGGTTGTAGTTCAGGAGGGCTGCTCGCTTGCACCGCTTTATAATAATTCCCTTTAGCTGTATCGATTAGTTCCATAAAGGAGATCTGTACTGAAGAAGTGTTTATCTTTTCCTTTGGTTGTTGAACCGTCACATTATAATCCCTAATATTTGACTGTATTTTATCAAACAGGGCTTCATATTTACTTAGCCGTTCATAGAACGGCTTAAAGTTTATTACGGTATCGGCACTCAACTTTTTAGACCTCTCAAAAATCGACTGCACAGCAGCAAACATATCCTCCCTCTCTAATAATAACCTTTCTGGATCACTCATTACGATAATTAATTACGTTATTCCTCTTGTAATGGTAATCAGCAGAAACAAACATGAACAGTATTCTATTCTAAGTACTTATCATTCGTACTAATTAATTATTATTTCTGTAGAAATATGATCTAAATAAAAGTAATTTTTAGCAATGAATTACGTACGTTATCAATCTTCAATATGTCCCTATTCGGGCGCCATTTATGTACTGTAGTATTTTAGGTTAGGTTCAGGGTAATAAAATTTAACGATATTGACATCCACTGCTAAGGAACACTTCTTTATTTAGTTTTAACAGAAACAAAATACAACACTATAAAAACTGAGAGAGAGATTTTTCTCAAGTCCTTCTATCTCCACACTCGGCACTTGACTATCTACAACAAACACAATCTCACACACAAGCATCAGTTAATACCTTCATCCCGTTAAGGTTAAGTTAATTCGTCAGCACTGGACGGACGAAACCTCAGCGATCAATAAGGCCGTTACAGTATTTAAGTATAGTATGTTTTATTTAGTAATGCGAGTTCCATATTTAGACAGTTCGGCTCCAACATGGCTCTATATCGTATCTTTGTGGTAGGGAGCGCTCGGTATCGTCAATAGTTACTGCTATGAGGTAATTGATGTTGTCATTGGGAGCATTCGATTCGAAATTGACCTTTGCATGGCTATAAAAAAATTCGATTAATCTTAGGAGATTAACTAACATTTTTTTCAATGAAGAACCTTTGGAGTACCTCCACTTGTTTATAGTCCCAAAAAAACCTATATACGGAAGTGGATCCATGGATATAAGCTTCAGAGGGAGGTCTCACCACACGGATGGCAGGCAGCAGAAGGCAAGTATTTCACGAAGCGACTAATGGACGAGTTAGTAACCCAGCCCTGAGAATGCGGACCCCGCCTCGAATATTTAATGGGGATTAGATCTGGAAGCCTTATCTGCTCAAGGCTCTCATCTCCGCCTTTTAATGAACTTCTCAGTGGTGAGATAAAGCCTGCTTCACGTACACTTAGGAAGCACTCAAACGTTAGCAATTAGCTACATTAGTAACATTTGCTCAATCCTTTCTCCTTTATTCTATTTGACAATTATGTTTACTATTTTTCTGTGGCATATCCTTAGTAAATAATTGTGACAAAATGCTTAGAGTGTTTTTTTTTATTTTTTTATTAGAAATCTTATTTAATAAAGAACTATATAACCTAAAATCACACCCGGCGCCTCTTATATTTTCAGCATGTGTAATCACAATTTTAATGCAAACTTTTTGAAAATTTGAATGTGGTGAGGCTAAATCTCCTCTGATTAAAGGCTAAGACTAACTTAAGCTGAGTGCATTCTTTTGACATCGATGTTGAAGAGTGATGAGCCATAGTGTTTAACACCGAGTTAGTTAGGTAATGCAATGAGTGAAAAACTTGATGCTACTCCGATGATCTCACCCACTGTCGGCACACCAATCAACAGATGCAGGTCGTTGTTCTTTAGCCTCTCAAGAGAGGTGGCAGACATAACCACACTTTTCTCTTCAGATGTAATGTCAGTCAGGTGGGTATGGTGGAGTACCGTACAACAGAACTGGCCGGAGGGCACATGTATATCATGTGGTGAAAACAAGCGAGACTTAAGTCGTACAATTTCTTTTTTCGTTCCTAAGAATTATAGAGAATAAGCAAAGCATATCCATTTCTATGCTCAAATTGAGAAGGCCAGAAACTTTGTGTTTTCTCCAACAACGGTCCAAGATTGTCAGCACAGTCTTTTTTCCTTTTTGTGGGAGAAGATAACGGAGTATTTCTGAGCTAGATGGAAATCACCTTTAATAAAATTGTTTAAAGATAAATTATACACCTAAAACCAAGTTAGTCCTGAGCGTCTGTGGATTTCGCGCTCTTGGTCAGCCTCCAAGGCTTGGCTCTCTTGGCTCGTTTCCCGTGACTAGGCTGATGGAGGAGCGTGAGGGACACCCCAAGAATCTGCTTCCTCATTCAAATGCAAGGAGGGTGACAATCATGTGTATTGATGAAGATATCTCGGCTGTTTGTAAATAATGTATGAATGAAGAATTGAAAAAATGGTATGTATGAGAACATTAAACACAATTACTTATTGCTCAATAAGGCAGATTGTAACTTCATCACAATAACGATTTGATTTGAAAAAAACATATTAAAATCGCTTGTAGAATCAAATACTCGATTTATAGGATTGTGTTTCAATAATTCAGGGAAACCTTTAAATTTATAACTATCACATCATGTATGAGTAGTTGGATAACTTACTAACTAGTGTTGAATCATCTTTATTATATTATGTATTTGTACATAGTGTCTTATTAGAGTATTGCCATCATTTTATTTTTATTTTATAGATAAATGAAGGTATGTATGTATATATTTCATATTTAGGTATTTCTGAACTTAGTATGTGTATACAGTTACTTTGTGTATATGGAGTTGTGTAGATATTTTATTTTTATTTTTAGAGCAGATTCCCTGTTTTTATTCTTCCTATTGTTTTTGTTTACATTTAGTTGATTTCATATTCTCAATTCTAGAAAAACTCCTGTTCTTATTTATTTATTTTTTTAAAAATTATTTTCCTCCTTAGAACATTGAATTTTTAGTGGAAAATGACACCGTCAGATAACCCATGTAAAATAAATTTTGTTCCTAAGCGACATAGTATAATGATGTTGTTATTATTACTTCAGTACAAGTTCCAAGGAATAATTTCATCTAATCATATCCAGGAAGAGAACTGTTCCAATAGTCCATCATCTTCTTAAGCCTCTTTATGAATTATAAATCAAAGAGCCAGAAAACAGGAACGGTCGGTTGGCGGGAACACCATTGGATCCTGGATTATCCCGCAGGCCACACATCAGGGATATCTAGTGCCGATAATCAAAAATCCGATACGCGAGGCAGATGGGTTAAAGGAATCATTGGCCATTAGGCGCCGTTTCATACACAATGCACATAATGCAGGGTCAATAAAACCCACCATTGTAATCTCCTCCTCTATCGAGTGCATCGCCCTCCCCCTCTGGGTTTCCACTACGATGGCTGGTCTATTGTCCTTTACACCGCTCTGTAGCAACCAATAATGAATATCATTTATCAGTACCAGGTAATCCTCTTAGTGAAACTAGAGGATTCATCGATTGGTTGCCTCGTCAATCGGAGAAAATAGGCGAGTGAAGCAACCCATTAACCGTTGACTACTACTCTGTGTTTACTCATCAATTCATTCTCCATTCAAATGTTTTCATAGAAAATAACATTTTTCATAATTAGTTATAAATTATAACTTACGTTTTAAGGAACGGACTTCGTGGAAAATGATTGGTGACCACTGCTATAGACCATAAAACGAGGACGCCACCCCATATTTATTATTTTAAATGACTGAAAACAATGTACTAAAGCCCTTTCTATAAAAATTATGTTTTGAAACAGTGTCAGTAACAACAATAACAACAAGAGCGTTATTATCTGATGTTTTGGAACCACAAACACATGCTATATATTAATGGCAGAATGTACTTAATCCATGTACTTATGTGCTTAATACATGTATTGGTTGGTGCGTATGAAATCTCGGATTTTCTTTAAATGTGAACGTTTGTCTCCCTGTTTTTGTTATGCTTTTGTTTTTGACATAACCTGGTTTATAGTCGTACTGTCCATTGCCAGAGTCACATTTTAGCAAAGAAGATTTTCTCAAAAGTGTTCCCTTTTGTTATTTGCTTTGAATTTTGCACCGATATGAATTCAACAGATATTCGTGTAATTTACTTTTATGAGTATAAACTTGGTAATAATGCTGCAAAAGCTGCTCGTAATATAAACCAGGCGTTTGGGGAGAACACTGTGAACGATTGAAAAGTGCGGCGTTGGTTTGAAAAATTTCGGTCCGGTGATTTTTCTCTGCAAAATGAACCGCGTGGAAGACCCGAAACGAAAAATGATGCTCTGAAAGCATTGGTGGAAACGAATCCAACTGTTTCTTCAAGGGAACTTGCTGCCAGAATGGAAGTTGACCATACAACAATATTGCGACATCTTTCTGAAATTGGCAAGGTGAAAAAAATGGATAAGTGGATACCGCACGAACTAACCGAGCGAAATAAGCTCGGTAATAAATTTAATAAAATTAAATGAATTAAAATATGAAATTTTTCAGCACCCACCTTGTTCACCGGATCTTTCGCCAACCGAGGTTCATTTATTTAAACATTTAGAACTGTTTTTACAGGCTAAACAGTACGAAAATGAAGACATTCTGAAAAATGCCATATCAGAGTTTATTGATTCTAAAGATCAGAATTTCTTCAAGACAGGCATCTACGCATTGAAATCTCGTTGGGAAAAGTGTATTGAAGTAAATGGAGCATATTTTGATTAAGTAAACAGCTTTTGGAAAAAGATATGCAGTTTAATATACTCACTTAAGAATCCGACATTTCATTCGCACCAACCTTATAATTTAGGATCCGTAACCTGAAAACCCTGGATCATTGAATGTATTTGTTATAGCACAAAAAGTAATTTTTTTGTCAAACAAATTAAACTTTTGTTGTTTTTTTTGTTGCAGGACCAATTCGATATAATTGAGTTTTTTTTTGTTAAGTCTATTAAAGCGGTGGAGCCACTATGTCGAATAAATAATTATAGGAAACAAAGTTTGAATTTCTCTATGAAAGTTTCAATTTGTCTGATAACTGATAGAAGAGCAACGAATCTAATTATCAAACCGTTTGATTAAAAACAGAGAATAATGACTGTAGCGAAGAGCTAAATATATGTAAATTACCCTATACTCTGGTTTATAATGTATTATAATAGAAATGCAAATCTGTGTATACTTCTTGTAATAAATCATAGAGGGATCGGCAGATGTAAAAAAGTAACTCAGAGGGTCCTGCCATAAAACCTAGGGCAAGCACATCTGCTCCCTTAAAATAGACCTTCAGTCACGTTCCCGTGGTCATAAAATCATGCCAGAAACAGTTTAGATCACGTAGCTCGGGAGGTGGGACATCATAAAGCACACCCTTTTGGACCAACGGGATAATGAAACAGACCACATGCAGACAGACTCCGCCTTCCACGAGGGAGGGGGGTGCAATATTTATATCAAGGGGTTTTCGCCCTGAAGAAGCACTCTGTTTCTTAGCCTCCACAGCCGATTATCATTCGCGATACAACCAAGGCCTCGGGGCCCTGGGAGTAAGCCCACTCAGCCTTCCGCTAATCTACTCTCTCTATGCCACACCTCTACGACGGCACTTAGCCTCACAGCCTCTAGCAGGCCTCTGACGACTTGTACCTATTACGCTGCCGATTAATCGAACAATTGTTGACCTCCGACAATTGTCCACCTTTTCCGACAATTGGTGACCCTCGACGTGCACAAGAAGCTTTCCGACAATGACATCTTGGTTTAACACCTCTAAAACCTAAACAACCAGCCATTAAAGCTATTAAATGATTCTGAAAAACGAATGAACAAAGATGACCCCATTTCATTCACTGTAGCTGATAGGCGATGGTTCTCGCATGCCTAGAGTACAATTAAAATAGTATATAATTAATAAAAACTCCAGTTTGACTGGGATGCGGTTTGATTACGCGGTCATGAATCCTGTACGTTTGTTGGATGCAGATTTGTGCCAAAGCGAACATAACTCAATCCCCTCAACTTCCAAGTTGGACTGTTTGACGAATCAATCAACAGGCAAGTTAAAATCGAATTGTTTCCGACTCGAATCACGAGTTTATGTAACCTTTGCCGTTATTATAGATTCCATCTATGAAATGATTTTTCTTTTCTACGTTTATCAGGTTGCGTTCTATTGATTTTTTCGCCACTTTAGTACAAGAAGGGTGGCTAGTATTTTTTTTAGTTTTTTTACTAGTCCCACCATAATATAATAATCACTTATCATGCAATAATCAAACTTCAAAATCTTGATAACAGAACCGGTTGATAATTAAGAAAATATATTGCAATTATTGAAATCTTGAACATTTCTTCCAGCAACCTCATTTTTCTACTTGTTTTGACGGGACTGCTATCCAACTGAATGAGCTTGCACTACATGCCTAGAGGGACTCTAGGCTCAGCCTTCAGTCGACTCTCACCACTGCTCCGCAACATTTTCACCTCTACCGAGGCTTCCCACACTCCTTAATTCCCTCGCTCCACCTTCAAACAGGTACTATAAATTCCTTTATTTTTCCCTTACCCGTAATCTTACGACGTTTGTCAATACCGATCCTTATCTTATCATAGATGAATTCATTCCTATATAAAATAGTCTGTCAATGTGCATTACTTTTGCTCTGGTCTCCGTTTTAGTGCTTTAATATTGACTGCTTTTTCCATCTTGACAACCTCGAGAAGAAGGCGTCCTCACCGAAAGAAAGTTGTGCGTTATGCCCATGGTTGACGGTAGATTCAAACATTTGACACCTTGTCTAATTTCTGAGCGATAGATCAATGTTGGAGTGGAGTTTCTCCAAGGTGAGCAAATACAGGGCTCAGTTTGGTAAGCGGTCCCGTCTATATTCTGTAGGGAAGATCGGGAAAAACATACTAGGCTTAGGATCATGAGCGTTTGGTAAAATATTGTCAGAAAAAACTAAAATTAGCACGGACACGTTACAAAAATCAATTCCCTTCACTTCCCCCAGCTAATTTATCGAAAATTTTCACGAGATTAAACGGTTATTGTTTAATACCTTTGAAGTAATGTAATGTATTGTTGAAAAGAAGAAACATATAACACATCATATATAGCTTCTAGGCTGTTACCCTGTTGTTTTGCCCATTTTACTCAGTCACCTCTCACGTAAAAAGTCTTTACTGTGAACTATGCCATTATTATGTGTACTAATAAATTGATTTTAAGCCTTGATTGTTGTGAGATCGTAGGGTGGAACACATACGCTTTAAAGATGATTTTCCCATTCCAGTACAAATAACTGGCTCGGATACTATTCTACAAGTGGTAAATATTTTGATATCGACAACAGGTATACAAGATATAAATAAGAGGAAGAGCCGAGAAGAGGCTCCTTAGCGACTGAGAGGATGGGAGCGTGATATAAGGGAGGCAGTTAGCAGAGGCAGAGGGTGTTGTGCAGGGAACACTAATGGGCCCCCGCTCCGCCACTCTATCCAGGAAGCCGCTTAGCGCTGTTTGTGTCTGCCATTGCGAATCATCCATTCTCCTATGTACGGCCTCCAACATTAGTCTAGCCATAAATTAACTGATTTTGTTAGCTGTGATTAAATTGATTTACGCATTTACTACAAGTTGATCAAGGATCAGTAACTACATATAGTGTTAAACGATCTCCGCCACTGAAAATCGGTTTCATAAAAAATAACTAGAACGTGAATATAATGAAGCACATTGAAAATACGTTTAAGCTTTCTACTGTAGTAACTAAAACCTTAATTGATTTCCAGGAAAGATCACAACGAGTAGTGATCAGAAATCTCACCAAACCAGCTGTTGAAATAGAAGACGAGCTTTCAGGTTCACCAAATAACGAACGTGTTACTTGAGGACAGGCAACAAGAGGGAGCAATTAAAATGGCGTTACCTTTGTTCTTTATAGATCTCGAGGGAACACCTGGAGTGGAGAAAATATACGATTTAACACTGTATTATACTAGAGTACAGGTTGAAAAACCGTACCTCCAACGCGTTGTTAATCACATATCCTCAGCCCTTGAAACCAAACAGTATGGCACTGCTGACATTCTGAACATAACTCAAGCTTTTGACAGGGTCTGGCCGCAGGTTGGCTTTACAAGCTCAAAAGATATTTACCATGTACCCTTTACCTAAACCTGCAGTCCTACCTTTCAAGCCGCATCCTAGTCCGCTGTAGCTTACAATCTTCTAATTACTATCTCATAAAAGCAGGCGTTCCACAGGACAGTGTCCTGTGTCCTATCCTCTATAACCTATACACCATGTCCCCTCTTCCCACAACAACTTCTTGGCCGCATTTGCAGATGACACTGCATCTGTCTTGTCATCCCACCCAGACCCCGATATAGCATCCCATTAATGAGTTCGAGCATTGGTGCATCCAATAGCGGATCAAAGTTAGTGAAGCAAAATGTTACCTCATTACCTTCACCCTTTGCCGCAAGTTTTGTCCACTAGTTTTTTTTTTAATTCCATTCCTCTCCTATTCGAATGGAATTCGAAGTAGTACGGCACTTACGCTTCCATCTCGACAAATGGTGGATCTGGAACCCACATACGAGGCTAAAAAGACAAGAACTAAACATACACTTTGGACAACTGTACAGACTACTTCAAAGGACATCCCATCGCTAGCTTGGATAGGAAGCAGGCCTCCTACGTCCGAAGCTGTGTCTCTGAACATTTGGCCAGCGATAGGGAAGTCAATTTTCAAGGAAGGTATTGTTAGAAGGTATTCTCTACTGCCCAAGATTGGGTAAGGTAAGAGTCTAATCACTGTCTCTCACCATTTATCACCACTGCCCTTGTCAATAATGAACATAATATCCTTAATATTCGCATCCTCGAATATCGTTTATTTTAAGTTAAGTTTAAGTCGTATTAGCTCCTAAGTTAGTATGTAAGAAATAGTTGTAAATTATGAAGAAAATTAATTTAATAAAGTCTCGTTGTCAAAATTAAGACATCAATGATGACGTAGAAGATTGCTTAATTCGATTTTGCTGGATTAATGAAATTTCATTTTTTTCCTTTCGAATAATTTATTAATAATTGGATTCATTATCATTTTATTTCCAGTAAATCAGTTATAGGTATGTAAATGCTGAACACGTTACACTCTCTAATCATAAATTAAATCATAAGGATAAGGAAACATTATTTAGTTTCAAACGAGTGCACCTCAATCACAGCGTTATATGAATAGCGACATAGTACTTACAATCTACACAATACAAATGTAATTTAGGCTATATAATGTGGTAATAGGTGTTACAATATTCAATGCAGCAACATCTTCGCCTATTACAGAAACGAAGATGCATTGTAGAAAACTACATAACGACTGTATTGTCGCAGAGACGGGAGAAAAAAAGGCTCCCGTTACTACGCGGAAGGGCGGAGGGCTCTCGTTAGAACCCTTTGTGAGCGATCTTGCCCTTTATCAAGGCTTCATCATTATTCAGCACAGTATCGGACACAGGGCGACGATGGTCAATGGAGAAATATTGTCAGGTTCAAAATTACAGGAGAAATTCTTCGCAAGTCAGTTGATAAAACGTGACAATACTAAGGGCAATATTTAAGCTAAGAAATAGTCGTGTAGCAAAAGGAGGTGTAACAATTTCTTTTTGTATCCCATCATAATAATACGTAGTCAGGAGTAGGCCAATAATTTTCCTAATGAATTTTCTTAATTCTCCTAATGAAGTATATTTGGTTTCGCAAGACCTACTAAAATTCTTAACAACCTCAAGTTTGACTTTGATCACCTATAGTTACTCTTCTATCTCATAATAGCGAATTGTTCCAATAGTAATATGACCCATTCGCCTCTCGAGAGTAGTCTACGAGACACGACAAGCTCTTCATCACTATCAATTGGAAGATTCTGAATGATCCTGAGCGTCTCCTGACAACAGAACAACGCAACGTCCAAGAAACGTGGTAAGAAAAAGACCAGTTCGATGTGGTTATTTCAAATGTATACTTTAGTTCAGTTGGAGGTTTATCAATTGTCCCCACTCCAGCACCAGGGCCTTTCTTAGTCGTCTAGCAGTGAACGTATTACCACACACTTTCCAATCAAATCATCATAGAAGACTGGATACAGCAGCGATTGCTCCAGTAGTCATTACCACTACATATAATATATTCAATATAATTCATCATCTCAAGAATAAAATAATGTTTTACCGAGGAACATAGAAATACTAATTGGTAACATATGTTTCCAGTCATCTCAAAGCGAATGCAAACACGTTTGATTTAATTTTCGAAATAACATAGAAAATGAGGTACAATGTTATATATAGTAATGAAAACGTATTTAAACTCCTTTTTATTAATTTTGACTTGTGATAAACATGATGTTACTGGGTGACCTTCATTCATTAAAAAAGCTGCTGCCTACCTCACTGAAAGTTGCCTAAAAAAAAATAATACATAACTATCCTAGATCGATCTTTCGGAAGGCTGTTACATATTTGTACAGTGTTTGTAACATTTAAACAGCGTGTATGTTCCTAAATTTTATTTATGAACTTTTTTTTTATATACCAAATTCCGGTTTTATATAATAATATAAAATTCTTTATAAATCGGACAACAAGTACGAATGAATACGTTCCGAAAAACAACATAGACAGAAGGCAGCATCTATTTTCACCACTTCGGTCAATAGTTGTCAAATTTTCAGTCTCTCGCCAATAGTCTACCCACAAAATACATGGAATCCCCGAAAGCTACTATACGATTTATATTTATATTTCAAAAGTAAAGTAAAGCCGTTTAAAACCCGCCAGGGTTTCTATTGTTTGGAAAGTAAAGTTATATTTCTTGTAATATCTTTAACTATATCACAAGAGCGTTAGAAACTTTCATTTGATAAAAACATTTGGAAACTGTTTTAACACTTTTCATCTCAAACATCTTCATTCCTGGATTTGTCTCTCTATCAACAATTATGTTTACCTCAATCGTCGTGGCTTATTTCCTAGATGTCACATACTCCCTTATAACTTTAGTTCGATCTATATGCACAGGCAGACATATGACATACGTACAAATAAAAGAAAGATAAGAAGCAATTCCTTTAATCTTAATAATTTAATTGATTCTTTTTTAAATAAATCACAAGACATGTAGAGCTATCAGGTAATTATCATTTAGTAGTAAGTTCATTTGTTTTATATTAGTACAAATTATAATTTCATGAAGCTTTCTTTTCGACACGATGTTATCAATAAATAAAAAGGTTCTTATCATAAATATCAGCATAATTATTTATCATTATATTGTAGCTTTTCAAGCAACTTATATGAATACAAGATGTTGAGGCATATATTAAGTAACGTATAAAATTTTATTCAAAATCTAAAGTAAAAAAAAAATCAACAAAACCTTAAAAAATAAAAAAAACAACCAGGAAAAAATGTGTTATCAGCTTCGTTAAATCTGGGCCTGGAGGGAAAGTGATATGTAGTTTTTTTTTGTTTCACCTTGAAAGTCATATCTCTTAATTTAGCCCATTACCAGGCATAACAGCTTCCATTTAGGGAAAAATGGACTTTTAGGGAGGAGAAAAAAAAAAAAAAAATTCTGACACCCCGTTAGTGAGAGAAGATACACACAATACATTCGTCAGCCCTTCCCCTCACTCGGGTAAAACAACGGCCCTTTTCATGGTCAGTAAACTTTTTCGGGCTCGGGTTTCACACCGGCTTTTCTCTATGCTGTGCCCAATATTACTTTCAAGCTGAAAACAATCCGGTTACAAATATTCTCATATCACAGAGTAGTTTTAATATTAATGCTAAACCATAGTAATATTAGACTTGCTAGCCTCAGAAAAGCCCTTTAAAATTAAAACAATAACCAAGCAGGCAAAAAATTAAATACACATGAACTCCAATACCTATAAAACTTTATTAAATAAACCCTAACCACAAATAAATGATTACCTCAATAGATTCCTCAGTAAAAGGTCTATCAGTAATGAGGTTTTATTTACCACCGAAACTTCAGAAAGCAAAGGAATTGCGCTTATCGTCTTTTTTGTCGACTTACAATGGGATATCTGCTCGTTAAGAAGAATAGTTAAAGAGAAGGGCATTCGAGAATAGTTGTACGAAATGAAATAAATGGATGACAGAACGAACCATTCTAACATCGAAAATTGAATATAATAATCTGTAATAAGTTGGAATTTATCGAGAACGAGAGGGCTTATGGCAGAATCAGAGGAATGCAGGTAACGGATTGCCTTGCTGGTTGGAAGAGGATAATGAGTGAACATAACACTCCTGCTTAGCAACAGTTTTGACCTGGAAGATCACTTTGTGCTTCAATAGAAATTGATAGATAACTTTGTAGTTTTAAGTTATCATAAAAATTAAGAAATAAGTACAAAGTATCAAAACTCATTGTCAAATAGTGTCAATTTTACTTTTTATTGGAAGAACTTTGAAAGGAATTGTGTATTGTTTGTGAATTTTTGTTTTGATACCTTTGTCCAATCTTATTAATTAACTTAAGTAAGCTTTTATATCTGGAAGATCACTTTGTGCTTCAATTGAAATTGATAGATAACTTTGTAGTTTTAAGTTATCATAAAAATTAAGAAATAAGTACAAAGTATCAAAGCTCATTTTCAAATTATTATTATTGGAAGAACTAAGAATTGTGTATTGTTTGTGCATATTTGTTTTGATACCCTTGTCCAATCTAATTAATCAACTTAACTATGCTTTTATATCTGGAAGATCACTTATTCATTTAAACAGATAAATGTGAAAGACAAATACACCAAACAAATAAAAATTGCAACTGCGAATTGCCCTAAATCACCATATTAACGCCTCAGGCAACATGTGTGTTGTAGGGAACAAAACAAGCGGATTGTGAACTAAATGAAAAGATGCCACACCACATTGCCCACAGGTCACGTCATGTACGAGGTGGTAGACAAAGGTATTTTCCAACGCCGGCCTCACCTGATGCAATGATGAATCGACTCTCTAGGCATTAATTGAAATTTCCAACCTCACCGATAAATCACCTTTAAAAGTTTAATCAACTCCCATGAATAATTAATTTTTTATTCATGAAAGTTAAGAGGAACTCATTTTTTTTTTTTATTCCTGGCCCTCTGAAAATTTAATATATTAGAAGTGTTTCAGTCTTTTTTGTTCATCCCTTGACTTGAGCAAATATTTTTCTTCTGCGCTGTTTGGAGTGAAAACTGCTTCTTTTTTATGAAAATCTTTTTTTTCGTTTTATGAGATGTAGTCATGTTGATTGTTGCTCATAATACGATGTTTTACTACTCACTTTTTTTCATGTTATAAATGTAAGTTGTAGTTGAAAACTCCATTATGTATCTTTAATTTTCTGATATCTCGACAAAAGACTGACATGGAACCCACACACGAGGCTAAAAAGACAAGAACTAAACATACACTTTGGACAACTGTACAGAATACTTGAAAGGACATCCTATCTTTCAATAGAAAATAAATTACTAATTTACAAAGTTATACTTAAGCCATCTTTATTCCTTTATATAATTCTTTAATTTTTATTATTTTTATTATTAATTAAATTATATAATAAGAAAATTAAGCCAATCTGGACATACAATACAATACGGACAATACGGAATACGGACAGCAAAAAAGTCGAACATCAAGCGTATCCAATCCTTTTAATCGTAAGTCCTGAAAATGCCCCTTATTATGTCAGCAACAAAACTCTTCATAACGATCTTAATATACCTCACATTTTCGAACTCATCCCTTCCAAGTTCATAAAATTCCATAGTAACCATAGTATCCAACCACCCTAATTTCCTAGCACAGTTATTGCACTGCACCACTCATCCCTATAATCCTCCTTGTAGACTAAAACGGCAGTGGCCTCGTGACCTACTATAAATAAGTGATAGTGGTAGTCCTGGCAATGACCAATTTCTCTAATCATGTCCTGAGCGTCTGTGGCTCTCGCGCTCTTGGTCAGGCTCCACTGGCTCTTATCCAATGAAGCGGCTGGCGTAGGAGCGTGGGGGACTTCCCAAGCTTCCTCCTTCGTACGCAAGGGAAGTGACAACCATGTGGACTTGGGGGGCCTTTGGGCTGTTTGTATATATAGTAATTTTCTAATTAATGTTCCCTAAGGTTTTGATAGGAAATTAGATGAAATTGGCTATATTGAGCGATTCCCAGTTATAAAATGAAACATGTTATTTCCTATATCTCCCTCATTGACAGTTTGCGCCTTGTCTAGAAACTTCTGACATACCAGGATAAAGTGGATACCTTTACTTGGTTTACTTGTTAATGTTCTTAGTTTGCCTCGAAGTATTAAGGCTGACGGAAGTTTCTCCACTATCCTTTATCACAAAGCTCTATTAGGTTTCACTCCATCAGAAATGAACTAAAACTGTTCCGACACTATCCTGTAACCTTTAGTTCAACTTCCTTTAACCCTAGACACCAACAATCGCCTAGGTTTGAGTCAATGTCTGACACCTAATTTAAGATCAGCTAAACTTGATACTCATAAGCACCCTCATAATGTTATTCTTTTAAATAAATGTATTGTCACTCGTGACATTATATACATTTAGCCCTTTTAGCATTAACCAAAAAAACTCAAATGACATTCAAGAAGAGAAGTTCATTTATTCTTAACGTTTACTAAATTTAATTTGAGAAGGATTTCTCTTTAGTAGGCGATAGTCAGGCAGCGTCGTTTGCCTTTACTTTACTTTTTTGCGTCATGTGTTGTTAACGGCAATTTATTCGGAGCTAAATGAGTCAAGTGTTAATTGCAAGCTGTAGTGAATATACGTGTAGAAGTGTGCGTTGATAGGAGATACATATTCTTTGGAGTGAGTGTGGTAATTGGCATCATACAGAAAAGTTTTTCTCGATCACAATCGAGAGTATATGGTTTCATCTGACTTGCCACCGGCGTAGGTATCTATACAGTATCTTTGATATCTTCCTCCACCTAATAGATTGATAGATACTTGGGACCTTGCCTCAGGTAATTGCAAAATGTACATTTTCAAAATACCATCTTAAGGGGCGTTTAACAGTTGAGCAAGAGAGCATACTAGTATACAAATCGTGTTAAACAAAGTTGAGCTCAGCCTTGGCTGCTCAGGGTTACATAGGGTAAGATGGGGTATTTCAACTAACTGGCAGCGAACCATTGGGGGGAAATGGTGACGTACCCATTCAAATGGTTGTCCCGAAATACCAAAAAAAAGTAAGCGTTATAATCAAAAATACATAACGTGACTTTCTACTAGCTAGGAACTTGGAATGGCATTATATTTTATAGATCCCCAGATAAATAGTTTTTATAGAAGGTTGATATAAAATAAATATTTTTTAATTTTTTTTTTATCCATATTTATATCCGTCCGAAACCAATTATCAAAAATAAGTTCATATTTTTTTTCGAATTCTTGAAGTCTACTCATCAAGTAAAATATATTTATGGATATTTTTTTAAACATAACTAATAATTTCAAATGTGCTTCAAAAGTTTTATTTCATCTAAGTGAAGTTCATCTTAAGTCAAAACTAAAATTTAAGCTTGATTAAAAATGGAATATAACTACAGTCCACTGCACATAATAAATGCAATTATTATGGACGATGAAACCTTTGATTTGACACCTCCTACATCTAACCCAGTTCTCCCTCTCTTATATTAGCAAAATTTTGTGGCCACCTCTTAATTACGAATAATTAGAAGTTCCCCTTTTCTCGGCCCAGAAAAATCTATCTACGTTTCCATATTTTTTGTAATAAAGCTTATGAGGTTAGACGGAGAGGGGAGAGAAGCTAGTGGGGGAAACAGCCACTGGTGGGGAGCCATCCCCACCACGGCTGATCTGCCTATATAACCCGAGCGTCTAAGAGCGGACAACAGAAAGAACCAAATCGGCACCTAGCACACTTCTCTCCCTCTGCACTGGCGCTTGCTGCTCTACTCGAACCATGGCCTTCTCATTCAACTACCTCTGCATCTCTCTCTCCTAGCCTCACTATGTTTTAGTCCGGCGTTGTCAGCCCCACGCCTTCCTAGTGGGAATATCTGCCTTCGTCTCGCGAAAACTAGCACCTCCTTGGGAGAGATCTCTCCCTCGCGGATGACGGTTGCCGTGGCCCTACAAACTTTACCTAGTAGCTCTCCCACCGCAATCCAATCTGCTTCTCTCCGGTTCACACTCGCCTTGTGGATCCAAGCGGTTTTCGCCAACTCTTAGATACCGAGTGAGAATCCGTGGTTATTCCAAGACATTTTCAACGTGGAAGTCCAACGAACGGCCTTAAGCAACTGTCTTCTTTCTCAAAATTTTCTCTCTGGTCATTCTCAAACAGCCGGCCCCATTTCATTATCTGAGCACAAATCTGAATGATAGTTAAATTTCCCACCATTAGCTGCAAATCCACTATAATACACACAGATAATTATTATATAAAACAATAACAAGATAAATTGATTCCTTCATTTTCCTTTTGGTATTTTAGTTACCAACAAATTCCATTTGCAATAATGTAAAGCCTTTTTAAATGCCGCCAATTCATACTTTTTCAGGTGCTGTATTCACGGATTATTTAATTGATTTTAACCCCGTATTTGGGTTGAAATAATTTTTATCATTTAGATTCAGAGATACATTAAGTACAGTAATAAGGTATTACGGTCAGAGCAAGTAACCAGGTAGGGTCTTTGAGGCTGTAAAAGACTGCTGGAGGGGGAATGCAATAAGAATGCTTTCTTCTTAGCAGCAATTTTGCGTCTTTAAGCGGTCTTTAACAATGACCTCGTTTATAACTGTAGCAGAAAACTTGAGTATTCCACTGAAGGGAAAAGCTTGAGTTCTTTTCAGCTACTCCAGTACTGCTTGCTTGGAAATTTTTCGCTTAACGTAGCGTGAGTTTCAACTTAATAGTGAATAAAAAGAGACTAGTGGTCAACAATATTAGTGAGTATATGTACATAAAAATCTAAAAAATATCAATTTTGATATTGTTTTAAAAATAACACAACTCATGCACCCTTTTGAACGTTCATATTTGATAATTATAATTATATATTCTTTGTATATTTTCTACATCATGGGTTCCCGACCATGTTTGTTATACCAACCTTTTTTTGGAATAAATCTCCTTTAAGTGATTCAAGTTAACACTTGCTCTGCAGTAACTTCGAAAGCCTGGTTAAAAAGCATCATGTATTCATATTAATGAACCTGTCAATTGCATTGATTCTATATTCCGCTCGTGTATATATGCCTTGTTGATTGAACTGGAACATGCGCACACACTGTGGTGCACTGAGCATGGTGTGACTAGTTCTTGTACTAGTAAAAAAAAATACAAA
Source organism: Acanthosoma haemorrhoidale (assembly GCA_930367205.1). Classification (NCBI taxonomy): domain Eukaryota; kingdom Metazoa; phylum Arthropoda; class Insecta; order Hemiptera; family Acanthosomatidae; genus Acanthosoma; species Acanthosoma haemorrhoidale. The sequence continues at coordinate 106,784,709 of OV884013.1, forward strand.
GTGTACCAATACCTACTTTTGTTACGGAATGTTCTTGCTTAAAAAGGGATTTACTATTTGTTGAAACATATGTTCGATGGTTTTTAGTATTAGCCAATATTTTTAGTGCGTTCTTGCGAGTATTGCTGAAGGTGGAGTGGCGCCGGTTGGCCTCGACGCCCTTTAAATCAAAAGCGCCCCCTTAGCTCTTTTCATGACCCAGCGGTGGGCGGTACCGGGTAACCAGACGAATATAGATTTTACTGTTGAAGTTTCTGTACACGTTCAAGAAACTGACATTATTTAACAACATCATAATCTTCTTTTACACTGGCTAGTTTCAAGTTGCAACCATTTAGAGATATATTCCTTATATATATATAAATATATATCTCTACATCACCAAATGGTTGACCACGGACCGTTGCAGAATTGTAAATAACAAAACAAGTAGTCATTTTGAATGTATACGCTCTTTCTATTGATTTTTTTGTAGTCTAAAAACCATTATAGAAAAATTATATTTAAACGTGATCATTTTACCATGGCACTTTGCCCGTAAGATGTAACAGATTTCAAAGAAAAGTTTTACTAAGCAAAGCAGGTACTTGATGGTGGGAGGGGGCTGTTGGAGTGATGAGAAGTTGGGGTGGGGAAGGCTTACGTTTTCTGGACCGCGAAAGTTTGACAATGTTTTGTAACACACGCCTTCAGGAAAATATGATGACCACAGCTCCATAACATACAGAAAATACCAAACCTTATAAGTTTTCAGACTTTTTTTCACAAACCTCATTTATTATTTTCTATTTTGATTATATTGTCTTTTATAATTCGGTTTTAAAAAGCATATTACTAACAATCATAATTTATAATATGCTAATTTTTATAGTAATGGACCAATTCTGCAAAGAAATTAAGGGAAATAGATTTCATACATAAAAGCTCACTACAAATTTGATATTTAAAAAAATAAATTTCTAAATTTTTTAAAAATTATAGAAAAATAAATCCATGTCTCGGTCTATCCCAGAACGAAAAAATATCCCGGGGTGATTCGGATATCAAACCCGGGTCTCCGCAGTTCAAAGACAGCATGGTATCCACAAGGATGTGGGTACGGTATTACTTGTTGTCGGGAAAGGTTGAACAATTGTCGGAGGTCAACAATTGTCGGAAAAGGTGAACAATTGTCGGAGGTCAACAATTGTCGGAGAGCGTCACTAGGGGAGTGCCTGATCACTCTAGCCCTAGTGACAAGTGCGGATTGTTGTAGTTAATAACATGGACCATGTTCCATGTAGGCGTTAATATCTGACTCCATTTATTGATAGGAATGTGTCCCGACAAGACACTGTGTTCAGGATGAGGTTCAGAGGTTCATAAAGAATAAGACCAGTTTTCAGAGTTCGGGCGAGAGATCGGCAGCGTAATAAGTAAGTCGTCAGAGGTCTGCTAGAGGCTGTGAGGCAAAGTGCCGTCGTAGAGGTGTGGATAGAGAGAATAGACTAGTGGAAGGCTGAGTAGGCGTATCGCGACGAGTGATAGTGGCTATCTGTATGTAGAGACTAGAAAAGAGTGAAGAGTGAGCCTACCAGGGCCAAGTGGCCCTGGTGTAAAGTCAAGTAGTGTGGCTATAGAGACTAAGAAACAGAGTGAGTTTTCAGGGCGAAATTTACTGATATAAATATGGTAACCCCCTCCCTCGTGGAAGGTGGAGTCTGTCTGTAGGTGGTCTGTTTTATTATCCCATGGGTCCAAAAGGGTGTGCTTTATGATGTCCCGCCTCCGAGTTACGTGACTAAGCTATTCCTAGCATGATTTTATGACCACGGAAACGTGACTGAAGGTCTATTCTAATAGGGGTAAGTGTGCTTGCCCTAGGTTTTATGGCAGGGCCCTCTGAGTTACTTGTTTACGACTTCCGACCTCTCTATGATTTATTACAAGAAGTTTACACAGATTTGCATTTCTATTATAATACATTATGAACCCGAGTGTAGGGTAATTTACATATGTTTAGCTCTACGCTACACTTGTTTATAGAAGCTTTAAGCAATTGATGTATATAAGGTTTGTATCCTTTATGGTAAATACGAAGGTGTTTGTAATAGGATCGACCGTGCTTGCATTAAGGAAACTGTCTTCATAACATGGCCAGGTACTGTGATTAATATTATTAATTTACGTTATCAGACACGGGGAAAACAAAAACGTCTAAAGTTACGATGCAAGGATAGCTACAAAGCTGAAAGATCATGGAGTTTGACTATTTAGATTGTATTGCATGAAAAGTGTGTTAAATGTAAGGTACATGTAAGGTATATATATATATATATATATATATATATAATGAAAGTATTCTCTGTTTAATTTGACTATTTGAATTTGCCGCGCTGCTTCCACTGGCCCTCACCAGATGGAGCAGCCATCTTATAGAGAAGGTTATGATAGGTAACAAAACTTGTAAATAGAGTGTAAATATAGAAGTGATAGTTATAAACTGTATTCGTCATTTCATTGTTTACAGGTGAGCTTGTGCAAATAATATTAATAATTATTATAATACGAGGGTGGTCTGAAAAGTTTGCGACCTAACAAAGATACGTTTTACGTTAGACGTTTTTTCAGATTTTTTTTTTTATTTTTCAACATAGTCTCCTTGTAACTCTACACACTTCTCCCAGCGATGCTTCCATCTCTGTAACCTGTCCAAATAGTACTCGGCGTTTTTCTCTGCAAAATAATCGTTCAAGAAGGTGATTGCCTCTTCATTTGACGAAAATCTCTGTCCTCCGAGCGCAATGTTTTGATGAGGGGACAAAAAGAAGTCGCTTGGGGCAAGATCTGGTGAGTAAGGGGGATAGTCAAGCAGTTCAAACCGTAATTCATGGATTTTCGCCATGAGGAGTTGTGAGACGGTGCGTTGTCTTAGTGAAACAGGATTTTCTTTTTCTGCAAATGTGGTCGTTTTTCCGCAAGTTCTGCCTTCAGCTTGTCAAGTAATGATGCGAAGTATGCTCATGTAATGGTTTTTCCTTTTAGAAGATAATCGATTAAACAAACTCCATGATTATCCCAAAAAATAGTCGCCATCACTTTCTCGGCCGAAAAAACAGTTCTTGATTTTTTTGGAGCCGGTTCCCCCTTTGCAGTCCACTGTTTGGACTATATTTTTGTTTCGGGCGTATAATGGTGTATCCAAGTTTCATCCACAGTAATTAATCGGCGCCTAAACTGCGCCAACAGAGCGTTGGAAATGTTCATTCGAACACGTTTTTGGTTTCACATGAGCAAACGCGGCACCCAACGCGCGGACAGCTTTCCATCTCTAAATGTTGATTTAATATGTGACAAACACGTTCTTTTGACATGTTCATTACCTCTGCTATCTCTCTCACTATGATTTGGCGGTCGTCTAGCACCATTTGGTGAACTTTGGTGATGCTGTCGTCGGTAGTTGCAGTTTTTGGACGTCCCGAACGTTCATCGTCTCCCAAGCTCTTACGACCACGTTTAAATTCAGCTGCCCAAAATTTCACTGTGGTAAATGATGGTGCAGAGTCCCCATACACAGAATCCAACTTATCTTTGATTTGCGTAGGTGTATTGCCTTTCAAAAATAAATATTTAATGACAGCTCGATACTCGATTTTGTCCATTTTCATAAAAACACTCACATCGACTCACTCAAACGACTGTTACACAACTGCGCGTCCAAAATGGCTAAAATTCGGTGAGTAACTGTCAACAGATGAGCAACGAAATTCACTAGCTTTTATTTACTGCTGCTATCTTCATGTTTAGATCAGAAACTTTTCAGACCACCCTCGTGTAATATATAGAGAATAAAATGGCTAGGTTTCAAAACAAAACTACCCAGACAACAAAACTAGTAGTTCTCTCGCCTCGCCACAAGATGGTGGAGTGAATTTACCTTTGTTCTATCTCTATGGTACACCGTCTTTGCAATACACCCTCCATATATAAATACAATTTTTTTGAAATATAAATAAGCGTTATTATGCGAAGGATGTGAGGTTTATCTTGTGAATTGAAGGGTCTCAAGGATTTATACCAACAGGCAAACTGAAGTGAGTCAACAAGTAGCTCCAAGAAGACTCGTAATGAATCTCGATGGAGTCCTCTTTGAGACAGCAAACGCCTCGAACGAGAGATATTACTTAAGCTGAACGTTAAGGGGCTAAAATTATCGCCGCTTTGCCGGATAATTGGCCCGTGACCTGGCGCCAACGTGTGGAAACCCTTTACGTCGCTAAGTCTTTTAGTGCTTCCAACGTGGGCGGGATCCTTTCACAGATGTAATCACCTCACATACAGAGGCGAGAGGTATGCCTTAGTCCACGTAGTCAGGACAAATGGTTTCTCAAACTGAATACTATATACATATGATTATTTCAATGTAAACATATGACTTAGGTTCTACAACATTCACTGTAAAGGATTACTTATAAGGAAAAGGAAAGTGCTAACGTCAACTTGTTTACTGAGGAGATAGTAATAATTAGTCAATCCGGTTGCTTCGACAAAAATTGGATTTTTTTCTCTCGTATTTTTGGAAATATAAGAAGAGCGAGTTTTTTTTTTCCTTCCTAGCCCCTTTAAATTCACAGATAATTATATACAATTATAGATCCTCAAGTGAATCTATCTACAATTTATTTCCTGTAGCTTCGCTACATTGTATACAGGTTTTGTTATTTTATAAAAATTATGTAATGGAATAAACAACTACTGAACTGACTAATAAAGGTGATGGGGCTCACCTTTTTGATCAAACTTAATACTAACTTACATACTAATTCTTAACCTAATTTCCCCCGACAGTCTGTTGCCATCGATGCGGGAGGGGTGGTGGGGTAATAGTGTTAAGCACTGGGTTTGCTAGATGCTGCAACGAGTCAAAAAACTTTGTGTCTCCGGCGTATGAACTCACCGATGGCACACCAAGCAACGGTAGAAGGGTGAGAGAGAGAGAGAGTTCTGTTTAGAACTAATTTATATTATTTGTTCTTAAAACTTTTTCAAGATATAGAGATATTTTTTGTAATATTCTGCGAGTTGTCATTGATGATTTGTTAACGATAGGGGAAAATTAAATCACTATATATCATATTGTTGAATATAATTTTTAGATCGATTGATCGTCACTGTCGTAGAGTTAACGATCTTGCTGAAGTGTAGTATTTATTACTTAATAAAAAAAAACTCACAATAATCGCATATTCTTTTTTTTTTTTCTTTTTTTTTTTTTTTTCCCTAAGCTCTCAAACATAAAAATAGGAATGTGGGAAAAATAAGGAAAATTATTTTTGGCTGGAAAGTGCCTTTCACTAAGGGGAGACCCCTATTTGAAGGATGTATGAGAAGGATATGGGGTGTGGAATGCCTAGAAAGGCGGATGGAGTCAGGAAGGTAGTGAGAGTCTACCAAGGATTGAGCCTAGGGGTGCCTAGGCGAATAATTGCAGAATTTGTACCACAAAGACAATGTATCGTAGAGGCGATTGATTGAAACGGGTAGAGAAATAAGCTCTAGATCAGCGTTCCATAGAGTTTAAATTGAGCTTGACGCCACCTCCAAAACAGAGGGTAGGGCTCAAATGTCACTTGTTTTGTTCCTTACAACGGTCAGGTTTAGTGACTTAGGGGGGCTTGATACATTCCGGAACAAAAGTTCAACATTCAAGGACTCGGATTAACTATGATAGACGATTTCCTATTTATTTCACTAATTTACCAAGATTAATTTTAGAAAGTTTATAGTAGCTGCGATTGCCGTAAAATGTAGGAGAGTGATATAAATTGGTTAAGGAAAGTAACCAAAAACGTCTGTATACGTAAAAAAAATGAGAGAGAGAGAGAAAGAGAGAGAGAGAGAGAGAGAGAGAGAGAGAGAGAGAGAGAGAGAGAGAGAGAGAGAGAGAGAGAGAGAGAGAGAGAGAGAGAGAGAGAGAGAGAGAGAGAGAGAGAGAGAGAGCGAGAGAGAGAGAGAGAGAGAGAGAGAGAGAGAGAGAGAGAGAGAGGGAGAGAGAGAGAGGGAGAGAGAGAGAGAGAGAGAGAGAGAGAGAGAGAGAGAGAGAGTTTTTGAAAAGTAACTTTTTTGTTGCTGGAGTTAAATAATTTTTAATTCTTAGAACACATAATAATTGCACAGTCAGTACTGTAAATATTCTGTACAGTAGGGGTGACATAGAGAGACAGATAGAGGTAGGTGAGGACTGTAGGTGAGAGGATAAGTATATATTATATCGTATTGTAGTTTTAATTGAGGTATCGTTTTTTTTTTTTCTAGTTCAAACAGTTTAAACGATTGAAAAATGCAAAACGTTGCGCACCAATTACAACAATGTCGCGTACAGCAACAATGTTTGAACTTCATTAACCTCAATTAGCGATATGAGCAGGTTCCCTCAGTGGTGCCGTTCTGTTACGGTCTATTGTGTTAGCAATGATTATCAGATTACAAACGGCGATTAACTTATTCCTTTATCGGTAGTGTACTCTAATGGAACCGTTGCAGATCTGGCTGATGGAACAAATGGATATAATGTACTTGTATGAAATCATTAAAGTACTGTGATAGCTAGTTGATAGAGAGATCGATATTAATTAATTCCCTTTTATTACTCTCGTCCAAGAACATAAGAACCGATTAGTCAAAAAACTTAATAACGTAACATAAAAAAATAATCATGTCATACAAATAACCGTTAAGTATACAAATGCCATCTAGGCTACATTCACATATATTGTAATGATAATTTAGTTCCAACTAAATTTTTTGTTAGTAAGTTTGCCAACATGACCATCAGGCGAACTAACTGGCTCATGTCCAATGAAGCAGCTGACGCAGGAGCGTGGGGACTTCCCAAGATTCCACTTCCTCTTTCGCATGCGAAGGAGGTGACCTCCATGTGAATTTAGGACGTATCTGGGCTGTCTGTAAATACTGTATGAATGAGCGAGCGAATGAAAATTGTAAATATAGTATGAATAAGAACATTTATCACAATTACTTGTAGGTTATTGTAATTTTATCACAATAAAGAAGAAGTAAGTAGAATTTAAGCTAGTGAGTTTTCGGTTGAAATCCCCCTGCATAGAATATTTATTGCATATACGAAAGCGATACTCCTAAGCCTTTTGGGAGGTGGTTTTATTATAGTGGATTTATGTCTTAGTACACTACACATTGCCAAGTATATTAGAGTGCTTTTCTGTCGTTAATCCTCTTTTAATACTCACCTCTTTGCTTCCTAAGCATCTATTATATCCGGTGATCCCTCACTCCACAAATCGTGCATATAAAATCGTAGATAACGTATGTTAAATCTTAATGTCAAATCATTTTAAAATTCTAAAAATAAATAAAATTATATACCAATTGAACGTTTCATAAATTTTAATTTATTATATTTAAAAGGCTTTCTTTTTCTTTTTTTTTTTTTTTTTCAGAAAAGGAGAAAAATATTTTCTTTACAAAGAAACTGCCTTTTCCTTGATCTTTGTTCTAAATAAAACCCTTGGGTCTCTCCAGAAAATATGTTTATAAAATTACAAACGCCTTGCCTAAAGTCAGGCATCTTCAGTACTTAACAAATGTTACAAACTAGCCATAATAAAATCAATAAAACATACGATTTGTCACTCAATAACATTTCATGAAACCTTTAACTTCCATTAATTTATTTTAAAACATAAAAATAAAAATCTTCAAAATATGTTCATGTTAAACCTAAAAAAGTTCTTGAGCCAAATTCAGAATCGGTTAAATAGCTGTATAGATAGCACATTTAAAAGTATCGTTGATTTTTAGAGCAGTTTAATAAATAATGCAAAAAGAATTGCAATGATTTTCAAAAATAAAATTTTCAGAGTGAATAATATAAACCGGACATTTAGTAAGATTCAAGTCGGATTTAATAGGTTCTCTATTAAATAACGCTTATTGATTTACATTTAGTTTGTTAAGTAAGCTATTAAGATGACAGTATTAAATGACCAAGTTGATTGGATTCATAAAACGAAGTAATGTTTATTAAAAGCACCAAGCAGTGCTGCAGTTGAGCCATAGGTGCGTAACAGTTCTTTTTTTAAGTAATAACCTGAGGATTTGCTGGACTGGCATGAAACGCTTACCAAAAGCATACAACCCACTCTTTTCATATTTGTTGTATAGCAGAGCTTTAAAGAACTAAAAATATCCAACAAACGTTTGTTGAGAGTATTAACACCTCTCCTATTAGGTGTTAATATTATATTCTATTACTAAGTAAGCTTTCTTCAATTAAATTAGCAGCGCTTTGTTATCACGCGCGTGCTTCAGTTGGCTGCCACTAGGTGGAGCTAGAGACATATGACCAGAAGGTTTTAAAGAGGTTTTTGAGTGTGAAACAAGTAAAGTGCAAACAGTGATAACAATAAACTGTAATTGTTGTTTCTTTTGTTTTACAGAGAAACAGATTACTTATTGTTATAAGAGGAAGACCAAACCAATCTTATATATATATATAATATTAGATTCCTACGGGTTTTTTTTTGGAAACTTTTTTGTAATCTTCAGTAGAAAAATGTAATTACTATAAGTGGAAGTAAATACTAGCTATTTATTGGAGAAGAGGGCTTAGTCTAGCGTGAGAGCCGGTGGAACGGTGGCAAAGCCGCTGTTTCCGTCCGCGGGAGGAAGTGGGCGGTCGCAAAACGTCACCCGTCAAAAGTTTCCGACGACCAACTGGGACAGGGAATGTTCGGAATCCCTTCTGGCTGGATGGGTCGTCAACCTTTGTTGCTACCTTCGCTGGGAAGGATAATTTATGTAGGTATACAACAGCACTCGCCCGAGGTCTGAAGTCTGGACTCACTGCTCACAGGCATTCAACTAGAAGACCACGACTCCTGGTACAAAGTACTACTAAGTAAGTATTACTCCTAGTACAGCACATACAAAGATTTAAAATTTTGTAACTCTTAATCTTTAATTTTTTAAAAAATAATTTTAAGTATTAAAATATCTGTCTGGTTTATTCAGCTCTAGACGCGATGAATTATGACACAATTTTACAAAAGGTAGAATAAAATACGTGTCATATTGAACATAACGAAAATGCTTAGTTATATAATGCTAAGAATACTGTAATCCTAATATTATATGTATAGAATGCTAAAAGCCCCTTCTAGTGTATATCTGCCTCGGGACTTCATGGAAGTTACTACTGTTTCTTGTTATTTTTTTTAGTAAGGGACCGCATCCCAATTCCTGAAACAATCCTTCTCATATTCACATATGTCTTAGCTTTAGTTCCAGTCCACACTTGTTTCCCAGACACTAGTCGCTTAACATCTCCCCGACCCAGTATGTATTAATCATAACTCTTAATATTTGTATATACCAGTGTTTTGCTTGTACATCATAATAAAGCTTTTCTTTTAAAATAGTCTCCTCAAAAAAGATTATTTAAATCTAGATTAAGTATAAACAATCAGTTAACCCAAGAATTCAAATACATAAATATTTTGAGCCACTGTCAATACAGGACAACCTCTTTGCTTTTATAATAATCTTTATTATGATGAAATTACAATCTGCCTTATTGGGCAATGAGTAATTGTGATAAATGTTCTCATTCGCTCTCTCATTCATACAGTATTTACAAAGAGCCCAGAGATCTCCCAGAACAAATTGAAAATTATGAGCAGTAACAGATATGGCATCATTTTAAATTAAAACTGCTGATTACGATCACATTCCTAGCTAAGATGGTAATCCGCATAATTTATTAAAATTCTTTAACGTTGTTAGACAAGCAAGGAATGCAGCATGTGCTCAAAATAATTCCTTCAGAGAATTGAACGTGAATTGACTACTCAGGTACTCAGAAAGTACTCGTCGACCTAACGGGATAAGCTGACTACATAAGCACTACTTGTGAATTCGATACTGTAGAAGAGCTATTCAATTATTTAGAGAGAACGATTAGAGACTGGCGTTCAATTGAGTAACTAAAATTGGAATTATTCAACACCAACATTAAGCCCTAAGGTCAACTACTAGATTTTAATCATCAACCCACTACTGAAATTGAACGTTTTTTTAGGGTTAAAACCAGAACGACAACAATCTACCATAATCCTAAAAGTACAATTGTTTTCATTAATTTTCTTATATTAAAGACCAAGTGGACAGGAAATAGTTATTGATAAAAAAAAAAAAAAAACTATACTAATCCAGAAATAATAGGCAAGGGCATTAAAAGACGCCGAGAAAATTTTATTATAAAAACCAAACGAAAGTAATATTCACCTATCGCGATATAATAACTTCTTGAAATACCCAAACAAAATAAAATTTTACATTTATAAATTTAGTCCGAATTATAAAAATTTTATTTGACAATAATGTAATAACACCTTATTAATAAATATCGGCACAATTAATAAATTAACTCATGAGGTCGTTAAGAAAGCAAATGAAATAAAATGTATTGATGACGTTAGCATTAGTTAACTTTAGCGTTAGTATTCAAAATTAGCGTTAGATTAACTTCTAAGTCTGGTAAAAGGTTCGAACAAGTAAGGATAAAATTTTGATTGTTCAAAAAAAAAAAAAAAAAGGATAAAAGTCTTCTTCTAAAAAATTCTTCTTGAGAAAACGCTTCAAAAAGAGCTTCAAAATCGTTAGTTATGACATACAAGACAAAATAAAGGAATTAGAACGTGAAAGACGACTTTCAATTGTTTCAGATGATTGCGGAAGCTTGCCGACAGATTTTGAATTTGTTTCTCCAGATGCTTCAGACACTAGTCACAACTTTAAAAGTACAGAAGTTATCGACTGGTTCAGGAGCAATGACCCTTCCAGTCAACAAAATATAAATATTTAAAATGTATTATTCATTTTTAGATTTTAGACAGTTGACCTTATAATTTAATAAAATTAGGAACTGTAACGTAGGAATGTAAATATAATACAGCTAAATATAATAGGAATGTAAATATAATACCGCTATAATCTGCACCTGAATGCCAGTTTCTTCTACATTACATCCTTTCGTACAGCTACACATATTCACTAAATAAAATAAATCACTTAATTAAAAAAAAAAAATGAACAAGGAAAGGACTTACGAAGGGCCATGGTAAAGCAATAAATCAAGGAAATATGGACGCCGATGATATGATGAATCATGACACAATTTTACAAAAGGTAGAACAAAATACGTATTGAATTAATTTATTGAACATAACAAAATGCTAGATTAAGTATGATATAAACAATCAGTTAACCCAAGAATTCCAATAAATATTTTTAAGAACCATAATCATTCATACAGTATTTTGAAACAGGCTAGAGTCCTCCTAAATCCACATGGTTGTCATTTCCCTCGCATGCGAAAGCTGAAGCGGAGTCTTGGGAAGTCCCCAACGCTCCTCCATCAGCCGTGCCGCTCAGGACATATTGTAGAAACTGGCCATTGCCAGGTTACGCATTTATAGCAGGTCACGAGGTCACTGCCGTTTTAGCCTCCGAACAATTCCTCAAATATAATAGTACTGAACAATCATTGATTTTAAAAATGTACACACCAAAAAAGAAACGTTGGACCAATCCATTTAAGCCCCTTGGTCTATTAAGGTAACCAGGTACGTGAAAAAGAGACTTAAGACCGTAACTAGGTAACAAGGTAGGTCACGAGGCCACTGCCTAGGAGGGGATGTGTGGCACAGTGCAATGACTGTGCTTTTTTAACCGTATTACACGAAAAATTCATAGAAGTATAATATTCAATTCTATCAATTAATAGAATATTCGTACGAAAAGATTGTTACATACTAGTACAATTAAACTTGAAGAATTCAAACGAATCTATAACGCACACAATTAAATTATAACTAGAGAAACATAAATAAACTGGCTAACAGGAAAAAGTACTTGTTCAATACCTAATAAAGGGATTATTTTATTGTACATTACAGCTTCCTGTAAATACTACTGCAATATCCCACGTCCCTATCTGAAATATATTAAAACATTTGTAATGCATGCATTTAAAATTACGGCTGTTAAAGATGTTATTATGTATTTTTTCCGAAAATTTACATTAACTATAGCTAAGGATTTTATTTTAATGACAGAATTAATTTAAGATAAATGTATAAAAGAGTTATCATCAAAAAAAGCTAGAACGTTGTATCCTCCTAGAAAGTAAGTTAAAACACATTTTTACAAATATAAAATTAAATAGGGAGTAGATACTCATAAGATTACTAATTTAAAAATTAAGAAAGACAATTTTGTACAAATATACTGCTTTATTAATTAACCTAAAAGAAATAATACCACCCTGCCAATTACCTACGATTAAGTATCCGTTCCTACCGAATAGCCACCCAAAAATATAATTATACCTTAAGAACTAGAAAAAATAGAAAAAGGTAAATAACATTACCAAACCATAAGTCATACCAGTGTAAATATTGTAAACAATAAAAGAAGCAGCTGCAAAAAACTAGTCTGAGACCCTTGAAGGGGGAGTCAGGTAGTGACACAGGCCTGGGTGGGTCCCGGTCTAGAACAGTCTAGCGTCACCGCAATCCTGCGGTTTGGTTGGTCAGAATAAGACCCCAGATCATAGGTTACTGGGGGCGATATATACCCCCTAGTTTTAGGAAATAAATCATTCTATCTACGGCTCTCTGACTGGTACTTGCAGCTGCAATGATGTTTTAAGGTTTGGCCTTCTCATTTATTAAAACCTCCGCATATCTCTTCCTAACCTCGCTACGGTTTAGCCCGGCCTCGTCAGCCCGCACACTTTCCTAGTGGGATTCTCTGCCTTCGTCTCGCTAAAACTAGCACCTCCTTGGGAGAGACCTCTCCCTCGCGGACGACGGTTGCCGTGGCCCTACAAACATTACCTAGTAGTGTCTCCAATTGCAATCCAGTCTGCCTCTCTCGCCTTTGGGATCCGGACGGTTTTCGCCTACCTTCAGATACCAAGTGTGAATTCGTGGTCGTTCCAAGACCACATAAACTACCTACAATACCTAACATATACCTCTTCTCCTGAACATAGAGCACTGTCGGGGCACATACCTATCAAATACGGAGTCAGATAGTACAGTAGTAAGACCCATCATGTAGCAATTGTCCAGGTCATAGCCTAATCAACCCTCACTTCGTCACTAGGACTAGGGTAACTAGGCACCCCCTCGTGACGACCCGACACACGGTATCACGAAATCTGTCAGAAGAAGGATTGAAATATATATAGTTATTACAATTTATATTACAATGATATATATTTGAATTTATAACATGTTAGCTGCTTAAAGGAAGAAGGAGTTACAAACATAGCTTTCCTGAGAAACTGTTGAATAAGACGAAGGTTATCTCCTTTTCCCTTGCTGTACAGTCCTCTCCTTTTTACACATTTTCCTCTTTCCTACATGTCATTAGATCAGTTATTAGGTCTCTCACGAAAGCATATTTAATAAACCATTTTTTTAAAAAGTCTTAACTGTTGCGAGCTTGTTAATTGTACAAAAAAGGTATCAAGTTGAAATAATCAAATCGGGTATCTCTAAACTTAATTAATTAGATGTGTTATATGCTCTGATATTATTGGACAATATTTACAAAAAGCTATTAAAACTTCCATTAAAATTGTTTTCGAAACCATAACGAAAGCTTATTGTCTGATAAACTAATCACACTTAACTCGATCTTTTAAATATCAAATTAAAATAACAATTTAAAATTAGCACGTTAGTTCGCATGTCATCATAATGATAAAAATGAAAAGTCTCCTTCTGCTAATGTATATGACGGCAATAAAAATTAAATTAAATTAAAGCAGAAGGAAGTTCGCACTTTTGGACGGCACGTGGCCTTCCTTCAAATCAAAATAGGGTACTCTCGACCAACACGTGCAAGGAAGGAGTTTTTCATTGAGTTCGCTATATCTCATAAGTTAGCTAGAGGGCATAAGGAAAGTCTGCATATGAACCGTATGGATAAAATTCCACGTATTCAGTTATGGGGGATGTTAATCCATTCTCAGAAAGGCCCCCATTAATAAATGACGAAGATATGATGAAATTTCCATATTTTGTGTTCACATAAACATAATTATTATTTATAATTATAAATTACTAAGGTGAAACTGGTTTCAATTCACATGTGTTGTTAATGTTACTATAATAAAACCAAAAAAAAACATGATAAAACAAAAACTATTCATAGTGTTAAAAAATTGTTAAGCTACAAATGTGACGTCCTTGTAAATATGTCGATAACCTATTTCCTAAACCTATAAATTCGGTTGAATAGTTTAGATATAAACAAGTATTCTTAATAAGACAAAATTTAATTTTCCTTATTTCAGTTATGACGAATTCATTAATTTACAATCCAAAATAATGTCGGTTTTACTTAATAACATCATGTTTCATTAAGTAATGAATTCGTTTTACTTGATGTTGTTTTTCAATTAGAACTTTAGCGCTATTTCTACTTCGATTTCGGCTTCCTCATTTGAGTGTTTGGTATGCGCCTAGGACTACGATCGTGATACCATTTGAAAACTAACAAACTATGCTACAATGCAATCCGGCAATGCAACTTTGCCATTCGTACTGAGAAACGATAATATTTCGCCACACCCTGATCTGGCTGTGAATTTATCATATACTACTATACCTACTTATCATTCCCGTTTGATATGGTGCTTTCATAAAAAGACAAAGAAACAAAAGCTAATGAGGATACAAAGAATGATTGCCCATAGGGTAATAGGGGATACAAAAGTGTATCTTATGAAGCCTACTTATAAGCCGGATAGAAGCATATCTCTAATAAATTCAAAAGACAGTATGTATTTTTGGATCAATATTTTGTAAAGACATAACGTGAGTGAAATCGTCATCAAAAAGTACATCGCTATCGATTAATTGGCCTGTGACATGAAATGGGTTGCAAATTAGTTACGAATTCTCGACAAAGGACTAAATTAGTTGCAATGAAATTGTCTAACTGGCTACAGAGTATTCCGGTAAAATCTCTTAATTTCCACCTTTTATAAGCTGAAAGAAGCAAAAATGTATTAGCGAAAAAATACTTCAAAAAAAAAAATTGTAAACCTCGGGCATGATTTTGGAATTTTGTAATAAGTATACAAAATACGGGTAAAATAGGTACGGGTTACTGCTGGCAGGAAATTTGTAAAAACTAAGTATTTTCACTAAGTTAGTACATCATGTGAGGTTTTCACAGAAGCGTACCTATGGGGGGAGTCAGCGGTTCACTCCGGGTGGCATTATTCTTATTATTTTAAATTATTATAAAAAAAAAAATCAACTTATATAATAACGTTATAATCAACAGAATGAATGTCTATAATAAGTGTGAAATTTAACGAAAATGGGCACTATACCCTGTGGCCCAACTCCTCGACGTCACTTAATCAGTAATAAGGAAAATACCTTGTAGCGACCGCTAAATATATAAGATGAATCACCCTATACTCTATTGTGTATATATTGTAAATTAATTTAAGCAAATGTAAATAACATTACCAAAATATAAATCATTGTAAATGTGGTAAACAATAAACATGCAGCTGTAGGCCAATTAGTTATATGAGCTGGGGCACCAGCCACCAGTACCAGGTACTAAGGGGGGGTAAGGGACCCAAACCGACAAGAGACCATTACCTGGGTCACGTATCGGTGACATATCTCTTTGTCAGAGAACAAAGAAACCCACACACTCAACTGGCATTGGGCACAATAAAACCAAAACTGATTGGCTACTGACGAAGCCTGCTGGGTATTTAAGACCGGTGGTTTGGGGCTTGTATATCATTCTCCTGGCAACTAACTGGCTCATGGCTGCATGAAAACTCTGAAACTTGACTTCCTCATTATGAAAACCTCTCTCTCCTCACCTCGCTACGTTTTATACCAGCGTTGTCAGACCCCACACATTCCTAGTGGGAATCTCTGCCTTCGTCTCACTAAATCTAGCACCTCCTTGGGAGAGACCTCTCCCTAGTGGACAACGGTTGTCGTGGCCCTGCAAACTCGCCAAGCAGTGTTCCCCACGGCGATTCAGTCTGCCTCTCTCCGGTTCACACTCGCCTTTGGGATCTGGACGGATTTCGCCTACCCTCAGATACCGAGTGTGAATTCGTGGTCATTCCAAGACCACACAAACTACCTACCTACCTACCCTATACCTCTTCTCCTGAACATAGTGCATTGTCGGGGCACATGCCTTTCAAAAATGAAGTGAGATAGTAAGACCGTCATGAAACGATTGTCCAGGTTATAAACTTAATCAACCCTCACTTCGACACCAGGGCTAAGGTAACTAGGCACCCCCCTCGTGACGACTCGACACACGTTAACTGTAAATTTGGAATTAGCATTGGCCACATACAGGTACGTCATCCTGTGGCAATAATGAGAATAACTAAAGAGTTTCAAGTGAGTAGATGTATACATATATTCAAAAGAATAGGTATATAAAAATGCTTAAATTTGATAATTATGTGTATGTGTTTATTTATATACTTGATTTTTATGTACTTGGAAATGGTAGCAAACAGGAGGCCGCTATAGATGGCCTCTAGGTACGCCACTGGGACACCGGACCATCCTATTCATTCCATACTTTCGCTACGCCACGATTTCTAGAGTGCTAACATCTTGAGAGCTGGTAGCTACAACAAATATAATTGTTTAAACGTATGTCGTCTTATTCATTTATTTCAATATTATTAGGACCAAATATTCACAACGAAAAATACCCGCCCGGCTATTCGGTTTTACCACCGCTACGAGTGGTACTGATTTCCCGCGAGCACTTGAACATCATCCGCCAACTATACTTGAGCTTTAAAGTTATTCATAACAGGCTGAGCCGTCGATCTGATATCTTATTCATGAATAGGCACTTGCCCGCTGCTCTCATTCCGGTAATGGAATTGAATAGAGTTAATAAATAATGATTAGCATTCATAGGATGATAAATTTTCGAAATATTTCGAATGCCGAATCAATCCTCTTGAATATTCATCGGACCGGATGACTGGCTAGTAGATATTGCAGTACAATAGGACTGCCAAGGGATCCGGGGCTGGCTCCCTTTATAAATTGCAAACACAAGTTCACAAAGAGCAGAAAAGCAAATTGTGGTTTACCGGTCTTTTGAACTACTTAGGGTAGGAGATTTTACACGTGGGGACTACGAGCCAAAATTAATATACTGGCTGTTTTATTCCTTTATTTTTGTATTTAATTATTTTCGTCCGTTTATACTCCGCTACTTAGAACTGAAAAGCCGGCAGTCCAATCGAGAGCAACCAACTTTTGTTCATAGGAATGAAATAAATTAACTTTTCATCTTGGGATTCGAAACCAGAACCTTCTGGAATTAGTAAGCTACATTTTTGTTAATTACTTACATAATGATTTATTTATGAATCTTTAAAAAATGCTTGGAGTCTCTCCCATATATAGATTTTTTTTTTATTGATATACCATTCTCATTTCGCATATACAGTCATCATCAGGACTAAAATTTAGAACATACAAGATACATTTTCCCTCATATATAGAACAATAATAACAATTAATTTATATAATAATAAGATTTGAAACAATAAAAATGCACCAGAAAATTATATGACATTAACATTGTAAATAAAAATTGGATTAAAATTTAAAATTAATCATTCATAGTTGTATTGTTATATATAATATTTTCAATTGAATTAAAATACCTGCAATTTGATCGTGATACTGAAATGTGATGTCTGTTTGAGCAATGCTAATACAAAGAATAATATCATGAAGATTTATACCAACCTAAGTACTTACACTTAAATTTGTTAAACTCTCCAGCTCATTAAATCGTGACAATTTAAATAGCACAAATATTGACAAATTAAACTTTTGAAATGCTGGAACGGCATTAAATGGCGTTTGCTATTGTTGGTCTAAAACATTTTTGAAATTATTTTGTCCTCTAGTGTGTCATTAACAATGATACATCAGAACATTAAACTATTTGGCTTTTGAGCTGTGGTTGAACGGATCAAACAAGTTAGCCATAGTTGTTTATTTTAGCTTTCCCCCTTGACTCCCCGTCATTGAGACTATCCCATAATCAGTTTATTTTTAATTGTGGACTATTATTAAAGTTATTTTTTTTTAATGTTCATATACAATGTAAAAGTATTAGATCCATAGTATTTTCTATATTCGATAAATTTCCATAAAGGAAATTCCAAAATATCAAAAAAAAATCCCACATTTGATCCAATATGATCTCGTGGATTACCAACCACAATACCACATAGCCAAAAATGCTTTATGTAACATGTGGCTACTATTTATGTCAACGTGGAATGCATCAAAATAAGCCCTACACTGCTCCACGAAGTGACAAAGCTACAACGGAGCAGACCAGACAGGTCCGAATTACGTTGGGTGAACTGCTGTGGCTTACCTCAGGAAATTATACCTGCTACAAATTCTGCTCTACTTGGACTACAAATTGCCTAAACTATCTTCAGTCTGGAGCCTGTTGTCCTGGACTTAGTGGTTTTTTGTTTCAAACCCCTTTTCTGAATAATTCATGATGAATATATAGTATGGATTCTACAGTAATGAATGAATCTATTTACATAAATGCGTGCTGTGCTTGTTATATCTACTGTAGCGTAGCTATATTACATAATACATGGCTTGTCTACAGTAAAAGTGATAGGACTCACTTTATGGTTGATTATAGCTAATACTAACCTAAATATATATAAAGCAACTTGACCTAGTTTTCCTTGACAGTCTGTTGCCATCGATGTGGGAAGGGTGGTGGGGCCATAGTATTAAATACTGGGTTTGTTAGGTGCTGCAACGAGTCAAAAACTTGATTTGTCTCTGGTGGTTGAAACTCACCCACGAACGGCACACCAAGCTATACCATATATATGAGCAAAAGAGGGCTCCTTTCATTGTAATGAATGACTCTTAAGAAGGTGTTATAAAAACTACAACTATTGGATTGCAGTTAAAGGTCTATACAATAGAAAGAGATCAGGTGATGGGGCTCAACCCTTTGGATTACTTTCAGAAGGACCTAAAACTATCTTACGGCGCTAACTTACAAACTAACTTAAACCTAAAGTGTTGCCGACTCGACTACCTCCTGTCAGCAATGGGAGAGGTGGATATCGCGTTGAACACGGGGTTGGTAAGGTATTGCACAGAGTCAAAGAATTCGATATGTCTACAGCGAATGAATTCATCCACCGAAGGCTGCTTCACAAAAGTCTCCATGCAGTTCACAATTTTTCTGCTAGAGGAATAAAGTATGTTGAACTTTCTTGAGTATCCCGTTTTGAAATTGTGAGAGTCGCTTTGCTGTAAGATTGTTTAGTAAGATGACTAAAAAGCGGTGCACCATACAGCAGAGCTGACCTGAGTACGCTCTTGTATCTCATCAGCTTGAGGCGCAGTAATACATTCGGGGATGTCAGCAAGTGTGTGAGGAAGCCTTCATGCGTACTTGTTTCATCTCGAACTTGGTTCAACGAAAAGGGAGGTGTCGATAATTTTTTCCCCAAAATATATGAGGATATTTGCGGGAGATTTCCGCTGTGTTTCTTCTGAAAGAATAATATCACGCAGTAAATCTTATCTGCGTTCAGAGCAACGTTGAGTTTCCCCAATGTGTCACTAATCTTGTAATTAGCTGATTCTGCCTGTCGAAGCGCTAGTAGCTCACTAGGCGCTTATGCTATTGCTGTTAATCGCGATGTCACCGGTGAAAGCAGCAACACTAGTATTTTTGTACCGGGACCAGACAATTTCGGGCGTACACACATTGAAAATTACTGGGGAATTAGTGAAGCATTCCCTGCATGTACCTAAGTGACATTCAAGCAATGACAACTGCGACTCCAAAAGGGTATTTTCACCTAATGAAAGCCAAGGATAAATAGACGGAGGGTTTTTAGTTAAATAATAAATCTTTAGAGATTACAATTTTTTATATTTAGTTATTAGAATATTTATACAAGCGAACGTTACCAGATAGTTATAATTTGGGAATGCAGGAAAATAAGGAAAAAAAAGAACCAGATATTAAAATTAATTCCTTTTTACTACAGTATTTAATATTAAAAATGTTAAACGTTCAAAGTTGGTTGCTTCAAAAGCCATTATTATAAATATTTCGTATTATAGGTTTTGATAATTAATAGCCAAAGAAGTTTGTATGATCGAACCCGATACTGAGCTGCAATAAAAGGAGTTTTTGTTTACTGTACCAAATAATATTGGTACCAATACAATGATAAAAATTGCCCACTTTCGTATTATACATCATCATTTCCGTTTAGGTAACAAAAAAACCTGTCATGTACCATACTCCTCAAATCATTCCTGTGCCAACTTTGGAATCAAATGTCTATAAATTCGTTTCTATTTACTCCAATAATATTATTTCCGGTTCCATTAATGTCAATCTCATTTCGATAAGCTCTACCTTTAAAACCTGTTCCTTGCTCTCTATCGTTACACAGTTCCTTTCACTTCCACAAAACACAGTTGCAGGTGAAACACTTGGTAAGATCTGCACGTTATCGTTTTAGCAGCTGATTTTCATTCCCGTCCTTAGTTGCTTGATTCGTGTCTGCCCTCTCATCCGAATATTCTGCAATATTCAAATCCTAACTTTTCTTCCAAAAACCGTAATTTTCCGCAACCTGCTAATGAGGCGGAATGTCATCACATGCTCTTGCACTGAATAATATATATTGTAACATTCATGATATTTGAGAATAAAGATCATGAACCCTCACATATGGTAATGGTCATTTTCCCTAATACTCCTAGGAGTGGGGATGACCTGAAAAGCAGTCTTAGCCGAGCCGTCGAGGAGAACGCCGGCTGGCAAGCTCCCGAATTGGCGGTTGCCATACTATCGAAGAACCAACAGTAGAAAGTAACGTTGGTTGAATTACAGGAAGATTATTGATTGAACTGAGAGAAGAAAAAGCAGTTCAATGTTTATTGAATACCATGGTGTGTTGAGACAGATGGGCGGATAAGTTGTAGGTGGGAGTTAGCAATATTGTTTATTATTATGGATCCATTCATAAAAAATGAGCTCAAATTCATGTTTTGTAATTAGTAGTAACTGTGATAATTTAAAAGGATTTGAATATTTTTTTTATACATTTTGTCAATACTATATGTTAATTATAATTATTGTCATATCCATTTTATTTGATTATATTTCACAATTCCTAGTTTCTCAATTTATTAAAAACTACAACATTAGCCTTGAGATCGGGCGATTCAATCGGGATAAATTCCTACGTCAAAGACATAAAACAATTTGAATTAAAGATCTAATGACGGACCTGCCAAGTAAGTTAAGTTAAATTGATCAAGTAAAGTAAAAAGAGAGATGTTGAAAAATGAGGTAGGTTTCAATATATATATATATACGTTTTGAGTAACTGATCTCATCCAAACCTATGTTTCTCAATACATTAATATTTAATAAAATAAATTATGAATGGTTTAATACCAAATATTCAATTGCAAGTGCAAATAAAAAATCTAATAAATAAAATTTCAAAAATATAAATATAAATTAAAAAAGTCACTTGCCTGAACTTCGAGCTCGAAGCCCGGTAAGAAGCTGAGCGGCACAGGGTGGAATGGGTTATCGTATGGTGAGGTGTGAAACTCCAACAGCATGTTGTTCCCAGAAGACACGATGTCCGGAACTGCGTCACCTCCACACAGCCTCACCAGGACCGGGTCTGTCGTCGACCCACCGTCGTACACCGTCAGGTAGTCTTGTACCACGTTGCATTGGTCCCACACTCTGAAGCAATTATCAGACATGAAATTTTAGATTATTAATTTTTCAGTAAATGAAGAAATGCAGCAATATTTGGTATTTGGTTAATAACTATACATATACTTTGTAGAGTGGGATTTGGCCACAGCCATACTTATATTAGTTACCTAGAGATAACTGGGCTTTCATTATTATCTGAGGGTAATTAGTTTAAGAGCTAAAGGCACTATGGCAGACCTCCCTCTCAGGAAGAATTGTTCAGACCTTCATGAACCTGGAGTACTCTCAGTGCATGTTTTAGATATCAGCATGTGGTTTGAGATATTAGAAGTTTGTAATCCACCTTTTACCTACCTCCTTGCTTTCTAAAACATCCTTTCTACCAAATGTAGGGTATTAATATATAACAGAAACCGAGGAAAGCAAATCAATTTTACAAGGTTTGAAGGTTAGTTTTTTTTGTATAAAAAAATTATTCCTTAACTATCAGGTTCACAGTTCAATAATCCAACAATCAAACTACTTCGTGAGAATTTTCGGAACGGATTTCATTTCTTAAAATTATTTTCATTCAAACGATCTGCAGCCAATTATTCACAGACACAAAATCTTCTAAAAGCCTAAAAACTATGCAATGGCAAAAACAATAACTTTAATAACGTTAAACCCTTAAAAAGATCTATCACTAACTCGCCTATAAACTTTTTTTTTTTTATTTTAGTGGTAGTCGGTAAACATTAGACGTTAAGAAAATGTTTTATCGTGTCTAAATTTGTCTAAACAAAAGAAAAAAAATATGAAATTTTCGTACACAACTAAAGAAAAATCAGGGAGAAAAAAATCTTCTTATTTAAGCCAATAACAACTCATCCCTTTCAAATTCATGAAATTCCATAGTAACCTGTCCAAACACCCTAATCCCCTAGCACAGTCATTGCACTGCACCACTCATCCCTATAATTCTCCTCGGAGACTAAAACGGCAGTGGCCTGGTGACCTGCTACAAATGCGTAACAGTGGGAGTCCTGGCAATGGCGAGTTTTTCCTTTCATGTCCTGAGCGTCTGTGGCTCTCGAACTCTTGGTCAGCCTCCACTGGCCCGTATCCGGTGACGCGGATAACGGAGGAGCGTGGGGGACTCCGCTTCCTCTTTCGCATGCGAGGTGACAACCATGTGGATTTGGGAGGTCTCTGGGCTGTTCGTAAATACTGTATAAATGAGCGAGTGAATGAACAACATTTATCACAATTGCTTTTTGCCCAATGAGGCAGATTGTAATTTTATCATAATAAAGCTGTTTAATAATAAAACCAATAACAACGTAACTTAGTAAATGTCATTTACATTCCATTATATCGAAATGTATCTCTTTATCAATCGCTCCTTAGATTCTATCTGCAATTTTCATTTCGGTTGTGGGTCAGAATAATCCAACTATCATACTTGCCAGCTAAAGCCGGCCGGCGTTCCAGAAGGTAGTGTTCCCCCTTCTATACCCCCTCTCTATATACCGCAGACATTTTCACTACTCCCGTTTCCTTTCTGGCTAGCTTCATAGTCCTCTCTACCTATTAAGATCTTGATATATCATCCCGATAGCTTCAAATTCACCGCACTAAAATTGAGCAGGGCTGCGACCAATGGCGAATAAAATTTACTGTATACTGAGTGAATACATAACGTTTTACCTTACGACGTAGATCCTGCCCGACAGTCCTTTTTAACGCTCTACTTCTCCGGTTATCTGATACAATACCATTCCTTGGAAACCACTTTAGCAAAATACTAACTTGGAACCTACTCACGAAAATACAGCAACTCTATCGACGTTTCGGGAAACTATACGGAGTGCTAAACATAAAATTCTATTTTACGAAATCATCATAAAACGGACTTGAATTCTGAGAGACATTAAAGGAATTTGAATATCAAACGCATTGAATCCTTCTCTTACTATGAATAATAAGAAAGTCCTTAGAACAATATTAAATTCCCCATTATACGTCACCAATAAAACCATACTGACCTTAACATAACCACTATCCTTCAGCAGATTTCCTGAATATTTCTAAAGTTGTGAACAGAATGGTACAAAGATCCTGATCCCACGGCTCAAGATTGATATCTAGCTCCGCACAGCCCTACAATCCTCTTGGAGGTTCGTTGGACTCAAATAAAAAGACCTCGAGTTTTCATCATAACAATTCGTTGGTGTGGTGGAAACATTCCAGGATGCTCCCCTCATGTCTGCAGTGTCTGCGGCTCTCACGCTCTTTCTCCCAGTTTTTACTGAGAGTATCTAGCAGTATGACTGTAGAAGAAGCATTGGGGAACACCCTTATTCCTGCTCCCTTTGCTGGCGAGGTGACTAACCCGCAAGTAACTTTGGGGGATTCCTCGGCTTTTTATATATGCCTATGTTGTAGGAGTATATTGCAAATACTGTACGAATGAGAGAGGGAATGTGACAATATATATATGTGTTATGAATGAGAGTGTTTGTCACTATTACCTTTTGTCCTCTTTATAGCCTATTCTTTCTACAGTTTAGCGACGATTCCAGAGAAACCCAATACTCAACTATTTAAATCCTGCCACTTTACAGGCCTAAAGTAAATAAAATAACAATCTGCCTCATTGGACATTTTTTTTTTCTTCTTCACATCAATATGGCATCATTCTGGGCCAAAGTCACATGCCACCTGGTGGGGGGATGACTAACCTAATTGAGGTCATAGTCACCTGTGAGTAGCCATTTTATCGGCGTAATTAAATCTCATTAGTGAAACATATTGGGTGGCTTATTCGCTAGGAATTGTTTTCCCGTTACATTACCTTGAAGGAACATAAAGGTGGTGACATGCGGTTACGTACCGAGCCGCAACAACGAGAAGCAAGAGGGACATTGTTGGCAGAGGTACTAGACCAGGTAAGCGAATCCTTTCTCTATCTTCCTGGTGTACCAATCCATATTGTACAGTCCACTTATTAAGTCCAGATACCAAGTACTGGGTGTTTTGGCGTGTCCATAGGTATTACATACATTTTACGACCGTGATGCAAACCCGTTTATACCCCAAGACTCGATTTGTGGAATAAGCTTTCCGATTTTTTTTGAAGTAAGCGAACTGGAGACGGGACGGTGTAATCGGCTCAGGGCAGGACAGGTGCTAGTCGGCATTTAATTATACATCTGCGGATTGTCAGGATTAGCCGGGGACTCTGCCTTTGTTCTGTCTTTAAATTATTTACCAGAGAAAACTGTAAAGGATTTTATTTAAATCTTTTTTCAATTGAAATGTACATTGTTTATTCTGGTACTACAGCGCGAAACTTCAGATAAGTGAAGTAAGTTTTGTGGATGCTGCAAATAGATCGTTGGATTCTTGATACTAATCGGGGTCAAAGTATGAAAAATGAATGAATGGAAAAAAAAAAACTTTATTGTGGGACATTGTCCCTTAAGAGTAACAAGAAGGGACAAAAAAGTATGTCTAGCTAACAAAAAAATGTTATCTAACATTACAATGAATCTTATTAATTATAAACTAAGATTAATAATAAGATATTATTAAAACAATAAACATAAATGAGTAGAGGTAAAGATTCGCTGACGATTGCAACTGAGAAAATAAAGTAAGCAGTAAAAGAGCGTGAACTGTTACTGATTATCAATAAAAAAATATATAAAAAGAATAATGATGGAGAATCATGAATAGTTTGGAATAAGATGAGGAACAGCTAGAGTTTAATTTTAAATATTGGGGAAATCGACGAACAAATAAAGTTCCGAAGTATTGCGACACAGAACAGAAAAAAAGAACGGACAAAGGAAGTTGTGAGATGGAAAATACAGGTCAGGCATTTAGTAAGTACTGTGAGATTTAAAAGCTGTTTTGAATTGGAGTTTGTAATAAGTTTAAAGATTAATAAGTTGTAAATATAAAGTTTTTTTTTATATATGGTGGCAATGAAGTAGTTAGTGGCAACGAGAACAAGGGTACAACCTTCCCGACTTGGAGTATTGCTGTGAAATAAAAAGCCTCCCAAGCATAAACCTTAGAAAACAATTAATCAAACGTAAAGGTAATACAGTATCTGTTTAGAGAAAGTGGTATCTATTAGTTGGTCAACTATTTTTTAATATAGAATAACTTTTCTGGCAGGAATTAATTAACAAGATCACGACACCGATCCGACACCCGGAAAAGTCACACATAAGCTGTTGCTAGGCAACCGGCTTCTTGATTTGTCCCAGCGAAGTCTCTTGAACATCTTCGAGTTTTGTTACTTTCCCGTTATACTGGATTACCAACCCGGTATCCTATGTGATCTTATCCTAATTAGGCAACAGACTGTAGGGGAAAATTAAGGTAAGATTTAATTTTAAGTCTATGATAAATAAGGGGAGCCCCATCAGTTTTGATAAATTTAGTCCATTCATTTGTAATGCACATCATTGTACATTTGCACAATGCAGATCACTATTAGTAGAAAACAGAATTTGTATAAAATGTACCCAAGCTACAGGATATATAATGAAGCAATTGTAAGTAGATTCGTTTGTAGAATCAATATTTTGTAACATATACTAATTTTGTAACAAGGGGATATGAAAATATATCATATATATATATATATATATATATATATATATATATATATTAGTAAGTTACATGTTGATTGTTGTAAAATAAGTTTCATCCTAGAGGTTCAATGAAATGCCATCATACATAATTGTCGCGTCCGGTAAAGAGAGGACATCACCGTGACATGCTAAACACAGTTACCAGTCGCTGGAGAGCACTTGAAGTACGTTAGTTTAGTTTCTTCATTCCACATAAAGTGAACTAATAAGACGTATTCTGCTTATTCTTTTTCATGAAAATGCCCACATTTCACATAATTTCTGTTTACTTATTTATTTTTTTAATATTAATTACGAATCAAACCAAATAAACGAAGTAGAATTGTATCAAGAAAAAAATGTATAAGAAAAACTATCAAGTGATACTGAATGATATATTTAAAAAAAATGTACGTAATTATTGATAAAAAAATTAAATACTCCGGAAAATTAAATAATTGAATACGGAAACAAATAGGCATTTTATAGCTAAAATAGATTCTGTGAGAAACCTCACTTCGATCAAACAAGAAATGCACTTTTTCAAGTTTAATTTAATGATGTTATTCTTCAATATACTGTTATTATTAGCTTTATATGTTCATTTATTGCCTGAATGCACTGCTCACATTATGTACTGTAACGGTTATAAGTATAAGCCATATTGGACAAAACGGGCCTTTTTGTTTTCTGAACAAAGCAAATCTTCACCAAGATGAAGATATTATCCCTGCCCCTCTTGGATCTCGGGATATATTTTCCTCTTGTTCCTACAAGGCGACTGTACCGATTAAATGGCGGATGTTTTGTGAGCAAACAGGAGTTGGAGATGTACAAACTCCGCTGTGATGGTATAATAAGCTATAATACAGACTCCGCTTCTAGTATTTACACAAGTATTTGTCTTGGATCTCTGGCACTCGAGTTCTACTTGGGTTACTCAATGTTCACCGGTCGACAATTTTTCATATAACTCTTGACGAAATCAATGACGACAAAGTATAATAATAAATTAGGCTTGATAACATAGCCAGTATATAAAAATATTTTTTTTTAGAGAATAAAACCGTGTAAATTTATCTACCGTATCTAATGTTCCAACCATCAAAATCGAGCAATCAAAATACCGTTATTATGCAGAAACGAATTATCGCAGTCGGTATGCATCTATAGTATTTTATACCATTATGGACAAACGCGGCAATGGTGGTTATAACTAATACATTCAAGGGCTTTGAATTTGCAAAGAACACAAAAAATGCATAGTACTACCCACTGCATGATACTAACCACACCTATTTAAAAAAAAAAAAAAAATAAGTTCTCGTACTTAGTTCTATGACATTCCATGCCAATTTTTTTACTTCAGCAGTTTCTCAGATAAGTACTTATATTAGTTTATTGAGGTATTTTGAACCTGATTTGAAACTGTGTCCTGAATTCGGAAGTCTATTGATGTCAATTGGTCGACTTACTAGCAATGTGTTACCAGCTTACGTTGCAATAAATTTGTGGCAATCGATTGGCATATCAACAGTTTAGGTTTGGACTTGAGATTGCTAGATCCCCAGTCATATCAGTATATTTTTTTCATAACTAATATATTGTCGGGTCGTCACGAGGGGTTGCCTAGTTACCGTAGCCCTGGTGACGAAGTGAGGGTTGATTTGGTTATGATCTGGACAATCGTTTCATGGCGGTCTTCCTATCTGACTCCATATGTGATGGGCATGTGCCTCGACAATGCACTATGTTCAGGAGAAGAGGTATAGGGTAGGTAGTGTAGGTAGTTTGTGAGCTCTTGGAATGATCACGAATTCACACTCGGTATCTGAGGATAGGCGAAATCCGTCCGGATCCCAAAGGCGAGTGTGAACCGGAGAGAGGCAGACTGGATCGCCGTGGGAAATACTGCTTGGTAAATTTGCAGGGTCACGACAACCGTTGTTCACTAGGGAGAGGTCTCCCAAGGAGGTGATAGATTTAGCGAGACGAAGGCAGAGATTCCCCCTAGGAAGGTGTGGGGTCTGACAACGCTGGGCTAAAACATAGCGAGGTTAGGAGAGAGAGAGAGATGCAGCAGTTTTCATAAATGAGAAGGCCCAGTTTTGAATATCAGCGCAGCCACAAGCCATCAGTCACCCAGTCGTAAGGAGAATTAATTACAGCCCCAAGCCGCGGATCTTATATACTCAGCTGGCTTTGTAAGTAGCCAATCAGCTTAGGTTTTATTGTACCCAATGCCAGTTTAGTATGTGGTGTTCTTTGTTCTTTGACAAAAAGATATGTCACTAATACCTGACCCGGGTAAGGGTCTTCTCAGCCCTGGTTTGGTTCGCTTAGTACCTGCCACGGGTAGTGGGTGACCCAGCTCCTATAACTAACTGGATTGCAGCAGCGTCTTTATTGTTTACAACATTTACAATGATTTATGGTTTGGTAATGTTATTTAATTTGTTTAAATTAATTTACAATATATATAAAATGGAGTATTGGGTTATTTATTTAATGTAGTTAGCGGTCGCTACATATATATTGAATATAGTTGGATTGACATAAATTCTAATGATAATATCAATAAGTTATATTATGATAACTAAATGTCACTAATATTTGTATTGTATAGTTTATGTCTTGATCTATGTACGGTTTCTTTGTTCCTTTTCAGTAAAAAGTTTTAGAGTAGTTTTTTTTTTTTTCACAGTTAAAGATATCTGTACAGACGAGAGCACCTGGAGCCTCACCCGAGCATTTATAATGAAATAAAACACACATACCAACATAAGCCCTGTACGGCTATTAGGCCGCAGGTTTTCTGTGGTCCGGCAAGGATATCATTCCTCCAGTAATCCGCAATAAAAAAAATCCCTTAAGATTGAGGGGGAAGGGGTAAGAGTGGCCGAACCTAAACCCACAGGAGTGGGATTATAAAATGAACCTTCCCCTGAAACATGTTCATTGCTCTCTTATTTTACGGGGCTACTTTTATTTTCTAGCCTCTCTCATTTAAAACTGCGATACTCTCTTTAATTAAAGCCTTATTTCTTGAAGATAAATGCCCTAAAACATGAAGAATGGGTATCCATTGCGTAGTTTAAATCTAGAAAGCTTTTGTAACCAGAGATTTGTAAACTGATTACTTAAAAACTTGCATGAGAATATTTAGGATTTATATGTTGAAGCCTCATGAAAATATTATGACTTTTGATTATTTTATATCCTAATTAACTTAAATAATTGCCTTATTTTTAATTTTAAAAATTTGATAATTAGTTTTTGCTAGCCGGGAGAATTTTTACTCTAGATTGTTCGATTGCCCTCCATTTTCGATTGTCTTTTGTCCGTCAGATGCGCTAAAATGATTGAATTCACCGGACGTGTCAGAGGTGTATTTACACTTTCTCATTACATAGTACGTACAACTTGCTTACCATCTTATGTAAAATGCAATAAAGCACTGCTAAGGTGACCGGACTTAGCAAAGGCCATACTGAGTTGATTCCAGCCAACAGGATAAAGGCGAATGGGGCATGTCTATTCACAACGCAGCAGTGAATGTCTAACATTGTAAGACATGTGCCAACATTAAGAAACTTTCTGAATAACTAACAAACTGTCATGATAATATTTTGCCTACTCCATAAATATGATGGTTACTATTATTATTATGTTGTTGTAGTTTTATATATTTATATTAACGTACTGGCATATACTACAGTAATTAGGTATGTAATATACTACGGTTTACGATTGTAGAATTACTGTATCCTTCAAACGAATTTAAATATTCTAACCCTAAGTGATCAGAACTGTAGTCAACGCTCCCTTCTGCATTACAAACCTATCGCTTTGTAGTGATCTCCATATGTCCGTCCTTCACCTTGTACGCTCATGATTTTACAAATTCCACCAAAAATATATCCGACTATTATCCGATCATCTTAATCCTCTTATGCTTACAATCCTTCTCGTTACCTAAAGCGGCAATGGGTTCGAGGTACATTGCAAGTAGAAAAGTATGTCATAAGGTCATGTCACTGGCCACCCGCTCTACTCAAGTTCTCAGTACCTGTGGCTTTCTTGCCCTTTATCAAGTCTTCGCCGCATGGCGAAACGATCGGAGACAAGGGTGGCGTTTCACTGCTTCTGGCCATTTCTCCAGCTCTTGGGGCTCCTGGGCAGAATGTGTTTATATATTGCATGAAAGTAAATTGTATATATAATAATGTAATGAATTTTTTTGTCCAAATAAAAAAAAAATTCGTTATTTACCACGATTTCTCAAGATAATATTTTCCTTTACATATTTCAATTCGTGTACCGTAAATTGATGGGGCTTTATCCCTAGAGCAGGAGGATGGGCACAGTAATATGGTGGATAATCAATCATATATTTAATGGGCGCTTGATGGCCTGAATACATAAAGAGAGGAACATAGCGGGAGAAGTTGAGTAAATATGGAAGTGGGTCGATAACCCTTGTACGACCTAGGGCCCTATACTCACTTATATTCAATGTATTAGCGTAAGAGCTTACTTATATTATGTAAGAGCGGAGTTTCTAATAAAATGAAATAGTGTACATTATTGAAATTATTCTGTGTTTTCCACGAATATATCTCAAAAGAGGGACTATTTAATTTATAGGGTGGTTTGGTGACACTGCTTATTCTACAAGGGTATGTCTTGTACTTATAATAAAAGCCGAAGGCATTCATATTTTTAAAGTTTGCTTTGAAAATTACCTCTTTCAAAATCTACAATAGGTTTCTTGCCGGGTTTAGTTATTAATTTCATTTTGTGCCTACAGACAGAGCAAGATATAGTGAGGAATTCACTTAATTTTTAAGATAATTCATAAATTTGATAAGAATTCACTTAATTTTAAGGCTTTCGGGGGTGCCCAAGAATCGGACCAGATTAGTTTAATTTATTTTACCTACCCTCAGCTCATCGACATCATTGCTATATTAAGTTAATTTTAGGAGCGATGCAAGCCTGTTGACAATATAAGAACGAGAGGCCAGGTACCCGGAGCCACCCCAGTCCCAGCCTAGGACGCTAGGTTTCGTTTAAAAACCATTTTAATCATCTTCCTTAGATACATCAATACAATGATTACATTTTCATACACACGGACATTGCACATATGACCTAGATTCGGTAACGGTTTGTCATACCAGACATGTGTATATTTTTAAGGTCAGCAGAAGAAATTGTCAATAATACTAGGCCAAGTATGTTACTTTGAGGTAGGCCTGCATGAAATGTTTTAATGAAAGCCATTAAATTGTTTACTTAAAGGTAGATATGAAACAAGTGTTGAGTTACCTTCTGTAAATACTAATTTCCAGGCAAAGGATACGATACACACTTCTACCAAAAGTTAATACTTCTTTAAAATCAAATTGGTGAATTTCTGTTATATGTTTTCAGTCAATTGGAAAATAATGCTATTTTTGTTCAAAAAGAGTCTAGGGAGTTAATTTCATTACGCAGTAAGCTCCTGACGCTACTGCACCGCAGTTACCTTCAGGTAGTGAACATCCTGCGAACTAGTAGATCCTTTAAAATGGTAACTGGCTTGCCAATCAGATACAATCATACAAGAACTGTTCACTGACAACAATCAAAGACAACTTAATACAAGTCGAAACAGGGATCTGTTGTCAAACATACAGTTTTGGCGATTTACATCTGAGAACACTTCACCTCCACGTCGTCACGCCGTTTATTAAATATGAGTATTTTCATAAGCAAAGCTAATTACCCACTAGAAGCTTTAACAAAGTCCCTGTGCTGGAAACTTCAATAATTATAGACAAAGATACCACCTATCACAAACATTCACAACGAGAGATGTTGAAAAATATTGTCTCGATAGACTTTGACTTCAATTCGTGTCACTTCTCCATGAGTGAGCTGGTGGTCTTGGTGATATCGTAAATTTAAAGTTGAATCTCATAGCTATGTTAATATGATAATCTAGCTCTTTCATTTACTGATTCGTAAACCGGATTCCTAGTTCATCTTGAATCCGTCCTTTTCCAAAGAACCATGCTGGTGACTCAAAGACCGCCGATAGTATTTTGAAGTGGTTTTGTCGTTGTGTATTTGAAGTTATCAAGTAAACTACCGGTTTTAGTAAGGAATGCTGCATAATAATAGATAATAAAAACAATAAGAATTATGATTTGTACTACTGAAACTCTCTCTTTTGATTTGGCGTTTATTGGTGCTAAAAAATGAGTCTTGATCTCCCTTCCTCCATTTCTTATAGTCTTCGTAAAGTACCGGCCAAAGGTTGGAGGATAACCCACCGTTGCTGCCATGAGTTGATCGCTATCTATAGTATTTTTCTCCGTTTGTTCCGTTCTTCATAAAATTTAGTGAAATCGACGTAATTTTATGTATCTCAAGACGAATTGGAATCAGATAAAATGTCCAACAATAAACATAAGAGAATTTAGAGGATGAGAGGTCAGTTAAATTTCGAAATGGTATAGACTGGAGGACCACAATTTGTGTTCTCTTTTGATACGTATAGGGCATTCATTTAGTTCATAATGAAATTCTGAACAAGAGATATAGCGATAATTGAGTTATTAGGCCGTTAGGCCGAGAAAGCCGTTAAAACCGCCGGAGATAGTAACAACTATGGACTATACTGAAAGTTAAACAAGTTCCAACAAGGCTGAGATAAGGTGGAAGACAAGTACGGGCATTATCTGCTCAAACATGGAACATGGAGTTGTCCTCGCACAGGCTCACAGTAGTTCGTTAACAGTTTTAGCCGCACCATTTCCTCCTTGGAATATTCACAACCTCACGCTATTCTCAGGACTCACGCTGTCTCCATCGCGCGGTTGTTTCGGCCAAACGGTAGTGAATTGTCCATGAGTTCACTGGAGCTTTGAAATCTAACTTCCCCCCGGAGTTTAAGCCATGCCGACATCTACTCCAATTTCTTTTATGTACTACCAGATTCAATATTTATTACTAACAAAACTAATATGTTCCTATAGTTAATTTAATTTTTAATTAGCAATATTATGATAAAATTACAATCTGCCTCATTGCACAATAAGTAATTGTGATAAATGTTTTGATTCATACCATATTTAAAATTTTCATTCGGTCATACCGTATTTAAAAACAGCCCAGAGACCTCCCAAATACACATGGTTGTCACCTCCCTCCCATGTGAAGGAGGAAGTGGAGTCTTGGGAAGTCCCCCACGCTCCTCCGTCAGCCGCGTACCGGATATGAGCCATTGGAGGCCGACCAAGAGCCACGCTCAGGCCATGATTGGAGAAACTGGTCATTGCCAGGTCTCCCACTGTTACGCATTTATAGGAGGTCACGAGGCCACTGGCAGTCTCCGAACAGTTCCTCAGATATAATAGTACTGAACAATCATTGATTTTAAAAATGTACACACCAAAAAAGAAACGTTGGAGCAATGGATTTCAGCACCTTGGTCTATTAAGGTAACCAGGTACGCGAAAAGAGACTTAAGACCGTAAATAGGTAATTTGGCAATATTAAATTAAGCAATGCCACAATCAAATTGTTAGGCATTGCAAAGTTAATTCTCTTAATTCAGTTCTCAAAGGATCTAGCATAATCTCCTACTTGTGGTAACGCCAGAGTGGAAACATGTTTAGGGAGTTAGAAGTTGAGAATTAAATAAGGATTAGACACTCTACATGTCTGAAAACCACTGTAAATTAAACACTAATTTACTGATCACATCGGATATGGAACACAATTGAATAGTCCAAAGATGTATCGAAAACCTCTGTTTTGTGCCATTTTCTGATATTTTGCTTGAATTCAATAATTCAACAGTTAAACACAGTTAAATGTAACGATTATGAAAAAAAAAATTGTCTCTGAGATAATAACACTAACTCAGTTTCAAAGAGTCTATGCTTGCTTATTTAAAACGTTGTCGAAACCGTTTGTTTGAAACCGTGAACATGTTCAGGACACTTGTTACAACGCTTTAGTGGCATAATTTGGCCAAGCACGTCGTTGAAAAGCGGACATCGACAGCTAATGGAATAGTAATGTCGTTGCGATATCGATTGGCATAAGCAACGGCATTGACACCATAGTACATCCATGTCATCAATTACTCTAGTTTCGCGTTAGAAATAAAAGTTCTAATACAACTCACCGGCCTAATGCCTCCTTGCGATCGATGCACCCAAGACCGAAGTGTGCTCGTGATGGTATTGCTAATCACACGACTGCTGTACAATGCAGAGACCCGAGGCAACTTCACCGTCGTTACCGTCAGGTAGTGTGGGATTAACAGACAAGGTTAGTGGCATGCTGCCAACTAGTATTCCCTCAAGACTCCAGGGCCCATACCTGTCTGACCACTTGGACTCTCTGTTACAGGAACAAACCAGATCTGGTTGGAGACAACACTTGATGACACCTTAAAGAAGCTGAAATAGGGATTTGTTATGATGCCTACCAATCATAAGCACTGTCTAGGTCACAGTCATATATATATAACAATTGTTGTGACAAGGGGCCGAGTAATGAGACACATTTTCATATTTAATTGAATAACGCAATATGATTTATTTACACAATACATGAGACATAGGTATTGAAAACAGTACGCATACGTTCAAACTGAACCCTTTGAACACATGCCAGGTGTGTCGTAACACAATGTTATTTATAACAGTTAACCAAACTTATAGTTATTTATAACGGTTTCACTACACCAATGTTCCTATTCTTCTCAACCTTTTAAACCTTCATGCAATATCCCTTCCTTCCTCAACGGCGTCTTCCTCTCGTGCCCCCTTTCTCTCTCCTCTCCTACTCTTACGACACCCGCTCACCATCAGCGCTCCTGTCGGCAGCCTTCCGAAACTCCATCCAACAAACTTCCAGTGGTTCACCTCGCTTTAATCATGTGAGATGATGAGACCTTAATACATCTCAATATATATTGGAAGAGATTTCCAAATGAAACTAAATTCTGTATTTGGTAGAATCAGCTTAATTTAAGTGAGTTTAGGTTAAAATAATTGAACGACCATTTAAGCTACCATGCATTTTGCACTAGGAGACCCTTTCCCCTTGGCTGTATAGGTCTTTTGATGTTGAAGCGAGACGATATATCCTCTGAGTGCAAGCTAGACATTGTTGTTTAATTTAGAGTGGTTTTCAGACCTTAAAAGTGTCCTAATCCTTCTCAAATACTCACCTACTTGCTGTCTGAACATTTTTCTATCTACAACAGGTAAGATATTGAACGATAGATACGGAGGTTTTGGGTATTATTTTTACAATGTCTAACTTTTTTATTGTTGCATGGTCTACTTTCATAACTCGAAATCACTCTCTAACTACAATATATACAAATACAATTCTGAGGTATTACTTCACGGCCACGCTGCTATCACATTGATCATTACAGAGCTAGGAGGAAAACGAATTACACATAAAACGGGAAACCGGTATACACATAGATATCAGTTGTGTTCAGGCATCCGCTACTTCCCGTTTTGCAAATTATCTTCTCAATAGATTTTAGATCTTCTATTGAGTTTGTATTTTCCATGGTGATAGTGAGCTGCTCCTGATGAGAGTAAATTTAAAAAAAAGAATGATAGTTTATCCTGGAAA
The DNA here is from genome assembly GCA_930367205.1 of Acanthosoma haemorrhoidale. Lineage (NCBI taxonomy): Eukaryota > Metazoa > Arthropoda > Insecta > Hemiptera > Acanthosomatidae > Acanthosoma > Acanthosoma haemorrhoidale. Next base: position 106,820,876 of record OV884013.1, read on the forward strand.
TCCATAATCCAAGGTAAGAGGTAATTTCTTCGAACTAAGCATCCATATGCATACTCAGAGGTAGAGGAAGATATTGTGTGATGAAAGGAAGGAGAGAGAATGAAGGATCTTCATTTGATAGCGCCTTCCGACTCATTACAAATGCATTAAGGAAGGAAGTGAGGGGGGGGGGGGGAGGTATAATCCAAGATCAGTTCTATCTTCGGTCGGGTATGTGTGTGCAAGGCGGGACTTAGAGCCGGCTGGTGTCTGAAACTCAGCTGGTAACCCTAATAGGGTTACTGTCGGGACCAACTTCTCGTACCCTCTTCTGAATACAGCTTACATTAGTAATTAGTGGTGTATTTTGATGACTTTGCACAACAACGGGGAAATAACTAGCATCTAAAACTATAGATTAGTCTCATGATTTCAATTTTTTTTTTTATATACATTTTCCTTTAAATTAAAAAAACAACAAATCATAACACCTTTTCGTTTAAAACGTGATATTTCAATTTCACAAAGCCCTAGAAACTCCTTTTTAGAATATTGCTGGTTTTATTAGAAAATATATCATCATATATCATCTAAAAATTAAAAAAGTTATCACTTTTCTACTAGGTTTAGGTTTGGAGAGCAAATGGATAAAAGTATTGATGTATCTCGTAAAGAAGATGTTTAAAGAAATGAAATACAGCTTCAGGACGGTTTTGAGGAATAGGGAAGCAGTAGTTATTGCCTAAGACTCACGAGTTATGCAGAACGAAATTTTTGCAAATATCTGCACTCAACACAAAGAACCACCTTTTCCAAGTCCGGTCCAGCCTGGAGAGCGTGTGAAAAAGCACGGGAAGCCTTATATAATTATACGTTTTACGCTCTTCTGTGGGTTACTGGGGATCACCTGAGAGTAGAGGGTATTATTCTAATACGGATTAGAATAACCAGGGAGACGAGAATGGAAATTCTGGTAGGTGGTTAGATCGTGACTGAATGAGATGTTGAGATCAGTGTGAAGGGTACGCTTGTTGACAAAGAAGGGAGTATTGGCTATCTTGCGGAGGGTTTTGGATTAATGGGACTGAATGCTAAAAATATTGAAGGGCTTGATACTCCCCTCAACTTCTGTTCGGTTGGACCAGGTGGGCTGGAGTAACGTTATCAGTCTCTTGCTTCCTATTTTAGAATGATTGCTAAATTAATTTTTTTTATAGCATTAAGTTAGAATTGTTAAACTAAGAGAAATGTCATACAAATCTCACATATAAACATGATTGGTATTAGTTATATTAATAATGGTTTTTAATATTTTTAAAATCAGAATTCAACTGCTATTATGTTAAGAGCTAAATGCCCTCCAGATACTACATTGAATTCTTTTCACACCACATCCGTGACACCTCAAGTTTGTTTTCTAAACGTCGGAACATAAGTTCAGCACCCGTGAGGGAGATAAATAAGTTGTTTTTGCCAGCGGAGGTGGTTTTGGCGTTGAAGTGTTAAACTTTTGAACCAGCACCGCTCCGTATAGCAAATCGATAGTTTAAAACTTCACTCCTTCATAATTACTGTAAACTACATATAAAGTCCTACGTCAAACTTTTCTGGAACAATGATGCAGTCTCGTGCTGGGCTGAAACGAAATGCCGATCAAGTCTTCCTAAGTGACAAATTTTCTCTAGCAACTGTATAAGTTAAACACTACTACGATTGTTTTTACTGTTGGATGTATTCGTATAAAACCGTGGGTAACAGATACAATAATTAAAAAAAAAAAGTTAGTAGCTTATACCCATTGACATCAATGGAACATGTTAAACTGGGAGGACAAAGTGAACTTAAAAAAAAAACCTTCTGTATGGTTTTTCTGGCTTTAGACCTGGTCGTAAGCCTCCTACAACAGGTATGCAACTCAAAATCAGCAGACACATATGAAAATGTGTTTTCTATGCTTACGGCTGACTTCAAAGTACAACAATAAACATTGAAGCCCAGATAGTAGTAAGGAATAATTTATTATTGAATATTACTAAGTATGGAACGGTATGTCGGTCGAAAGGAATGCTTTAAAAGGTGCAAAGGGTTTAGAAGGGATACCTGGAACGAACAAAGAGGAAGCGATTGAACTCATTTTTTTACCTAGGTATAAAAGGTATATCTAGTAAACCAGAGGTAGTCAAAAAAAGCAAAAAGTAAAAACCTGACTTAGTCTGAAGAGGAAGGGAAAAATTGAAAAAGAAAAAAGGTAGAATAATAGAGGGAGAGGGAGGGAGTGGAAGGAGGGAAATGGTTTGAGGGGAGAGATTAATCCTGTAGGTTTTATGAAAATAAGGAAATTAAATTATAGCCTGCAGGGATGTTTCGTGCATGGTTTAAGCTCAATAAAATTAAACTTATATTTCTCTAAGCCAGAAGGGAAATATGTTGGATGTATTTATTAGCCAGGGGAAATTGCATAGACTACGGCAGAGATGAAAAATACGGAAATTTAATAAGTAACGTAGTTTAAACCGGATTAATTAAGAGAACAAATCATTTCTTATTTGGCTTTATGTGAACTAATGAATGTGAAACAACGCTTCAATGGAAAATCGGAGGTTAATAATTCTGTCCATTAATTATATTAATAATTATTACCTGTGTGCATAATAATGTCATGTACTTGCAGCGGTTGTTAGGTTTGACAGGAACGCTCAAAATAATCGATTGGACTGGTAGGTTGGCTTCAAAGGAGCACTGCATAGTTTTATTTTTTATTTGTTCAGAAAAAAATTAATATTTCTAGTATTTGAATAAAAATCCTTGCGAAAGTGATAAATGCGTTTCTGCCTTATTGAACAATAAGTAATTGTGATAAATGTCATCATTCATACCATACTTACAGTTTTCATTCACTCGCTCATTCATACAGTATTTACAAACAGCCCAGAGACCTTCTAAATCCACATGGTTGTCCCCTCGTCACCGAATACGAGCCAGTGAAGGCTGACCAATAGAGCGAGAGCCACATTTAAATTTTAGAAAAGAGAGTTAGTAAATTTTTTCTTTAATATTTTAATGTGTTTAAGGTTTCTTTCTTCCCTGGGCCCGAGAACTTGTGTTCCGATTCGGGTTTCTTCAATTTTTTTTTAGATTTTAACTTTCTGTTTTAAGTTTTTCTTGGAAGTTTTATATTTTGTACAAATTTTACATGCCTAAGAGCAGAGATAAATGATGTTTACGCCATTTGCGTAAAATTAACTTCATTTAATTTGAATTTGCTATTCCATAAGTAATTACCCGAAACCATTCGGTATTTCAGTGAATCACAGACGCTGGCGCTGCCTGCCGGCTCGATCAGAGTTTTTCCCCCCACTTTTCTCTCTCGACTGGTAACTTCATGTTCACTATAGCGTCCTTTTTTGTCTTCAACAGTTGTCATTTTTTCACACTGTTTTTCAAGCGTATTCTCAACGCCATTATCTTTTATTTAGTCATTATTCAAATCACTATTACGCAGTCTTGGAGAAGCGACATTTCAGATTAAACGCAGACAGCTATTGGATGTATCGGGACTTGGATAAATCTGGAGTTTGGGCCCAAATCTCTAGGTTGTCGGAGTTCAAGAAGGGAGATTCGCTCGCTGTCGTCACATCGCAGCAGGTAGGAATTTACATTACTGTGTTTACATCTGATATTGTCATTTCTCTAACGAGACTCTCAAATAATTACAGCATTTTAACAGAGGCATTTTAACCCTCCCTCTGCTCCAAACTTCGGCGGTATTTGGGAAGCAGGTGTCAAGTCCGTCAAAACCATTCTAAGCCGTATCACTGCAGATACTTGCTTCACTTCCGAAGAATATTTTACCTTCTTTGCTCGTATTGAAGCCATCCTTAACAGCCGACCTTTGTGCCCTCTTTCATCAGATCCTCTCGAGGCATCCTATTACCTCAGCCCTGGACATTTCTTAATTGGTGCCCCTTTATTAGCCCGTCCAGAAATGCCCCCATCGCCATCATGTTCGCTCACCCAAAGATGGAAAGCTATCACTCAGATCTCCCGACAATTTTGGGATCGCTGGTCACACGAATATCTCAACACCCTCATGCAACGCCATAAATGGAATCGTCATTCCAAGGAAATTTCTGTTGGCGATGTTGTTTTCATCAAGGGAATCTCAACTTCTCCTCTTCATTGGCCCATGGCTCGGGTAGAATCCCCTCACCCCGGCGCTGATGGCGTGACACGGGTTGTCACCATACGCAACCCATCTGGTTCATTCGTTCGGCCCGTCAATCGGCTTGTGCCCCTTGACTCTCAGGCCTAAGTTTCACAGTTGTCATTCATTTATCCATTTTTTTTTTTTTTTTCCTCTGTTTCTTTACCTTTTCCCCTTTAACGTTTCCATTCTCGTTATTCCTTGTTTCCTCAATCATGTACATAAACTCTCAAGTAGATCATGCTATTTCCTTTGTGTTAGCTCTCATTTAACCCGGAAATTAGTTGCTCTAATTTGGTGGGCGGTATGTTTACGCCATTTGCGTAAAATTAACTTCATTTAATTTGAATTTGCTATTCCATAAGTAATTACCCGAAACCATTCGGTATTTCAGTGAATCACAGACGCTGGCGCTGCCTGCCGGCTCGATCAGAGTTTTTCCCCCCACTTTTCTCTCTCGACTGGTAACTTCATGTTCACTATAGCGTCCTTTTTTGTCTTCAACAGTTGTCATTTTTTCACACTGTTTTTCAAGCGTATTCTCAACGCCATTATCTTTTATTTAGTCATTATTCAAATCACTATTACGCAGTCTTGGAGAAGCGACATTTCAGATTAAACGCAGACAGCTATTGGATGTATCGGGACTTGGATAAATCTGGAGTTTGGGCCCAAATCTCTAGGTTGTCGGAGTTCAAGAAGGGAGATTCGCTCGCTGTCGTCACATCGCAGCAGGTAGGAATTTACATTACTGTGTTTACATTTGATATTGTCATTTCTCTAACGAGACTCTCAAATAATTACAGTCCACTTAAAACTCAAACGTATAGCTAATTATCCCCAGGCTAATTAGTTTCTCGAATCAGTCGCCTCGTTTGCCGGTTGCGATTTCAACTGGTGAAATTTCAAACAAATGATGTTTGGTGGAAATCCTAACGTACATAATTTACTACAGGGATTACTACACAGAAGAATAGAGGGTGAAAGGTCTCTTGATACATCAAACTGGAAATTAATGCAATGAAAAAAAAAAATTGAAATAACGAATTATGGTGTTTTCGTATCCAGACAATACCGAGTTTATTAAAAAAAAAAATTGTTTGTATACGCTGGAAACTAAAGGGTGTCCCAGAATCACCTCAAGATTTGAATTTGCCGCCATTTGTGCAATAAAATGCTGGCAACCCTAAAAAAAAACAATATGACAGCTGACAGTTTAGGGTTAGTAAAAATGGAGCGTTACACGATAGAACAGCGTGTCTTTATTGTTGAACATTATCTCAAAAATAATAAAAGATTGGCGGCCGCAGTTCGAAAATTTCATACAAAATATGGTCGGAATAGTTTTTTGACTTCATCAACTGTGAAGAGATTAATTGATAAATTTAGGGAGACTGGATCAGTCGGAGACACTAAACACACTGGTCGTCCAAAAACAAGCCTTTCATATGTCAATATCGAAGCAGTGCGTGAGAGTGTTGTTGAAAATCCAGGTACATTAATTCGGCGTCGTAAACACAGTTCTTGGTGCCAAAATTGGATGATATTGATGTGGCCAATATGTGGTTTCAACAAGATGGTGCCACATGCCATACAGCCCATGAAACAATTCAAATACTGCGTGAGACATTTCCAGGTCGTGTAATCTCTCGTTTCGGTGATCAGAATTAGCCCCCTAGATCATGTGATTTAAAACCTTTAGATTTATTTTTTTGGTGTTAGTTGAAGTCAAAGGTGTATGTAAACAAGGCCACATCCACCCGTGCATTAAAAGAAGAAATTCAACACTGCATCAACGAAATTAAGCCACAATTTATGCCAAATGGTCATGGAAAATTTCCACAAAAGAGTGCGTATATGCCAGCACAGTCGTGGAGGCCGTTTGCCCGATGTGTTATTCCATAAATAACCCTATCCTATTTACTTTATAATTCAACTTATAAAACTTATAAAAGTCGTATCTTCCAATCAGCACTGGAATAAACGAGTAGATTATTTACCCGAAACAAAACTAAAATAGAAAAGCTGACAACTATTTTTTTTGAACATTTACTCTAAATCCTTCTTGTTTTAGGTTGGAAAGAGATATATGGAAGTTGAGTCCCTATCAGAGACTGAATAAGACCCTCAAGCAGGGCCCTACACAGGTCCTTAGGCATATAAAATCAGACGGAGGGCAGAACAAAGGAGTACAAACAGCAACGGGGTGCAGTGCCAATAGCCCAGGCGCTCTCTGTTTCCTTAATAAAATGACTCTAATATATCGGTCCTCCACTTCTTATGAATTAAACATGCCACAGGGCTAAGACAGCCGGTCTGTTTGGAGTTGCCTTGCCGATTACAAACCCTACTCTAATAACCCCTTAAATATTTAATCAGGCCCTAAAGCCCTTTTGTAATCTACAAAGGGAATTGACTCTCTTTGTCTACGCCAAGCTCTCTCTCCCCGTTTTCCGTCTCGTGTCCTTTTTCTCCGGGCATCGAGAACCCATCTACTTAGCACACAAAGTGGCTGATACATTTAAAACTAATTGAGTGGCAGCTATTCGCCAGAGAAAATTTAATCTTGACTGAAATCATTTGCATATTGAAATATAAAAATTGTTTTTTCCAGTGCTCACAAATTAACTATTGTCAATTGGCTACATAATAACCAGTAGTGTTATTATCATATTGCCATTATCGAATTTGGTTACATACAGGAAAACCCATCAATGGAAAAATATTTAGGTTTAATGACACCATCAGTTGTTTAGCTTTTATATTTAGAATATAGTATTTAAATAAATAGACAAAATAAGTTATGATATAAATTTCTTTAATTAATTAAAAAACAACTTTATTACCATAAAAATACAATCTGCCTCATTGGGCAATAAGTAATTGTGATAAATTATCTCATTCATACCATATTTATAATTTTCATTTACTCGCTCATTCATAAAGTATTAATAAACAGCCCAGAGACCTCTAAAATCCACATGGTTGTCACCTCCTTCGCAAGCGAAAGAGGAAGCGGAGCTTTGGGAAGTCCCCCACGGTCCTCAACCATCCGCGTCACCGGATACGAGCTTGTAAAAAAGTGGATCAAAGCTGATAAATTATTTCGGTATTGCGTTAAAAAAAGGTATTTATTAATCAGCTACCTGTTAAATCTCACATAGGTGGATTTTAAAAGACCGGTTTTGTTGGGCCTGTTGTTTTTGTAAGGACTCATATGTAAATTTTGTGTTTTTCAACCGTACCCCAAAAATTATAATTCTATAGTGTGGCTTTACTATAACCTCAATGATAGAGCGCTTCGGACTGAGTGCGGTGGTGCCAGCCGAGAGATAATGGTTGCAAAGATAATGCGGCAATCTCTCTGGTTTTTGTGGGATTTATTTTTGGCATGGACCAAGGGGCGTGATTTGGCCTCGTATCAGCCTTCATCTTAATTGAACCACTGCCATCCCACTCTCCCATTCCAATTTCACAGTGTCGTTAATTGGGATGGTATATATCTTCTTGCGGACTTAATGGAGGACTTGAAGATAAATATTCGCCAAATTTGATATCACTAGACATATACAATATATTAAACAAGGGCAGTTGGAAAAATATTTGAAGCGACAGCGATGAATGAAGACAACCAACTAATTTTCTAATGTTTGAGCTTGATCCAAGAAACTGGCAGTAAGTTACTGGCATTCAGTGAGCACATGCTTGGATCTTGTTGTAAATTTTTGTTCTGTGGCCAAAACTCTGACAGGTAAGATGAAATTGCGGGTACCTCGTGAATTGAACGAGTACAACTAACCAATAATAAATGCATAAATCGTATTAATTAATGAAGCTTCCTTCAATCTGATTCTGTGACGATTAATCAAGCTCAAGCTGTGATACTTGTCCTAGTTTTACATTTATTTATTTAACGTAAGTGTCGGGTTGCCACTAGAGAAGTGCCTAATCACTCTAGCCCTGGTGACAAGTGCGGATTGTTGTAGTTTATAACATGGACCATGTTCCATGTCGGCGTTAATATCTGACTCCATTTTATTGATAGGGATGTGTCCCGACAATACACTCTGTTCAGGTGAAGAGGTACAGAGGTTTCACAAAGAATAAGACCAGTTTTCAGAGTTCGATCGGGAGATCGGCAGCGGAATAGGTACAAGTCGTCAGAAGGTCTGCAAGGACTGTGAGACAGGGCGACGGCGCAGAGGTGTGGCAGAGAGAGAATTGACTAGTAGAAGACTGAGTGGACTTACTTCCAGGGCCCCGGGGCCCTGGCGTGACGCGACCGAGTGATAGCGGCTGTCGAGATGAAGAGACTGGGAAAGAGTGGTCCTACAGGGCGAAACCCCCTGATTTAAATATTATTTCCCCTTCCTAGTGGAAGGCGGAGTCGGCTGAAAGGGGTATGTTTTATGATGCCCAGGTGGCTTATCCCCCTTAGGTTTATGACTGTTGGTCTATAAGGGTGTGTTTTATGGCTGCAAGGGACTCACCTACTTAGGTTTTATGACCACCTAGAGCCGACCCAAGGTCTTCCGGGTTCTGTTTTATGACAGTCAGGTGCCTTACCCTCTCAGGTTTATTGCTGACGACCTTCGACCCTCTGTTACTTGTTTTACGATTACCGGCCCCTCCATGATTTATTACTAAAAAACCATGTTTTACATCTAATTAAAATACATTATATATGCACCAGAGTATAGGGTGATTCAACACTAATGAAGTTAGGGTCACTACAGTAAGTAAAGTCATTTTACTATATTCGGCATATATTGCATATAACAACAAGATAAGGCGATTGTTTGTAAGTGAACTGTGTTCATAAATGTAAGTCTGGAAGGATACATCCATATAAGGCACAGACTACCACGGAGAGTAATCCAAATTAAGCGTACAAACGATCACTAACAGCAGTATATGTAATAGGTATAGCAACGTATGAGAACATAAGAGAAATCTATGGTTATGAAAAACAATGAAAAGTGACAATTCCAAACCCTTTATGAAAAATTAGTACAATTTGTGGATTATTCTTTATGGAGACTATGGAAAATAGTGGAAAAGGCGTATCAATATTCATTCCTGAACACGAACACGACTAAAGTTAAAATATTCTCTTGTCTGTAGGACACATCTATCGTTGAGGAATCCAAAACTGACACTAATATTAATTTAAGTATTTAAACACTATTACTGTAGCTATTAAGTATTTAAACACTATTACTGTAGCTATTACTGCAGCTATTAAGTATTTAAACACTATTGCTGTAGCTATTACTGCAGCTATTAAGTATTTAAACACTATTACTGTAGCTATTAAGTATTTTAACACTATTACTGTAGCTATTACTGTAGATATTAAGATGATATCCTCACCTGAGAACCCTCTGACTTCTATCGTATTTGACCACTTGGTCCTTGATGTGCACCTTGTGACTGTTCCTCTGCCTCACCGCCAGCAAAGCGTGCTTCCCTCTCGGCACCTGCCTGTGCTCAATCCTGTAATAGCAGGTGATGTTCCTGGGGTACACTCCGGGGTAGTTGGGGCTCTGTATTCTACACGGGCGGCTGTCGCACCTCTCCAGAATTCTGAAAGGTAACATATATATTAGTTTTGATGAGTTGAAGGTGTACTCAAATAGGCGTATCAAAGGTGTACTCAAATAGGCATATCAAAGGTGTACTCAAATAGTTGTACTCAAAGGATGAAGAACTCATCCTTACTCACATGAAGTCAGCAAGCACATAATAGGATCTAGGGTAAAGTTACGAGAGACATTTTTGTAAATGGTGCCTCATTTTCAATGTTGTTCATTGTCGGGTCGTCACGATGAGGGTGCATGGTTACCCTAGCCCTGGTGACAAGTGAGGGTTGTTTGAGTTTCTAACCTGGACAATCGTTTCATGACGGCTTTACTATCTGACTCCAGGATAGGTATGTGCCCCAACAATGCACTATGTTCAGGAAAAGAGGTATAGGGTAGGTAGGTAGGTAGTTTGTGTGGTCTTGGAATTCACACTCAGTATCTGAGGGTAGGCGAAATCTGTCTGGATCCCAAAGGCGAGTGTGAACTGGAGAGAGGCAGACTGAATCGCCGCGAGGAACACTGCATGGTAAGCTTGCAGGGCTACGACAACCGTTGCCCACTAGGGAGAGGTCCCTCCCAAGGAGGTGCTAGATTTAGCTAGACGAAGGCAGAGATTCCCACTAGGAAGGTGTGGGGTCTGACAACGCCGGACTAAAACGTATCGAGGCGAGGAGAGAAGAGATGCTGAGGTTTTTCATAAAGTAGCAGTCAGGCTTCAGAGTTTTAGGCAGGGCAGCCACGAGCCGGTAGTTGACAGGAGAATGATATACAGGACCCAAATCACCAGCTTAAATACCCAGCTGGCCTTGCCAGCAGCCAATAAGCATCGCCATTGTTGTGGCCAATGATGTGGCTTTCCTTTGTTCCCTGACAGAGCCTGGAAGGGTCCCCGGTGGTTGGGTCTATATACCTGCCTGACAGCTGGTGTCCCAGCTCATGTAACTAATTGGCTACCCGCATTTTTTTATTGCTTAACATATTTACAATGATTTATATTTTGGTAATGTTATTTACATTGGTTCACAATATATATACTATAGAGTATAGGGTGATTTATCTTATGTAGTTAGCGGTTGCTACATTCATCTTTGATTACCCGTTTCGGAAAAATCAGTGAAGAACCAGCAAGAGCTCCGAAAGTTTGCCAGACCATATTTGGCATAGTTTGTCTGAAAATTATGCAGATTCTAATATTTATAATGGTGATGAGACCGGACTGTTTTTTACCCTTGCACAGAACAAAACCATACTTTTCAAGAGAGATACTTGCAGGGGAAGTAAGTTCTAACAAGAACAAAACAGAATTAGAAAACCTAAAACTCTGAGATATTTTCAAAATGATCAATACTTGCCAGTCGACTGACTACAAGGACAATACAAAACTCATTTCCTACATCCGAATACAACCAAAGTACTTCACTCTATGGACCAAGGCATTATTTAAGGCACTGAAAGTCAAATTTAGAAATTAATTGGTAATTAAAATAATTAATAACTACAGTTTCAGTATTGGATGTCATTTTAATAATTTCAGATCCATAGAATGATGCCTCTGTAACAACAGTAAAAAACTGTTTTCATCACATGGTTCCTTGCTGTGGTAAACGACGAAAAGAAGAAAGAATCAAGTGACGATAATATGATCACAGCTTTAATATTCCTGACAATTGCTTATTGCCCAATGAGGCAGATTGTAATTTTATCATAATAAAGTTGTTTTATCAATCATTAATATTTCTGAAGGAATATTGCAATCTTTTGTCGAAGATAATGCTGATCTTTGGACCTATAAAGAACTGAGTGACGAATATATTAAATAAATTTCTGTGAAAAAATGATGTCTTTAGCTTTAACATTATAATGCTATACCAAATAATGACGCTATGTTCTTCAATTTGTTTTTATTTCTCAAGGGCTATACCACTACCTATTCTGTCAATTCTCTGAAAGCACCGAAAAAGCTGTAATCAAGAGCTGACTACAATGCAGTAATATTTTTTCACGACCTCGTTATCATTTAATGTTATTTAAACTTACTATATAATATATAATAATAAATAATAAAAATATGTAAATAATAAGTGCCGTCAATTTCGGAAGGTGTTGTGCCAATTTATCAGGTATCGATAATTTTCAAAAGTATTGAGAACTTTGTTATAACAATTTATTATCCATTTTAAAGCAAACCAGTATAACTGATATTTTTTCGAAAGCATCAGCCCATTAATCATTATCATATATGTAATAAATCTCACATTACATTTTTTACATTGATCTTTATCGAATAATTTGTAATAATAAATCAATTTTATACAAAATGTAGTTATGACTTTTTTGAAAACCTTTTTTCTTAAATAGTACAAAAATAATTATATGCCGATTATTAGATAGGTTTTTTCATCAAAGCAAATGACACCGTGTGATAAAAAATGATGTGATTAGTGATTGGTGATTAGAAATATTTGAAAAAGCTCCAAGTGACTTGTAGAGCGATTTGAAGACTACGAGATGGCACCATTTCAAACATGTAGTTTTCATTCGGTTGCTGATTGATAATATTTAAATAGTTAATAAGTATAAAAATAATTATATGCATTAATAAGCACCGAAAATAGCCTTTATCAAGTGCTGACTCCAACGTAGCAATTTTCACTACCATATTAATATCATATTAATGAGATTTGAATGTACTATATGATACAATCATAAATGATGAAAATAATACGTTTATTATATTCAACTTTGCCAGAACGAGTTTATGCGTAGTGAATGCTTCACTTCTGCACAATACCTAACATAAATTTTGAAGAGGAAGAAACAGAAGGAATTCACCACATTATTTTTTACATGTTGTGAATGTTCTGTAGACAAATTAAGAAATGGTACCTCATGCGGCTGTTTGATTGAAAACACCGCAGAAGAAACTGACTTCACCACATTGGCAAAGCTCTTCTGCAAAAATGACTTAGCTCATTCGCCTTTAATTAATCTCTTTGTCTGTTATACTCATTTAAGTAAAGGATAAAACACCGCATTTATAACACGCCGTGTTTGAGACGAAAATATACATCATCAACCCTAAAGCTCCGAGTAACCGTCCTTTGAGTTTTAACATTAGGTCAGTGAATCCTTGTTAGCTTATTTTTGTAAGTGAAGTTTGGGATAATTGTATCCTCCCTGTGTTAGCACTCAACGAATTAGAATGAATATTGACGATGGCTCCTAAGAATATTGGCCTCATCATTTTTTTTCGTTTATCGAAATTGACTTTACTCCGTTACATTTATATTAAATAATAAAAAACAAATTAAATTTTTTTAATTAATGAGGTCTCAGATTTGAAGAGCGTTTATAGTTAAGTTTGAATTTTTTGCCCATTGTCACTTTATTTGCTCGCGGTTTCGGTGGTCTGTCACCTATAAATTTCTTTACGCATAATTGTTTAAAAAGTGTCCTTGAGTATGAAGAAAAGCCCAAAATTTAAAATTTGAGCCAAATGTAATTTACGAATGCTTTTAAATTAGAAATAGATTACTGATTGTTTTATTTTTTAAGTATTTTTTCCCGGGTTACTCCATGTTTTTATATTTTACCAGAACATAACCAGTGTAGTACAGGGTGTTGTAGGATATAGTTTTAAAATGTTGGATCGTTGGATCATTAACAAGATCTTTAAATCAAAGAAAACTCACTAATAGGTGCAATCAAACAGAGGTCGACTCCTCGTGACCCGATTGAAACAATACCTATATCTTTGCTCTCTGTAATCGGGGGAATAAATCCTGAATAAAACACTACCGGGGGTGTACTGCACGGTACAACAATAAGTAATCGTTGTTGTTCAGTATAAATATAGGAACGTTTGCCTGCGCAGCCAGACGCTACATGACTAATCCTGGCCCAGGGCAGGAACGGAGGTAGCAGACTTAAAACTAGGAACGGGCACTAAGCAGATCCAGTTACCTCTAATCCTTGGCTCATTGCTATTCAGCAGGCAGTGGATGTAATCGCGGGCGTGCTCCTGCGTCACTAATGGCGATTTCGGTAGCAGCCGGTTGAGGGGCTAAAAACCACACCAGCCTCCCATCACAGCTCTCAAAAATTCTAGGCATATTGCTTTCAAAAAAATACCCAACGTAAGTAGGTATATTAATAAATTTTCCTCAGCTCTAAAAAAATTAACGGATCTCGTTTTTAGGGTCGCATTAGTTTTTTTCTAAGACAAAACCCTTATGTTGTCACTCGTGTATATTTATTTCTGTTTGACTGTTCTAATATTTGTTGGTCCATTGCTCACGCAAGGACGCGAAATTTAACATGGTGGTTACATATAGCTTTGTAAAGGCAATGGATTATAGCCCCCTATAACTCTTTAAGTTTAACTGCATTAGTAATTATATGTATAAAATGAATTTATATATAACATTCAATATAAATTAAAAATAATATCTATAGTTTTCGGTAGAATATAAAATAAAAAATCTTGAAATTCTGATTATTAATTTTTAATTTGGGGTTTGTTTTTTATGATTATAATTATAAAGACATAAAATCTGTAAACAACGTCGCATTTGCAACTTCAACTCAACCAGTGTTTTTCCGAGTAATTTGATGTCCTAATGTTACTTAAATTATAGCAACTCTATAAAAAAACGTCATGCGTGAATGTGTAACAAAACATATTGCATTGATAGATACTCTTTTGTATAAGAAAAAGTGCATTTGAGTCGTGAAGAGTAAATGCATGTAAATAATTACTGGTTATCCAATTATTCAATTTGGATTTGATATGATAGAAAAATATATATCTTTTAAATACAAGAAATTGGTTACTCATTCTTTTTCAGGATGTAGCTTTTATTTTATTATCTGGTGAATCAAGTAAACAATAATGGGGCTGGTTTTATTTCTACCATCACGGGGGGGGGGGCGTGGATTTAACCATAATTACCGTTTACAAGACCCATTCAGTTAAAGTTGTGAACAGCATTATAATCACTATTTTAATGAATCTTTGTAGCTACATGTTGAACTAACTAAAACAAATATTAGATTTTGTTAATCAACAAATCGATTATTTAATTTGAATTAAATAATCATAAGGGTTTATGATTTTTGATTTTGAAATGAACGGAACCCTAATAATGATTTGTTAATTACTTGGCAATTGAACAATATTGCCTTATCATACTAAATAAAGTATACAGATTTTAATGGAAAATAAATTAAAAAAACATTCAAGCTATCTTCCTTGGTTCATTATTTAGCTAAAGCCCTGAAGTTCTAATGATTCATAACTAATTTTTATTGGACTATAATTACAAATAGTCATTAAGGATCATTTTGACTGCTACAACGGGATCCCTGCGTGCTACTTTGCTAGAATTGGTTCTATATACAATTCTTAATTGTGCTAAAATTACAATCTGCCTCATTAGGCAATAAGTAATTGAGATAAATGTTCTCATTCATACCATATCTACAATTCATCATTCACTCGCTCATTCATACAATATTTACAAACAGCCCAGAGGCCTCCCAAGTCAACATGTTTGTCACCTCCCTCGCATACGAAAGAGGAAGCGGAATCTTGGGAAGTCCCCCACACTTATCCGTCAGCCACGTCACCGGATACGAGCCAGTGGAGGCCTACGAATAGCGCGAGAGCCACAGACGCTCAGGACATGATTGGAGAAACTGGCCATTGCCAGGACTACCACTGTCACGCATTTATAGCAAGTCACGAGGCCTCTGCCGTTTCAGTCTCCAAGGAGAATTATAGGGATAAGTGGTGCAGTGCAATGACTGTGCTACGGGATTAGGGTGGATGGATAGGTTACTATGGTATTTCATGAACATGGAAGGGATGAGTTCAAAAATGTAGAGTATTTTTGTTGCTGACGTAATAAGAATCGACAAAACATGTGTTGGATACTGTTTGGTCGATCTTATTAACCAGTTAACTTAGCTAAGTTAACTATAGCTTTTAGGCTATTAGTGATCAAGTGTCATTTGCATGATGTTTCGAGAAGTGTTACCTGTCACAGTAGCTGCCAGGGACCAGATCTCCCCTCCAAGAGACCACTGAACGGTTGCCGTAGCGTAGGTGGGCTTCTCCTTTCCTCAGGAACTTGTAGGCTAGCTTGAAGTCGAAGTTATAGCCAATCCCCTGCAATCAAATATCACTGTTATCACAATTAGCCTAAAGTAGCAAAAATTTGGATACATACATCCCTACGTGCAATTGAAATTAATATCATTGGTTGACTTATTTCACATATTGATAACCTTAAATTATTATATTAATCTTATTTATATATTGCTCTTATAATTTTTGTAACCTAAGGGGGGTATATACTCTCAAAAATGCCGGCGAGAAAAAACTTAATCCAGGGACACAATGACAATTATAGCTCTTGATTTCTGATCAAAGACTCTTGATTAACCGAGAAAATCATGCACTTCCTAATCTAAGCAATAACACAGCACAGCCTTCCCAGCCCAGTGGGTCTTCAGGTCATCACTACTCCTAATCCTTTAATAGTGGGAAATCGTTTGTTCGGAGTAACACTGATTCAGAGGAAATTAATTACTCTTGGTCATTATGACTGTTAAGTACCATAAATTTCTTCCGTATGGAAATAATGCCAACAGAAGAAAGAAACGTGTTCTTTGAAATGGCAGCACAGCCTTTTTAAGAGCCACCGCAGACAGTCAGGATGATGGAACAAAGGAATGGGGGGTGGGATTCGTAACGCATTGTACAACTTCTCAAGAGCACCATTAAGTCACCTCAAAAAGTGACAACATCGATTACTGTAAAAATATGACAAAAAACACACTAGTGTTTTTCACCTCTCATTGGGACTATCCTCGTTTCTGATATTTCTGACTTGCTCTTTCCCTTTAATGAGCGAGGGAATGTAGCAGCAACTAAGATGAAGCTCAGAATTTTAATTTTCATTTTCATTTTATAACATTTTTGTTTTTCATCATCACACTATTAGTGTGTCAAAGTCTTTCCTTTATTGTAAATATACTCGATTTATATAAAGCTTATAGGAGTCATTTCGTTCATTTAATTATTAGGTAAGTAATAATTTATAACTCAACCTTCTTTATCTTGATTATACTGCCTAATTACCAGCACAATTTTTTTTTTTTTCCACAACAACTTTTTTATGAAAAAATTACAATTTGCCTGATTGGGCTATAAGTGACTGTGATAAATGACCTCATTCATACCAATTTACAATTTTATGTCAAGACCTGTCATATCATGGCAGTGCCATAACAGTTATTGCTGGAGACGTAGGTAACATTATTAAAGACAGCAACTCAATTGGTGATCTATTATGTCAATTAGCAGTATTATGTTCATATTAATATTTATTATACAAGTAGAACTGAAGTATTCAATAGATTATACTTGTTTGAGAATGAACAGATTCAGATAGAAAGAAGTCTTCTTGTCCTGTGGGACCATAATCCTTCCGAAGAGTTTGGTTAAATTGAATAAAATATTAAATGAACCTGTATCAGTAGATAACAGAAATGCATGGTACAGCCACATTACCTTAATACTTGTGACCAGTACAAGTTTGTATGGTACAGCCACATTACCTTAATACTTGTGACCAGTACAAGTTTGATGGATCAAGACCAGCGCCTTAAAGTTATTTATTTATAATGATGTGTTATAAGCCCTTGCTCATCCGCAACTAGAAGATTGCTACCTTGCAATCCTATACATTTCTATTGGTTGTATTTCTTAAATTTCTTCTACAGAAGTTTGAAATTCCTTTTATATTTATCACTTTTGTGCTATCTTTCTTCTGATGCGATGTTCAATACTTTTTCTTCGTATTCAATAACTAAGTACAAAATTGTTTTACTTCCTCCTTCTGACAGATCGTGGAAATATTGAAATCCGTCCGAAAAATGTTAACACTCCTGCGCGGGGTACAGTTGTACCCCATGTTGACTATATTGCAATGTAAATATCATCATTTGGATTGGAGAGGTACGAGTTATCGTAGGTGAGTTGCCATAAACCCTCTATAGCTCCATAATACTATTTCACCCCTATCTATTAATATTCACCTTCTGTCGGTCCTTCAACAAAGTTGGGTCACTGTTGTCCCACCCATTTCATCTTTTTCATATTAAATTTAGATTTGAGTTCCAATGAGTTTGTTGATATGTCCTCTAGATTATTTTTTTTTGAATATTTTAAATACATTTCTTCTTTTTTGAATTACTGTTTACTATAAAAAATTTGTTAAATTCATTAACTTATACATATTATATACTTTCATAACGAAAAACCGTTCAATTTTATTTATGATTAGTTACCTACAGCTCTTAGGATTACCCGTAAAACCAGCAATTTTTATGGGACAAAAACCTGGTAAATTGGTAGAGCCTGTGACCGATCTACAAGAATGTGTCGTAGGTGTAATCATTCGATATGTGATTGATAATTTAAAAGATATATACTTCCAGTGTTTAAACGCCCAGCAACTTTTATCAAATTTAATTACTAAACCAGAAACCTATTAAATTGAGGTAAGTGGTTTCTTTCAGCAGTTACCTTCATTTTGAAACTATTTAAAAATTTTAGTTTTATATCAGTATTTATATATTCGTTTATATCTCACTAACAAGTATGCTGTCATAAACTATCGAAAAGTGAGCTGAAAATGCCTTATACCGAGGGTTGATTATGTCATCAGTAATATGCAGTGTGTCAATTGCTACAAAATGATGAAAACCAAACTCTGTTGATACTCGGAGCTACACCGAACCCCCTTGCAGAAGTCGTTCGAGGCAGGGGGTATCGGGACACAGGTGCCCAACAAGATGCCAGTCCCTCATCACTACTCGTGACAAACGAGGATGGGAGCGTTTTCCGATCGGCCAGTCTTTCTTCTCACTGACGGCTTCTTGGGCCGGCCCAGGAGGGAAATGTGTTCGCTACCAGTTTGTGATACATCTGGCGTTCACCAAGAACATTATTTATCAAGTTGCTAATGTTGTACTTTTTTTATATATTGCATTACACAAGATAGATTGTACTATAATAACTTATATATGTATATGACCAGTTTACAGTTTACAGATCATGAAGAACAAGATCATTTTAGGACGAGCTTAGACAACACTTGTGATTCGTCATGTGGATCATGATCTACTCTAATAGTTGTGCATCAAATCTATCCAAGTCCACTGAAAAGGAATTTCGCGAAGGTAACAAATTACCAAATTATTGGTGGCCAATTCGACTTTTTCGACGAACTTTTGAAAACACATGCTGACACCCAAATTCCATTGTACCCCTATCTTATGCTATATATCCCATGTTTACATGATTTACTTATAATACGGTGGTAAACTGTAATTGTTCTCCTTAAAGGGCACTATTCCAAAACAATAACAATATTTTTCATTTCTATATTTTTGGTATTTAATGCTTCAGACTCTCCAAACAATCATTTGATTACCAAACCATGTTCATTGACAATCTTCGTTGAAGCTTGAACTACCTAAGGTATAATAATTATTCAAGTCGTAATACGCTGGATAATATTTGTTTCCGTTTATTTGTGAATTGTACATGCTTTTTGATGTCTGCATACTGTATGTATCACAACAAACATTAAAGTATAAAATTGAGCCAAATTAGCTAAAAAGCCAAGGTATTTCTTGAAAGGCTTTTATTATAGTTATTCATCTTCTTTCTTAAATTAAATTAAATTAATCATTCATATGATGTGTTTTGTATAGTGATAGGAATCAATATACAAAGGCTTTTGGTTTTATTTCCGAAACATAAACAATTGGGCGAATTTTCCATAGTTTAGATTTATTTTGTTATTTATTATCTATATATAATTTAAATAGGTTTATCGCTTAGCACCCGTAAAGTCCATAAACCTCCTCCCCGATAGGATAGAAAATCTATTTGAAATTCCCTCGGGAGGGCGCAACCTGTGCAAATATTATGCTTATAGAGGAATGGGCCCCAATCTATCTTCTTTTATCTTGAGGGGGCAGAGCCGATGAAAATTCCATTTATCACCAGGATCAATTCAGAGGAGGAGGCCATGGAAGGAATCCCAATGAATTGGCAGGGGGATCTGAGGGGAACATGTCAACTAGGCTGGTTGGTGGGCACCGGCACATCGTTTGTTACTCAGCCGTCTATGTAGTTCATCAACAGTAGCCGAGCTCTCTTCATCTATCAACTACGGTATCCACTTGCCCGATACAATCGTAGATCTCTTTTAGAGTATGAGCGATGGACAATCCATAATACTTTGTCTAGGATCCTATCTTCGTTTTAATATTTATAGTTTTCTTTTCGAGCTAGGTTCAAAACAAAATAACGAAGTGAAACATAATCATAAATAAATAAAAAAAACAACGAATATATTAATAAATATTGAAAATGTTTTGTTCTCAAATTTGTTTAGGTTTATTTCGGAGTGCACCCTCAGGTCATAAATCAAAATTCATTCAGTCAATTCAATCAGTCAAAAAATCAAAATGGTTTGAAATATAAAACTCATTTGAAGAGCTGAGCTGAGCCAAGATAGTGGTCATACATAGTATTCCATAGGACACAAGGTTTTGAATAAATGTTTAGTAAATTAAGTAACAGGAATTACATATGTTACGTAAGGTGTCAAATATTACGGAGTACATTAGTATTAAAGAGAGAACTGATGATGGTATAATGGTTGGTTCATAGTCGTATAGTTGCTGGTAATATCAATAGGAGTTCTAGGCTATTCGAAGTGCAACTGTAATACTAACACTCCTCAGATAATTGAACTATGGTTAAATATCAGTTACGTTTTTGACATTTTACCATCTAGTAAGTCTTATTGCTTCTATCCATCTGACCCTGCCAGAAAAGTCATACCTTATTTCCCCATTTCTTATTTTTCTAATTTTTGCAGTTATTGTCTCACATTATCTGTTTGAAAAAAACCCTTAATGACCTATTAGTAGTAGCACACCGTAATTATCACATGACGTAGCATGATATAAAATTAAAAAAATAACACTATAAGGCTGTTCTTTATAATACAGCATAATGCATTGGTGGGTTTCGCACTTTTAATTTATGAAACAAGAATTTATTCTTTGCACACTAGTGTGGTAAAGTATTAAGTAGAAGATCCAAACAAAGAGATTAGTCGCAATTTCGTAATTTGCCCTGAGGAAGCTGACACTGTGGTGAGTTAGTTTAACCCTCACAGCACTGTGGTTTTAGGGTCGAGAATTGGGTAGCTGTCTATTCGTATATAAATGAAACAAGCCAATTTTTAGATCAGAGACAAATGCAGCCATTAAAGTGTTTGACGAATATTGATCTATGGCGAGTCATTCCTTCTATAGAGAAATTGAGCGGCTTTGAAAGGATTGATGTATCATTAAAGAGTAGGTCGCGTTGAGAATTACTCGCCTTCTCTGGAATGGATGGCCTGAATTAGTATCTCTCGGTTTATTACGGGTGTCCCATAATTAAAGCAAGATTTGATTTAAATAGAAAACACAATTTTTAGTATTTTTGTTGTTATTTCATTATTGAATTATAAAGTAAATATAGGATAGGGTTATTTATGAAATAACACATCGGGCGACTTTGCTGGCACGTACGCACTCTTTTGTCGAAATTTCCCATGACCATTTGGCGTAAATGTGGTTCAATTTCGTTGATGCAGTGTTGAATTTCCTCTTTTAATGCACGGGTGGATGTGGGCTTGTTGGCATACACCTTTGACTTGAAATATCCCCATAAAAAGACATCTAAAGGTGTTAAATCACACGATCTATGGTGCCAATTCTGATCCCCGAAACGAGGGAGTACACGACCTGAAAATGTCTCATGCAGTATTTGAATTGTATCATGGGATGTATGGCATGTGACACCATCTTGTTGAAACTACATATTGGCCACATCAATATCATCCGATTTCGGCACAAAGAACTGTGTTTACGACGCCGAATTGATGTTCCTGGATTTTCAACACTCTCACGTACTGCTGTCGATATTGACATTTGAACGGCTTGTTTTTGGACGACCAGTGTGTTTAGTGTCTCCAACTGATTCAGTCTCTCTAAATTTTTCAATTAATCTCTTCACAGTTGATGAAGTCAAAACACTATTCCGACCATATTTTGTATGAAATTTTCGAACTGCGGCCGCAAAACTTTCATTATTTTTGAGATAATGTTCAACAATAAAGACACGTTGTTGTATCGTGTAACGCTTCATTTTTACTAACCCTAAACTGTCAGCTGTCAAATTGTTTTTTTCTAGGGTTGCCAGTACTTTACTGCACAAATTGCGGCAAATTCAAATCTTGTGTTAATTCTGGGACACTATATACAACAGGTGGCAAGCAGAGCACATTAAGTAGCTATTTGTGTTTATTAAGTTTTGTTCAAGATAAATGATAAATAAGAAGTCATTTGCAGCTGGGTAGTTAAATTATCGCTATACGCGTCCGACCAGTTTTCATAAATAAAGGCCCATGGCTGCTTGGAACAAATATCAATGCTGAATTTTAATGTTTGAACGAATAAGGAATAAAAAGTAGCATTCGAAGAGGGTCTAGATTTCCTTCATAAGAAAAAAAAAAAAACGGGGAAGTAATTTTTGGCGAATTAAACTTTCGGGAAGAGTTTCCGCCAAGATGGAGGGGAAGGAGCCGTATATAAATAGGGTGAAAACGGAATTGGTCCCCGTGGAAAAGCTACAAATGCCTGGTAGGAGTCGTTTTTCACAATTGCCCTGCATTATACCGCTTAGTCTGGGCCCTCCCTCTCTCCCTCTCTCTCTCTTGGTAATGAGGGCGGAGAGGCAATTGTCCGGACTCGGCAATAACTCCTCCACAAGCACTAAAGGGGTAACTGCCCTTGAAGTTGTAAGTTTTAAAACTTCCGCAGACCGGACCGAAATTCACCTCGGTAGCTCTCTTCAGTCTTACCTTAATAAGGTGCTCGGAGTGATATCGTACCCTTTCCTGATATCTTGACTGGCTGCATCTTGACTCATAAAACCTCATCCATAATTGAAGTAATAAAGCTGTAAAAAGTAAACTAGAAAGCTCTTCCTTACTTCACTTATTCTCACTTACCATTTACAGAGCTTCAATTTTGAATTTGTACCTATACTACCCGACATAATGTGCTAGAAATAGTAGTTAAACTTTATTTTTGTTTGGAAAATACTGCTACATTAAGCGAAGCATCTTGAAAGTTAATTTTTGTCAGAGGTTTTTGACTTCCTACTCACAGTATTCTATATGCTCGGCCTTTGTAAGGTCTTCAATACTCTGTTTTCATCTATACAAGAACATAATTTTTTGGGAAATGAAGCGATAAAATGTTCATATGAATAAAGATCAAAACGATGATTTGATTGTGTAGGTTGATGATTTTTTTAGTATAAATTTCTCACACATGATGTTTTTTTTTTTTTTGTTTAAAAACTATTTTTATTAAGATAAAATTACAATCTGCCTTATTAGACAATGAGTTATTAAGATAAATGCTCTCATTCATACCATATTTACAATTCATCATTCACTCGCTCATTTATACAATATTTACAAACAGCCCATAGGCCCCCCCAAGTCCACATGGTTGTCACCTCCTTCGCGTGCGAAGGAAGAAGCGGAGTCTTGGGAAGTCCCCCACGCTCCCAAGTCAGCCGTGTCACTGGATAAGATCAAGCGGAGGCTGGCCAAGAGCGCGAGAGCCACAGACGCTCAGGACATGATTAACGCATGATGTTTAGTAAATTTATATTGTTTAGGTGCTCTAACTCGTTTGTACGTACACTTCAGACCTTTACAGCTTAATCCAGATGAACAGACATAACAGATGGGTAAATATCTATTTTGGGACATTTCAAGGTTATATGTTGTTATATGTTGTTATATGTTGTTATATGTTGGTACTGAATCCATTAAGAGATTGATCAAACGTGAGGTTTATTATACGGGCGATAGCCTATTCTCAAAAAGGGAAAAGCAACAGTCGAAGGTGGATACTACACCACCAGGGTTTTAGAGCCGACAGACATTGTTACCAATTATAGTTGATTGAGCGTATGAAGCTTTCGCGGTCTTGATCAGCCTCCGCTGGCTTGTATACTGCCCGGATACGCGGCTGATTGAGGAGCGTGGGGGACTTCCCAAGACTCTAATTCCTCTTTCGCATGCGAGGGACGTGACAACCATGTGGACTTGGGAGGCCTCTGTGCTGTTTGTAAATACTATATGAATGAGCAAGTGAATGAAAATTATAAATATGGTATGAATGAAAACATTTATTACAATTACATATTGCCCAATGAAGCAGATTGTAATTTTGTCATAATAAAGTTGTTGTATTATTATTGAATTATATTTGATAGTATTAGACCAGGGTATTTTAGGACTGTTGGGGTGCTTGTAGTGGTTTTTATTAGGAAGGTTACCGACTTGTTCTTTGTTAAAATAAAATTATATATATACAATTCCTTTATTGTGCTAAAATTACAATCTGCCTTGCTAGGCAATTATTAATTAAGATGTACTATCATTCATTCCATATTTACATTTCATCATTCACTCGCTCATTCATTCAGGACATGATTGGAGAAACTGGCCATTGCCAGGACTCCCACTGTCACTTGATTATAGCAGGTCACGAGGCCACTGCCGTTTCAGTCTCCGAGGAGGATTATAGGGATGAGTGACGCAGTGCAATGACTGTGCTACAGGATTAGGGTGGTTGGAAAGGCTACTGTGGAATTTTATAAACTTGGAAGGGATGAGTTCTAGAATGTAGGGTATATTAAGGTCGTTATGAAGGGTTTTGTTGCTGACATAAAAAATAAAATTAATCCTGGATATAATTTTGACGACCGAGTTCACTAGCGAATACTCAGAAGATTCTGGGGTTCATCTAAATGGTGAAATAAAAATGAAGAGGAACTAGAAGTGGGGTTTATCTTCATGCTTGGCTGAATTTATTTGTAGACGCGACCATAGGCTTAATGAAGGCTTATTCTGTTGTTTTACGAATTGTGTTTTGTTATGAAAGTTTAAATTTAACTAATTAGAACAAACCCAGGAAAATGAAAATAAAAATGAGCAAGCGATTCAATAAAAAAAAAAAATTAGTCATTTTCTTAGTTCTGTATTGTGGCTGTTGGTAACACTGTGTAGCAGCTGGGTGGAGGTAACATTAATAGCAGTTTCGGCTGGAGCAGTTCAACCCAGGCACAGAAGAAACAAGTAAACATTTTTCTGTAATAAATAATGTGAGACAAATCCAAAACTTTTTGGTTCGCCACTCCGCAATAAGCATGGACAACTGAAAATTTGCGTACCTGTTCGGACAGCCTGTCAAGCCTGAGCGTGAGGTTGAGACTCTTGGTCTCGGAGTAGTAGACAGTGTAGCCCCAAGCAGAGCCACACCACTGGCCCCCTGTCAGCGGCCGCTCCGACTCCTGGATAGCCATGTAGCCGTCAGGGCAGCCGTCAGTCGTGAAGGAGACGAACTTTCCGACGGTGAACGTGTCGAAGGTCAACTGCAACAGAACACATTCATAAGTTATACATGAGACGAATCAGTATGCAGCTATGAACTAGCACTAACTATGCAATAGTAATTTATCATGGAAAATAATAATTCAAAAATAATAGAAATTAGGAAGAAATACAAAATAGGAAAGTGTCCAATAAATGGCTAAAGTGTTGATGGTAGAATTTGCTTCTTCCATAATGCAAAAGATCGAAGATTCATATCAGAAGTCGATAGTTTTGGCGAAGAATTCATTTTAGAATAGTAATCTAGCTAAGGATAAAGAAACGCAAAACAAATAGTTTTCATCCATACTAAACATGTAATAATAACTCCCAAGCATGTAATAATAAAATGTCCATTATATAACAAAATTTCATCGTTGAGTGTATCACATGTGTAATACATTATTACACGATACTTGAT
Organism: Acanthosoma haemorrhoidale; assembly: GCA_930367205.1. NCBI lineage: Eukaryota > Metazoa > Arthropoda > Insecta > Hemiptera > Acanthosomatidae > Acanthosoma > Acanthosoma haemorrhoidale. The sequence continues at coordinate 106,846,658 of OV884013.1, forward strand.
TCGCTAGGTTCAAGTGTGTATTCCTGACTGCAGTTCCATTCAATTGGAAGAAGAGGCTGTACTCTGGCTGATGGAGTTGGTCAAGAGAACTCCAGCTCTCGGGGGAACTCCTTTGATTACCTACTGCTAACAAGGTCCAAGTATCCCCAGTATCCAACTTTTCCACTATCATTTCCGACCATTTCATCGGCTTACCTACAAGTGCTCATTCATGGGAAATATTACAGTTTCATATTTACAAGGAAGAAATTTTCCTTATAATTTATATTTTTCTTGAAGAATCATCAAATAGTGAAACATAAATATTATTACTCTTATTATAGCCATTACCTGAAATTGCTCTGGTTCTCCTCAGTAAAAGCCAAAACATAGATACACTAACGTTAAATAAACTTGGCGAAAATTATGTTTTAAAAAAAATCTTAGACTCCTAAAAATATCTTTTATTATTACAACAGTCGAAGTTTCGCCTATTCAGGCATCATCAGGACTAAAATTTAAAAAAAAAATCGTTCAAAACAATTCTTTTGTTATTTTTTATTAAATAACAATTAAACAATCATATTATTATTGTTATTTAACAAATTATAAAATTGGGTTGTTGTCAATTTATTTCGTTTGCAATAGGGAAAACGTCAATAGTCAATAAAAGGCATTTTGGAAGTACTTGGGGCTTTTTTGACAGTATGATTTCCGCTAAACATAAATATTAATACACAGTTGTCTCTTTTAATAGTGTTGCTATTAAGAATATTCATTTATATACTAGTTGTCTACATTTAGAATTGTGGCTAATAATATCAAAAACAGTAAAACTTTAGTGTAATAGTTTCTGTTTAGTTTAACTAAATAAAAGAATACATTTACTTTATCTTAAACATATTTGTCGTTTCCGAGAGCATAAATTTGAAATTCATGTTCACAATATTGAACGAAAATAAATAGCTATAAGTATCTGTCTATTCAAATTGAATCCTGTTCGTATTATATTTTCACGCTAACCCTTAATCTTGATTCCATTCCTCTCCCTGTATCCGAGTTAGTACGGTACTTAGGCTTCCACCTCGACAAACGGCTGACCTGGAACCCAGATACGAGGCTAAGAAGACAAGAACTAAACAGACGCTTTGGACAACTGTACAGACTACTTCTAAGAACATCCCATCTCACAATAGAAAATAAATTACTAATTTACAAATTTATAGTTTAGCCAATCTGGACATACGGAATAGAGCTATGGGGGACAGCAAAAAATCCTTCATAACGTTCTTATTATTTAACTCATGCCTTCCAAGTTCATGCAATTCCATAGTAACCTATCCAAACACCCCAATTTCAGTCATTGCACTGCAATACACATTCCTATAATCCTTCTCGGAGACTAAAATGGTATTGGCCTCGTGACCTGCTATAAATGCGTGACAGTGGGAGTCCTGGCAATGGCCAGCTTCTCTCAATCATGCCCTCAGCGTATGTGGCTCTCGCGCTCTTGGCAAGCCTCCGCTGGATCGTATCCGGTGACGGAGGAGCGTGGGGGACTTCCCAAGACTCCGCTTCCTCTCTCGCATGAGGGAGGTGACAACCATGTGGATTTGGAAGGTCTCTGGGCTGTTTGTAAATTTTGCATGAATGAGAGATTGAATGAAAATTGTAAATATGGTATGAATGAAATCGTTCATCACAATTATTTATTGCCCCATGAGGCGGATTGTAATTTTATCATAATAAAATGTTGTTAATTTTGATGATAAAAATCTTTTCATTCTTAAACGAATACTTCTAATAATTTCAGCTGTTTGCGATTATGCATACAAATTAAATTGTGTTACTAATGTCCATGGCATGATTAAATGCCAAGATTTAAATTAATACTTCTGTAAAAGTAGTATGAATTCATCTCAGTTAAAAATATCAAGGATAGATTACTTAAGTCTCGACTTCAACTTAGCCTGAATTTACAACGAACCCTTTTGAACCTTTACTGAAAGAAGATTACTTTTTCATATTGATGAGGAGTTTAATTTTCTGTTTTGATCTTAGTTGGGCCTTAGGCGGGTTCAAAATTTATTTCTTCAGTTATTCTAATAACCAAGTGACTTGTAATTGTATGTTCTACAAGCAGAATAATAAAACAGTTAAAGCATTCTAATTAAAAGTTCAAGCATTGTCGTTTGTGAGCCCTTCACAAAAGAAAAGTCACTTGTAGGTGCCTACCACAAATTTGACGAATTTAACACACCAGCGCTTTCAGTAGCTCACCCTCCCACTGTTTAGTTCCAAGAAGTCATAGGTAGCTATCACCGCTGTTCCTTAAAAAATGTTCAACCATCTTCATAAGTTCATGCCGTGCTGTAAACTAAAGTATCAACCACTTTACCCAAAGTAGAATTTAGAGCTTGAGAGAGTTATTTTATATTAGTTGTGGAGATAGTCTCCGCCCTTTTAAAGTGTAAAATTTTAATTTTAGTAAATAAATTTAAAAGGATAGAAAATCGAACATAAGAAGTATTATATCCTCACTACAAATGCAAAGTTACGAACATGAAAAAATTTTTTTTTCGTTACTTTACAACATTATTTTTTCGATAGTTTTACCAAAAATTTAGGTATTGATTTTGAAACTATATCAGATCTGAGATGGAGAAAATCGACAGAAGTGGTGATTCGTAATCGAAAATGCACCTTTTTTTTTTGGCTCTTCTGAAAATCTGCACTGTTGCTATTCGTATGTTTTTCATTTGCATTAACGATATAACTAACTTAACTGGGCCAAGATATTTAAATTGTATACACTTCTAAATATATTTTATGAATCATTTTAGAAAACGACAAACGCACGGACTCCCAAATCCACTACTGTCTTACTACTACTAACTACTAAAATAAATTTGTACCCCCTTATCAAGAGTTAAACCTGCATTCCTAACGCATTTATATGTACTTATAAACTGTGAAAGGAAGGGAGGTGACATATCCAATATAATGACCACAACAAGATCCTTGTTAGAGGCCAATGTTGATGTTAGACCCCCACCACTTACCCATCGAACGACATCCCCCACCAAAAGGAATAAAATAAAGAGCAAACAGCCAAGACTCCGGAAGCGTCGGTATCCCTCTGAAATTTCCTGTCTCCCCTCCCGAAGATCCTTCCAATTGTTTCCTTAATCCAGAAGGCATTAAAAAGTCCATGAGGGGAATTAGAAAGTCAAATTAGCCTTAAACCTGGTTCTCCTGTGAGACCTTTTGCCAATATTTATTATTCGTCACCAATCGAGTTGTGTCCCTTTGGGGAACCACCGGAAATTACTTCAAAGAACCTTGAAATTGCACCAGAGCTCCACAAAATCATTCCACGAAAAGCATTTTTCATCATTACCTTAAAACTGTTTATACCCGGCTAATAAATTTTATGAATTCTCAACAGGTGATTTGATAAGTTGTTGTATAGATAATTCAATTTTTGGTGATTAATTGACTATAAGCTAATGGTAATAAAAATTAACATTAACCTGTAGATTTTTGTATGCCACAAAACAACGTGTAGATGTAAACCGACTTCCAAACGAACATAAATTTTGATTCTATAATTGGCAAAGTTTTTTTTATCGTTGGTGGTAATTATTTGATATAATAAAATAAAGAACAACAGTTATCATATGGATACGTATGGTAATAAAATCATTATGTCTGGTTATTAATGATATATCCTCCACAAAAATGACTTTGCACTTGATGTGAGGTCCATATGCGATCCGCAGATGCTAGTGAATTCCTTCATTTCAGTTTGAGACACACGAGAAGGTAGGATCCTAGTTAGTGGCGCAGAATTACAGATCAAAGGAGTAAATTGGAAGGAAGTTTGAGTTGTAACTTTAGTTAGCTCGAATTAGGAGGCTTTGTCGTCAGGCAAGAAAGAGTCTTCTTCGTCTAAGACATCCAATCAACGAAGCAGGAGCAGAGGAATCCAACCTATTGGAATGAATTACACATTTAGTACTTCTCCTATAAGGGCCTAAGGGCTGGAATTGCTCGTTACTTGCATTGAACATTGTCTTTTCTTCTGGAAAATTGTTGTTTGCCTACTCGTACTTTTTCATCATAGACAGTTTATTGTTCTTCATTTGTGCGATAAGTGTTGGAAAGCTTACAAAATCGAAGTGAATTACCCAAAGAGTATACAAAGAATACAGTAATACACTGAATATTGAACAAACAAAGCATTCTTAAGAGGACGACCTGAACACTACAAGTCAATGGAGATTGTTAACCATAATATTAATTCAGGAAAACGTAGTGAAAATATCATTAAAAACTATGGTGATACTGAAGATTATTTATTGAAAGAAAATAAAAAAAAGCTTGAAGAAAACTTCTTTGGTTATTAAAATCTCCGCTCACTATTACTAAGAGATAAATTGTAATAGTATCTATTCCCAGGCTCAGGCCACAATCGGTGATAGAAAACTTAACTGGAATCTTAAATTGATTTCGAAACGGAGTAGCTCGTTTAAAATTATTCTTGTTAACGGTTTGGTCTGCTTGACGCGAAATCGAATTCGACCCTTTCAATAATCATATTAAACTATAATTGTTTAATAATTGTATAATTAATAATTGTATTAAACTGTAAGCAGTTGAGAAAATGAACGCAATAATCGCTACAGTATTTTACCAGGGGTTGTTAATCTTTAATGTAATCAAATATGAAGCAACAGTAAATCTTTATCATATGATTGACAAATTTAAACAAAAAGCTGTCATATGAACAATTAAGGTAAAAGTAATAAAATCATTGTGTCTGGTTATTAATTATATATCCTCCACAAACTCACTGTGCACTTGATATAAGGTCCATATGCAGATGTTAGGGAATTTCTTCATTTCAGTTTGAGTAACACGGGAAGGTCGGATCCTAGTTAGTGGCGCAGAATTACTTCTTCTTTTCATTTTTCATAAAGCAATTTCATATCTTCTTACATAGATTTTTGTGAATTTCTACATTTATGTTTGAGACACACGAGGTCACAAAGAAAAAAACGAACGCAATAATTGGAATGCAACCTACGAATATGAATATGAGTTAGCATATAGTATATAATATAAAAAGCAATGCAAAAATGACGACGAGAAAGCAAACTTGTTGTATATAAAAAGACAGGCTTCTTTGCAGCTAAAGTAATACGGACCGCCTAAGATTTCTCCTAAAGTTTAATAAAATATAAGATACTCTTATTTAATCAAAACAGGGACTTTGCAGTTACGTGTTAGTCGTTTCCAGAACATCTGATGGCATTAGGAAATATACATTCTCAATCCATACACACAAACACGAATGTTGTTCCACACGGAAAAGCGAGCAGTAGCCAGAAATGTTTAGACTGGACAAATCGCAACCAGCCGCCTAATCTTCAAGTTGGAGCAGGGATGTCCAGCGAGTTATAATTACCACCCCTGCCGTATAATAATCCTCTCCTAATAGCGGTCCTGCATAAATGTTCCTGTAAGGACGGCCACCCCCTCTCGCCATTGTTATACCTAAGGCTAGTGTTACACGTGCGGTGTACACGTGTTCAAGTCATGTAACTATTCCGGAGATTGGAAATCATTGTTCTCAGTTGTTAAGTCACTCGACCTTCCCTTACACGTACCCTACCTGACGACTAAGTGCTATTTCGTTCGCATATCACATGTATCGTGACGCAACAGGATTTGTTCAGCCATACGTCAAACCGAAACATTTAACGTACATGAATTATGTCAAATTTGACCAATGATGATTCAAAATACTTATCAGATATTTATATCATTATTCACATCTCGGTCTGGTCAGTGCGACTGTAGTAAATAGATAATAACAATAAGTGTTTAGATTTTGGACGTGATTTATTGAACGAAATTACAAAATAACCGCTTGGCCAAAAGGTAGAGGATCTACTTTATTTCTAGAACAGGTCTCTCTCCGTATGTACCTGTGCTCTATAATAGGGTTCATTGAAATAATTCAATCGATCTGAAATTTTAAAGCTATATTCCTAGATATAACACCTTAAAGTATTAGTTAGACATTACAATGGAATAATATAATATATTAAAAAAACTTTAAGATTTTTCAAGACCCATCTCAGAAGCTGTTTAGGGTTTAGAGTCCTGATTTTTTCGGGCCAGTTAAATAATGTTTGTAGAGGAGAGTCGTTTAAAGGAAAATAAAGAAAGCTTTATTATGAAGTACAACCAAAACACTGGTATATACAAATATTAAGAGTTACGTTACTATATACTGGTTGGAAGGTCTAGGAACGAGTGTGGTTGGGGGCTGAAGCTGAAACATATATGTATAAGAAAAGGATAAGATTCTGGAAAGTAGGGAGTAAGGGAAGTAAGGAGGGGTGCGGTTGCTTACTTAAAAATAACAGGAACCATCAGTGACAAGGCAGGTATACAGTTCTGCTCAACCCCCTTCTACTTTTATCATCATATATAACATTAGCATTATAATATTCTTAGCATTATGAAACTGTCAATAACACATAAACTCAAAAACTTCAAAAAAAAGTTTACAAAAAATATAATTTTGAGAGCCAACATGGAAATCGCGTATTTAATACGATCCTAGCCGGTTTTAGATATTGAATTTGTTAAAACATTTATGATCACAATGATCCACAAATATTTCACATGTAAACTATACGAAACGTCGAACACTTCCAAACGTCCATAATTCCATTCATTACTTATATTGAAAGTACGTTCGTTTATTTTTCACCTTCTAACATTCCACCGCTTTCACTCGTACACTCTGTCTTAAAATTTTACTGCCTAAACTACTTTATGCTTCGTTTTTTCAACGATACCTTAACTCTTGTGCTCAGAAAAATACAAAACTTATGCCTAATCAATATTAAAAAGTCTTCAGGAATGATAAATTGAATGATTTCTTTGCAAGACCAGAGCCCGAAACATCAAATGATTCCCTACTACGAATGCAATTTTTCAACAATATGAAAAATCTAAATAACCCATTTTTTAAAAACCCTACAATAACTTACCTATTTAGTACAGTTTCCACGAATTTCCATTTCCATCAAGTATTTTGTTCCTTTCCGCTTTAATTTCCTTTAAATTTGTTTCAACTAAGTACAATTATATTGTTTGATTGCAACTCCCACAGGAAAAAACATTACTTCTTAAATCAAAATATTATTTTGAAATTGACTCATTTTTTGCTCTACTAATTTTTTGCTATACTCTCTAAGTGAAAGCGTATAGATATAGTTTAAAAAAACGAATTGTTAAAAAGGGAGAGATTTAACGAAATATGTTTTGTTTTTTTATGTATTAAAGTTTTTAGAAATAAATCAATCAATCCAGTATCTCCTGATTCCCCTTATAAGTATAAAATTGCATAAATTGATGCCATTAATCATACGATTAGCTAGGCAACTCAGCTACAACCCTGATCTTTGAATACATCAGCTAAACAGGGAGGAATCCAGGTGCTGCGCAGAGGGTACCACTACCACTGGCAGGAGGGACTAGGGGTGGGTGGTCAGACAGATTTATTTATACCCTTGTAGCCCTACAGGAGGAGGGCAGTGTAAATCCTGGCAGTGCTCGGGTCGGGTGTAAAAAAGGCCAGGATTAAACAGTGGCCGCTTCCTTAGCAGTCCCATATCCTGCGCCACTTCCAAATGGCTTCCTCCGTAGGATCTATATCCCTCCGGCTCATCGCTTTGGGCGCCACTCCGGGATCTTGTAGTGGTGTACTATATTGATCGAATAAACCCCCGTTTACTTTCACTGTTTTAGAAACGATACGATACGAGTTGCTTTACTCGTTGAAAGTAACTAAGTACTTTTTTTTTTGGATCTTAGAGCTTGAGGGCCGGCAAAAAAATTGAACATCAAGCGTATCCTTCATTTACTACGTACTTTTAATACTTCTGACAAATAATATTATTGATATCCTCACACTAACAGATCGTTATACACTAACTAATAGTAAATAGTCTCTATACTGTTCTATATAATACTACTATAATACTGTCTATACCCCTGGGTTCCCACGGGGTGTGAATCACGAAAGTGATTATTATTGTTACACTTAATATGGATTAAGCAAATTATTGCCCTATCTATACAATCAAACGTCCTGAGAACAATAGTTAATGAGCCTTATACCCTTCATAAAGATCCTAATATACCCTACATTCTTGAACTCATCCCTTCCAAGTTTATGAAATTCCATTGTAAGCTATCCAATCACCCTAATCCCTTAGCACATTCATTGCACTGCACCACTCATCCCTGCAATCCTCCTCGGACACTAAAATGGCAGTGGCCTCGTGACCTGCTATAAATGCATAACAATGGGAGTCCTGGCAATGGCCAGTTTCTCCAATCATGTCCTGGGCGTATGAGACTCTCGCGCTGAATGAGCCAGTAAAGTAGGAATTGTAAATATGGTATCAGTGAGAACATTTATCACAAATAATTATTGCCTAATAAGGCAGATTGTAATTTGTAATAAACAAAGATTATATATTATTGATCTTGTAAATAATAATACTCGGGCTTAAGGAAGATTCTTTGCTTTTAAACATCTTAATTTAGTTTGTTAGTCTGAATGTATGTATCGAGGTTGAGACCTAATGGGTATTGAATCTACCCGAAACTTTAAAGATTTGTTTTATATCACTGCTAAATGCATCAGTGAATTTATGTTCAAAATGATGTTAAAAATAAACCTTAACCCTTGAAGCTGTCTAAAATTTAATGTTTTTCCTCCTCAGTTGAAGGACACGATTGAAGACGTCTTCCACAAAAAAAAATAACATAGATCTTCCCAGAAATAAATTGTTGGATTTATATATCAAGATGTAAAATTAAAATAAAACAAAAAACAGAATTTGAACTAATGGGGGAATAGTGGGGCAGGTGATGCTTGCTTCAAACCTCTCTAATATTAAACATACTATTTTAACCATAATGTAAATCTAGAATTCATCCAGCTTCACTGCAGTATTGTTTATTCAATAGTTGGCCTTGTCAATCATGCGAAAATGATGACGTGAATATATACTTTTACTAGCCCTGACAAATCATCTTATTGATATCCACATACTAACTATTACACTAACTGATCGTTATACACTATCTAATAGTAAATAGTCTCTATACTGTACGCTTGGTTTCCACGGGGCGTGAAACACGAAAGTGATTATTATTGATACACTTAATACAGATTAAGCAAATTAACGTTAGTTTTCTCTTTGTAATTCGGGTGAAATGCCAAATCGTATAATTAATAATACTCACTTTCGTGATTCGCGACCTGTGGGAACCCGGCAGTAGTGTTGAGGATAATTTCTGGATCGTTACAATATTCTCTCGTCAAAAGCATTCATGTAGTATGGTGAAACGCCATTTCAATGTCGAAGAGCAAACATCAATCTTAGTTATTTTTACATATATGCCAAACTACCAATTCTCTTCTGTTTGGAAATCAAGAACACAAAAATGGTGTCAAAATTATAGGAAAACTTGATTGAGGGATGAGCACTAAACATTGTCAAATGAAAAAAGATATCTATTTACTTGCGAATTTGTGGCAAGCTCTAGAATTGATAAAATAAAGAAATGAACCAAAATATGTGAAATTTACCGACTCATCAATTATATTTCTGTAACTCAATAACTCAAAAAAGAAACTTTATTTGGTAAAAAACCCAAAGGTGGTTATAGGGTAAGAGCTTATTAGCGAATGAGAGCCATAAGGAAGCAACCCTCTGTCTTATGCCCAAGGGGTATTTATCTGTGTAGGAAAGCGGTAACAGTAGGGATAAGGGTGCAGATAGAAAAAGTCCTGGGAGCCAATTATTTAGAATAGAGGTCTGGGAAGGGAAGATAAGTTACTAATAGGATAAGATAAGATAATTATAATAGGGCTGATTGTTATAAGTTATGAGACACAGCCCTTAGGATGTTACTGATAAACATACCTTTTGTTATTGATAAGATTATATATATTACATAACTATCGAATGCTTAGAATTCTTTGAGGACTGGTTCCAGCAAGACCACCTTAAATATATTTTAAATGACATAATCGATCTCCAGAGAAGTACAAAGAATTGGCAATATGATGGATTTCAACACATTTGATAATTGTTGGGAATGAAGAGATCGTAAGTCCACAGATCAAAAATGTGCAGTACTCTTAGAATTCACAATTTTGGAGGACTTGAAAAGAAATACCAAGAAGAAATTAGCAGAGAACTAGAGAAAAATGTTCCTTAAATCCTCATTTGAGATCTTAAATTGAAGCAGAAGAGACAAATAGGCATGACAATGAATTCTCACGGCTCTTGGATACAATTACAGTTGCCCCCATGTTTACATTAGCCTGCCGATTGCTAGAATGCCGCTCTGATAATGTTTGCTTTAGCACCAATTCGAAATACTCGAGCTACCACCAGTTTAAATTAAATTCACTTCTATTCATCGTGGGACACTCCAAAAGACTAAATTTCGTTGTTATACCCTTTATCACTTCTTGAACTGTTATGAAAGAAATCATAATCTTTTGATGACACTAATGTTGTCTATTGCTATACTTTTAGTTAAAAACCGTTACAAAAGAATTGAACATTTTCAACTCACCCAAGTGTTTCCGAGAATCGTTTGAATAAAGTTATAATTTAACATTAACAATATATGAAAATTCAATTTCTACGAGGTAACCTACTCGTAAAATGATGTACCTATACGAAATAAAAATTTTAGAACTTATAATATCGAATATCCCGACAGCGTGGAAACAAGCTATCTTGTTCCCGCTGCGGGAGCCCACAAAGAGAGGCGACCACCCGCCCAGGCGAGCACAGGGGGAAGATTCTCGAAAAGATAATACTGAACTATGAGAAGGAGTTCTGTTCGGAAAATGCTATCATTCCGTACGAGCAGACAGGTTTTCAGGCTCATCTAGGAACATCCGCTTGTGAAGGAACAGATGGAAGCCACCCTCGGTATGAACAAGAACACAGCAACTGCTATGATCTCGTTGGACTGCACGTAGGCTTTCGACTAGTGTCCCACGGGATGCTGTGCCGACAGCTTTGTGACTGGGAATGCCCAGAGCAGCTATACATTATGTTGGTTTCCTTCTTGAAGAGCAAATCGGTGAGGGTACGGGTGGGTGATTGCCTCTCTAACCCATTCCCTCTGACTTGTGGAGTTCCTCAAGGCGTGGTTTTGTCTCCGGCTCTTTTCAGCATATACACATCTGAAATTTTTGGGACAAATTATAAGAAAGCTATGGTGATCGCTTTCGTCGACGACTTTTTGGCTTAAAGCAGCAGCATGAGTGCACAAGGAGCTCTTACGCAGGCCGAGTCAGTTTAGAACGTAATCAGTGACAGACTGGGCATGTTAAACATCAGTAGTCACTCAGGATCTATAATTATTTGTGAATTTAAATGGGCTAGGAAGGAAAAAAAAATCAAATATTAGGGCGCGGGGTAGAAGCTCCTCGTCAGTTTCCTTGTGGGTGGGGACTTTAATGCGAAGCACCAACACTGGGGGGTCAAGATCCACTAATACACGAGGACGTGCTTTGCTGTCTGCACTCACACGGAAACATTGCTCCACTATCACTCCTGACACAGCCACCTATTGGCCATCTGATCTCAACCGAAATCCTGATCTCCTTGACTTCTTTTTTTACAATAGTTTAATAACACTAAACTATTCACTCACGCGCCTCGATGACCTCTCCTCTGATCATAGTCCTTTATTATTAACCATTTCCCTAAGACCAATTCACAAACTGCCTCCTCCTTCATTTATTAGGGGCCCAGTTGACTGGGACCACTTCCGCCAGCTTCTTACAGAGTCCGTAAACCTCAAATTGTCCCTGAAAACATCCCAAGACCTAGACGATGCAGTGCATTCTTTCACTACTCTGGTCCAGAGGTCGGCTTGGGAGGCATCGTCACCCCATCGTCACCCAAAAATCCATAATCATAATCGTTTACCTCAGCATCTCAAAGACCTAATCCAATCCAAACGCCGCTCCAGAACAGTGTGGCAAAGATCCCGGCATCCTGCTGATCGCCGCTCGTACAATCAATACTGCCGATTGGTAAAGCGGCGATTGGCATCCTTCCGTTCCGATTCTTTCAATTCCTACCTCTCCTCTCTGTCTACCAGGAATAACTCGTTGTGGAATGTAACCAAAAAAAATCCTAAAGTATCAACCTGTTTCACATCCACTCCGTCGTGATGATGGGTCCTGGGCGGCTTCGGATGAAGATAGGTCGGAGGAATTTGCTCTGCATCTTACCCATACTTTCACACCTCACTTTTCTCATCAAAGCCATACTCACAGCACAACTGTGGAAGATTTCCTCACTTCACCTATTCCTCTCTCTCTCTTCCACTAAAAGCCGTTAATCCCTCTGAGGTCAATACCTTCTGAAAAACTTACCTTACCGAAAATCCCCTGGATATGATCTCCTTACTCCTCAAATTCTCAAACAGCTTCCTCCTAAAGCCATAATCTTTTTAACCTATATATACAATTGCATTATCCGAACGACGCACTTTCCTCTCCTCTGGAAACATTCCATTATTGTCCTATTCGCCAAACCCGGTAAACCACCCAATGAAGCCTCATCTTACCGTCCAATTAGCCTACTCCCTATCTTCTCAAAAATATTTGAGAAACTCCTACTAAAACGTCTACTTCCAATTGTTGAATCCAAAAACCTTTTTCCCACACACCAGTTTGGTTTCCGCCAACGACATTCCACTGCTCAACAAGGCCTTCGCGTTGTTGATCACATCTCCTCAGCCCTTGAAACCAAACAGTATTGCACTGCTGCCTTTCTCGATATAGCTCAAGCTTTTGACAGGGTTTAGCACGCAGGTTTGCTCTACAAGCTCAAAAGATATTTACCACAGACCCTTTTCCTAATCCTACAGTCCTACCTTTCAAACCGCTCTTCCAAGTCCGCTGTGGTTTAGAATACTCTAACTACTATCCCATAAGTGCAGGAGTTCCACAGGACAGTGTCCTGGGCCCTATCCTCTATAACCTATACACCGCTGATGTCCCCTCTACTCCCAATACCTTCTTGGCCACATTTGCAGATGAGACTGCAGTCTTGTCATCCCACCCAGACCCCGACATAGCATCCTATAACCTTCAAAAACACCTTGACGAGATCGAGTATTGGTGCAATCAATGGCGGATCAAAGCAAAATGCTCCCACATTACCTTCACCCATTGTCGCAAGTCTTGTCCACTAGTTTATTTTAATTCTATTCCTCTCCCTGTATCCGAGACAGTACGGTACTTAGGCTTCCATCTCGACAAACGACTGACCTGGAACCCACATACGAGACTAAAAAGACAAGAACTAAACAGACGCTTTGGACAACTGTACAGACTACTTCAAAGGACATCCCATCTCTCAATAGAAAATAAACTGCTAATCTACAAAGTTATACTTAAACCAATCTGGACATACGGAATAGAGCTATGGGGGACAGCAAAAAAGTCGATCATCAAGCGTATCCAATCCTTTCAATCAAAAATCCTGAGAACAATAGTAAAGGCCTCTTATTATGTCAGCAACAAAACCCTTCATAACGACCTTAACATACCCTACATTCTAGAACTCATCCCTTCCAAGTTTATGAAATTCCACAGTAGCCTTTCCAACCACCCTAATCCTGTAGCACAGTCATTTCACTGCGCTACTCATCCCTATAATCCTCTTCGGATACTGAAACGGCAGTGGCCTCGTGACCTGCTATAAACGCGTGACAGTGGGAGTCCTGGCAATGGCCAGTTTCCCCAATCATGTCCTGAGCGTCTGTGGCTCTCGCGCTCTTGGTCAGCCTCCACTGGCTAGTATCCGGTGACGCGGCTGACGGAGGAGCGTGGGGGACTTCCCAAGACTCCGCTTTCTCTTCGCGGTGGATTTGGGGGGTCTCTGGGCTGTCTGTAAATATTGTATGAATGAGCGAGTGAATGATGAACTGTAAATATGGTATGAATGAGAGCATTTATCTTAATTACTTATTGCCTTATAAAAGGCAGATTGTAATTTTAGCACAATAAAGGAATTAAACTAAAAAAAAAAAAAAAAAAAAAATTATAACGCCATGCTATAAAAGCGTGATTAAATCAGTAAAATAATTTTAATGATTCCAAGAAAAATTGAAGGTTGAGTAACAAAAATTATATACATATGACAGTATTTTTGTTGTGTTATTATTTTAGCTATTTAAAATTTCAATGTTTTAAAACGCTATTTTTAGTGATCGATTTGGTTTCAATAATAAAACTAAGTATTTTTACTTGGGGGGCATAAATGCTCCAGCCACTTAATTTGACAACATTTGTACCCCTTTTATCTTTCCTGTTTTTTCAATATTATTGTTGACTTTTGTAAATTGGTTCGAGTATATATTTAAAAAACTTAAATTAACATTACCATTATAATTTTTAATGATAAAAACAGTAAATAAACTTTGAACTAATGTGAAAAGCACTCTATCCTTAGATTAATTAGTTCGTACTTCGTTTGCCCCATCCCCTCTCACTGCTCTTGTATATCAATGTGTTGAAGGACATAGGATGTAAGAGAAACTACATCTAAGTAATTAATTAGCTAAGACTCTCTATTGAGGGCGCCTTTGATGACTGCTCCTTGGTGGTCTGCGTTCCTGCCCATGCAACAAAGAAGTGAAGTCTCCGTTGAAGTGGCCTGCTTTAATCATCACTAATGCTGCCTCACAGGCTCAACTCAGCTCGTACCAGTGACAATACTAAGAACTATTGGTGCCTGGAGTCGCTAGTGGGCATTCAGTCCTTCGGCGTGAGCTGGAAGTGGTATATTCCACATGAAGGAATGCATCGCTTATTATAGTCCGGTCGAAAAGGAAAGAAAACGGGTCCATACTTGCAAAAGGTCAGGTAAGGTCAAAAGGTTTTTTGATCTTGTAGATATTAGTAGCAATAAGAATAATATGAGTTATTGACTCCCTCCCCAACCGGAACAATATTGAGTTCAAAAAAATCAAAACGAAAATTTCAGAATTTTTGGAAAATAATTTAACCTTAGTGACAACTGATTCCCTATCAATTTGAAAGAAAACAAATTTTTTTTTTTTTAATCCAACGTTAAGCGAGCTTTTTAAACTAGCACAAAACTTTCTATATTCGATATACTTTCACAAAACTACGATTACAACCTTCTATGTTGCCTACTTGATTTTATATAGAATAGCTGGTATATGTATGTAGAATAGGAATTATATATATTTATGAATTTTATCATGACAATAATAATAATTTTTATAGTTGTTTATTTTGTATCAAGTAGACGGCAGTATTTTTTTTCAATCAACATCTCGTGACGTCGACGAATTTGACGTTTCCGCACAAGGAGTTGGTAAAGATAGAAATACTTTTCCTAACTGTAGTTCCGATCCCCCCCCCCCCATTTCATCTTTGTAGTGTTCTGTTTGGCAGATGCTGATGTCGAAAAAATATATAACTACGCTTTGAGAATCTAGTTTTAAGAGGAAAAAGCCCGATCGCCTTCTGGTTTTGAAAGACGTACGTGTACTTAAAGTGCACAGTAGTTGTCAGAAGCGTTACAATAATCAAACAAATTTCGGAATCACTACCCAGGCCCATTTTCAACAAAGGAACACCGTCGGAAGACGTGGCAACAAATTAAACAGGAAAAAACTAGATGGATTAAAAATGGGTCCCTTCGAAATAACAGAAAAGATATCAAATTCAATGTATAAAATAAAAACCGGAAGAGGAAAGCAAGAAACTGGATTCTTTCACATTACAAAATTATAAGGAATTATACGAAGAACTCTCTCCCTCCTGGATTGGTTGGTGGAGCATTTATTGGCATCAGCAACAGCTATGTTCTCGATGGAGGACAACTACTGCTAAAGAATTAAGCTATCGTCATGACAACTTAGGTTATATTTGTGCAAAATATAGTATCTACTTAAGCAGTACAGCTCTAACATAATGATTATGTTTGACGGATACCCGCGTGAGTCGGCTAGTGTAGTGTGGTACTAAGAATTTTGAGTATTCGTCGTACCATTCATTTCAGCTAACATAACATTCGAATAAGCCTGAAAGTGAAACAGGCAGATGAAGATGATTACGGTTGGACACAGCTATTTCCCGAGCCCAGCTTATGTCATTGATGTAATTGTAAGTAAGGACATTGATGTCCTTGTTCAGTTCACTGGGCTAACATATTCCTCTAATCATGAGAACATATTCTTTAACAAACCAGACCAGGGAGAGGTAATAAAGCAGGTGCATAGTGCTCAACCAAATAATTCAAGTAAGAACCTGTATGAGTAGTTTTCATTCATGCAGTTACTGGTTGTGAAATTACATCGGGTTTTATTTTTGAGCATGGAAAATCGAAATAGTGCTCTCTTCCGAAAAGGCAGTTATATTCGAAGGACATGCCGGAAAATTCAGAAACCCTCATGCCTCTCAAGAGTCCATAACTCAGGCTGAAAGATATGTCATCCTTAAAGTGTACGATGGTGAAATGGAAACAAACAAATCACTGGACGAATATATATAACTGATGCTCACAAAATCTCCCTTAAGAAGTAAATTTAATCCTGTGAGACTGCCGCCTACAGAAGGTACAGCTAGGTTTCATGCACTTCGAAGTCATCACCAGCTGGTTGGGTACAAATAAAATCCACTCAAATGGGGATAAAAACAAAGCTCTTCCGGTCTAACTTCAATTATGATGACAGTGAAAATTAGTCGCTGCTACAGTTTGTTTCCTGCGGCTGCAAGGATGGTTGCAGCGGAGTTTGTAGCTGGCAAAAAGCATATTGCTCCTCAATATGTAAACATTTTAACGGCATACATTGCAAGACTCCAACACACAGAATATACAGCACGGTTTCAAGCACGAAGTCCTATTAGACTAGTCAGTAATTCAGCCGAACCCTTATGCTATTATTTAAGAAAGCTAAGTCGTGCAGTTCGTAGGTAACGTTTACAGGATTGTTTAAACTACGGGCTTTGGTTCACTCTAAGGCCTGAGTGTCTCGAAGATTAGTGAACTAATTATAGTGTTTTTAGTTTTAACACTTGTATATTAGACGTGCTATGAGTATTTGCTGATATTATATGCTTTCTTTCATGCTGAGTAGGCCATTTTTCACAGTTCAATTCGGTTAACTTTTATGCTGATACATGTCACAGCTTACCACCGTGTAAGAGGTATGTAAGATTTAATGTTTTGATTTTGTTTCCGGGTGGTAAAAAGCACCGAAAGCGTCATTACTAAAAAATTTGCAGTTTGTGTTTTTATTATCATTGTTGTGGCGAAAGTATGGTTTCCAGGACATTGTTTTCTTCATTTTTCCGTTTATTCCTCATTGAGTTTCACATATACCAAAATCATCATCTGTACAACAAAATCCAACAAAAACTAAAAACCATCGAACCCTCACATAATTGGACCAGTAACACGAGCCTGACATGCCATGACGACTCCGGAAGACCTGGAATAAGGATTTATTACAAACTGGGAACTTGATCCTTCATATGGGGTCTTTCCCGCATGTCATCTACCTACCTGTTACTATTATCTCATCATCGCATCCGCTGATCGTATCATTTATTTTCTGAACACAAAAAAGAATTTTTAATCCAAAATTGTTTCATAATTAATCATTGTTCATTACAAAATTGTAGTTAAAAGAAAAAACTGGGCCGGTAATCCTCGGATAAGCATGTGCCTATGTACCTATATGGAGTTTTAGAAACAATCTACAGACTTATAACTTAATAAATCAATCTGTGGGCGGCGTAGGAGTGAGTTTATTTCTAAAGTTTTACAAAATAGAAGGCTATAAAGAGAGCTGGGGATAAGGTGAGCGGAGTTTCGGATTTAAAGAGGCACTCGCCCTGTATTGAGACGGCCCAGTCAAAGGACCCTACCTTACCCGGGCCGGGCTGATCAAAGCACTCCCTTGGATATTCGATTTACATCCGATCCCGGACTAATGAGATGTGGTGGGCTTGCGGCCTCCGGCAAACACAAAGGCTATCCCCTACCCTTTATCATCCCGCAGCGCTTTCAACAGACTTTCAACGATTCTTCAGCTCGGATCTATTGTAACAACAGTTCTGCCTTCCATGGAGCTGAGCCACTGAAACAGAAAAGGGCCCGATAAAGGAGTAATACTCTGAATGAATGAGCGTTCAATTCCCACATCAGACTAATTCTATCTGTAAATCCTAATCCCGGCTCTAAGAAATAAAATGCCTTTTGTCATTTTTTGATCATTTTTGGCCACAGCTTTATTGATTTATATACTAAAGGTTTTAATGGTAACTTTTAGCAATTTCTGGATATGACTATCAATGATGCTTTTATATGACTCCTCCTGTGTCAAGAGTTTGATGTTAAACACAGCAATTGATATGGTTGCAAACCCTTGAGGTTGATAGTATAGTTCGTCGGAAAATTTCGTGTATTAGGCAATAAAACTGTGGAGAGACAGAAGTGGTTTTATTTCTTCATATTCACACTCCACACCGACACCACACCATCAATCCTGACTTTCATGCCTTACTTACATAATGTGAGCCCTTTTCATTTTCATTACATGAAGCTCTGGAAACTAGAAGTAGGATTCTCGTCCATCCTGTCTTATCTGTTGCAAATAGTGGCGCATACAATCCTAATGCTTAGCTATAATTTGATAAATTATGACCAATTTATTTAGTATTACAGTATATTGACAATTAGAAAATATTAAATAAACGAATTTGGTTTCCCAATAAAATACTCAAAATACCATAATCTATGAGAAACTCATAAATATAATATAATATAAACGTATCAGTTTCCTTGAATTTTTTTTTAAACATTTAACTATTTTTGTTTATCATTTACATTTCAACTATTTTTTTTTTTAAATAAATAAAAACGAAACACCGGATTTTGAAAGTAAAAATCACTATAAACAGGTACTTGTGGGACTGGGTTCATGGTTCTTATATACATTCAGGGACGAAATTATAGAAATTGTTGCAAAAAATATTTGTTATTACTGAAAAATATAATACAATAGGAATTTAATGGTAATTTTCATAAATTACCATTTCTTGCTATTACATAGATTTTACAAATATGAAATAAGTTACGTTAATAAGTTAAAATAAAAGGTTTTAACTAGTTAACATTTTAATAGGGACAAAAAGTTGTGTTTATGTTTATTTTTATAATCTTTTTGTTGTGCTAAAATTACAATCTGCCAATAGGCAATAAGTAATTGAGATAAATGTTCTCATTCATACCATATTTACAATTCATCATTCATTCGCTCATTCGTACAATATTTACAAACAGCCCAGAGGCCGACCAAGTCCATATGTCTGTCACCTCCCTCGCATGCGAAAGAGGAAGCGAAGTCTAGGGAAGTCCTCCACGCTCCTCGGTCAGCGCGTCACCGGATACGAGCCAGTGGAGGCTGACGAAGATATACTGATGTATATATATCTAATATTTCAATACATCTATTGTTTCCTTAGCATACATCTAAGATATCCTGTAACAGTATTCAATTGAGAGGCTAATTGTTGTTGTTACAATTTTTTTTTTGTGGGAAAAGGAAAATGTTTGTCTGACGAAATATGGATTAATAACTGCATCATAAAATGTGTCTCAAATGACGAATGGAGCATAAGAAGGACTATGTTGTCTATACACAATTCAAATCATCTCATAACTAAAGCTCACTTTTTGGATTCTAAGTCCCACACAGTGGGACATGAGACACCTTAAAGTTCAAAAAAGGGCCTTTTATGGTATTTCTATATTATTGGATTTTAATAAAAAAAAAAATTCATAATTTGAGGTGTTTGAGAGTATGCGATTAAAATTTCCGATCTATTGTATTGCTTTTATGGCCGTTATCACACAAGCAGGCTAAAGAAGCTAGATGCAAGTTCAATCCAAAATCGTTTCATAATTAATCATTGTTCATTACAAAATTGTAGTTAATAACAAAAAACTGGGCCAGTAATCCTCGGATGAGCATGTGTCTATGTACCTATATCATTGCATCCACTGATTGTATCATTTATTTTCTGCATACAAAATAAATAAAGAGGAAGCGGGGTCTTGGGAACTCCTCCACGCTCCTGGGTCAGCGCGTCACCGGATACGAGCCAGTGGAGGCTGACGAAGATATACTTATATATATATATATATATATATATATATATATATATATATATATTTAATATTTCAATACATCTATTGTTTCCTTCGCATACATCTAAGATATCCTGTAACAATATTCAATTGAGAGACTAATTGTCGTTATAATTTTGTTTTAAGTTAGATGCAAGTTAGTATCTTGCTTATGGCTTAGTTAAAACAATTATTGGATTTATTGGACAAGTAAAAGTTTTTCATATCTTCATTATCATAAAATAACGGTCACGTTCCTGGCGGAAGCTACTAAGCCGCAGCCATGTAAACTTTACTCTTTATTAATTAGTTAATAATCGCTAGAGCACGAGAGTATGGTGCGTGATAGGTTCATCGAAAATGGGTTGACTTCCTGTGAGCTGGCAGGCCGGGGACGGACTAAAAGCCCGGCCACAACCCACCTCGGCGGGGGCCTGTAAAATATGTACGCGAGCTCCCCATCGGGGCTGGGGGCCTGCGATAAAGTATGAGGGGGGGTATTCTGTCTGCTCCACTGGGCAGGTTAGGGGTAGGCCACCAAGGGGGGTAAGGCCTCACGTGTTATCTTGGGCAAAGAACCCTGGAGCTCGTCCTACCGCAACCTACTCGATATAGCCTTAGTGAGCCGTGCATACCTTTCACTATTGTTAGCATGAGCGTCATATAGATTGTAAATGACAACCAATGTAAGTATGTTTTGAAAACTTCTCTTTAATTAACAAGCGTTTTCAGCTTTTCAAGTCTGTCTTTGGGATCTATACGGCAAGTTAAACATTAAAAATGTCTAGATATGGTAGATAAGAGCAGATAAAAAAAAAGATTAAAATATAAATAATACTCATAATCAAATTACGAATGAAATGGTTGAAAATTAAAATTAAGGTAGTACAATATACTTAAAATGTACAAAAGTAATGTACATTTCTATGTTATAGAAAATTGTTATTTTAGATAATTGGATAAAAAAGTGTGGGTAAATCCAGTGCACTAATATACGAAGCCTGTACATTACAAGTTTTAATATTACCATATTTATTACTCTCAATTTTATCGTACCTCATCTCCAGGCTCTCAAGTGTAGAGATTTCGGAGCATTTTCCTCCTTTATGTAAAATTTTTATTTTGCATTGATCACTATTGCTATAGCTACATTGTTATCCCTATTTTCAGAGGCTGAATGAAGCATTCTATGTAGGCGAACCCGCTATTGCTCACGGAAGTACATACAGTCGTTAACAATTATACCTAAACCTGGAAACCTGAGAACAGTCCATAGGGTCCCTATGGTCTTTCAAAATACTACCACTGTTCGAGTGGTTTCTGAAGTACATTAGTAAAACGATGCCTTCCAACAACTCTTTCCTTAGTGGCGAATATTATTTTCTCATGTACCAATCAAATATCTAAACCAACCCTATGATGAAAACATTTGAGTGTATTTGCTAGTTAATTATGGTTCATATTTATTTAAACTTTATTGAAATATAAAAATAATTAGGTCTTATAGAAATAGAACCTGAGGGCTTTATCTTAAAAAAGGTAAGAGAGAATCGTCTTTTTTGTGCCCTTTCTGTGATTGACAATGGTAGCCGTAACAGTCTTAAGGGAATTTAAGGGAAAACGAGTTTATTAATATTTTAGATAGACAATATGTTTTGTTAATTTAGAAATCGATTTCATTAATTTAATATCCTACTTGATAAAAAAAGAAAATATTTATTTTTACTTCCACTAATAGATGAATAATTGACGGCCCATTATTTCTCTATCACGGTAGCCTTTATTTTTAGCACCTGTGGGACATCAAGACATAATATCTAAAAAAAGACTGCTGTATTTTTGGTTGCCAATTTAAATCTAGATAGATCTCTGGTGATTTTTGTTCCCGCCATATCCATGGGAGTCCGTCTTTCGAAGGTGCCACAGATCCAATACCCCCGGGGCAGTTTTTAAAGTTTCTCTTATTATTGTGATATCCTCACTCACATCGATGCCCATAATTAAAAACTTTTTTAACCGTTGGCCACCTCTTGGGGCATAGGTGTGGTGGGGAGTGTTCTCTTTTTTAAGCGCAGATATAGCTTTTTGTCGATCAGTCTCGTTATCAAAAAACAGCTTGACCCCCTTTCGAAAGGGCCTCACTTGCTAACTTCACCCAACCTGGCGCTTCGTCTCAAACTGGTGATGTATAAATGTGTCCTCCGGCCAGCTCTGCTGTACGGTGCCCCGCTATTTACCCACTTGACTGGCAATACAGTCAAATGTCTCCAACATTTCCAGAATGGGATCATGCGAAAAGTGGTCCGATATACCTCTTTCGAGAGGTTGAAGAACGCTGACCTGCACCCGTTGCTTGGTGTGCCGTCGGTGGGTGAGTTCATCCACCGGAGTTTTTTAACTCGTTGCAGCACCTGACAAACCCAATGTTTAACACTATGACCCCACCACCTCTCCCGCATTGATGGCAGCAGACTGTTGGGGAAAAATTAGGTTAAGAATTAGTATGTAAGTTAGTTTTAACGTTGATCAAAAAGGTGAGCCCCATCACCTTTATTAGTCAGTTTAGTCCAGTCACGTATAATGTGTATCATTATACTTGTTTATTCATGATATAATTTTTATAAAATAACAAAACATGTATATAATGTAGCGATGCTACAGGAAATACAAAAATAATTTGTAAATAGATTTGCCTAAGGATCTAAAATTGTATATAATTACCTGTAAATTTAAAGGGGCTATGAAAGGAAAAAACCCAAAAAAAAAAAAACATTACCAATTTTTACAATGCCACTCAAGACTTTTCTTTTAAAAAAACAAAAACAATAAATGTATGAACACGCTTACATTTTATCATTATGTTTACAATCAAATTAAACTAAATAAATTTATTTTTTATTTATGTTCAGCAATGCTCTATTATATCACAAACAATAGCTACATTTTCGAAGATAACTATTTAAATCTAACATCTGTTTCTTATTAGTTGAAGATGGGGTACCTAATTAAGGACCATAAATCTACTAGCGAATACTTAAACAAAGAGTTTTTGTCTATCGATTGATAATTAACTAACAGTTGGATGACGAGTAATAACTAGTCTGTGAGAGAATTATTAATAGAGAAACAAGACTAAAAACTTTCCTTAAGGCAAAGAAGAAGAAAGGACAAGTATAACTTAAGAAGAGCAAGAAGAACAAGAGGAAAGGGAAACAAAGAAGCGACTAAATCTGTAGCGGAGTAATTGGGGAGCAGTTGAGATAAAGACCACGTTTCAAATTCCCCCTTCATCCCGTGTACTGGGGTGGGTTGTTTGCACTGGCCGGCCAATCCGGGGCCAAAACGTGAGCGGTTTCTCAGATGTTAAAGTGAACAAGAAACAATAAGAACATATTTTCCCTTTGCCTTCTTCTTTTTCCTCCTCCCCCTTTTTTTTCTTTCTCTCTCTCTCTCTCTCTCTCTCTCTCTCTCTCTCCCTCTCTCTCTGTCGTCTCCTTCGTCGGCTCGTACGTGACGCCGCACGTTTAGTGCTGGATTCAATTCACATCAACTATCACGAGCTCCCTTAGCTCTGCTAAGCTGGTAAGTAACAGCCTTTGAGAATGGCATCGAGGGTGGAAAGCACCGATTAGAGAGGATTGCATTCCACCACTAATGTCACAAACAAGTTAAAATCGTACATTTGTTGGAGATTGTCCAAGCGCAATCACGACCGGCTATTCCATGAAAATGCCACGGATTACTTGATAAATAATATTTTTCAATTTATTATTGATCAAATCATAAATATTTAAATAGGAAATGTTGAGGCCATATCGGCTGTAGACGGCAAATCTAAATTCGATAATGTATTTTTAAAAGGTTGATATTTAAAACCGATATGTAAGAACTATTTTTTATGGAAAGTTAATTTATTTTTAATATAAAATTATTCAGATATTTAAGAAAATGTTAACTGAAACAAATAGAAATCTGTTGTATTGGATCATCTGATGTTTCCCCATACATTTATCGATACAGAAAATGATACTTTTTTTCATTTATATTATTCTATTAGCCCTTCGTTCTTGTCTGGAACATTACACTAGTAACCTGTTCACTAGGTTTTTTTTCCATTCCTGTATCCGAGACAGTACGGTATTTAGGCTTCCATCTCGACAAAAAGCTGACATGGAACCAACACAACATACTAAAAAGACAAGAACTAAACATACGCTTTGGACAACGGTACAGACCACATCGAAGGATATCCCATCTCCAAAAAAGAAAATTACTAATCTACGAAGTTATGCTTAAGCCAATCTGAACATACGGAATAGAGCCAGCAAAAAAGTTGAACATCAACCGTATCCTTTCAATCAAACGTCCTGAGAACCATAGTTAATACTCCTGATTACGTCAGCAACAAAACCATTCATAACGATCTTAATGTACCCTACACTGAACTCATCCCTTTCAAGTTCATAAAATTCCATAGTAACCTATCCAACCACCTTATCCCCCAGCACAGTCATTGCACTGCACCACTCATCCCTATAATTCTCCTCGGAGACTGAAACGACAGTGGCCTCGGGACCTGCTATAAATGCGTGACTGTGGGAATCCTGGCAATGGCAAGTTTCTGCAATCATGTCCTGAGCGTATGTGGCTCTCGCGCTCTTGGTCAGCCTCCACTGGCTCGTATCCGGTAACGCGCTGACAAATGAGCGGTGGGTATATCTCAGCTTCCTCATTCGCATGCGAGGGAGTTGACAACCAAGTCGATTTGGGAGGTCTATGAGCTGTACGAATACTGTACGAATGAGCGAGTGAATGAAAATTGTAAATATAGTATGAATGAGAATATTTATCACAATTATTTATTGCCCAAAAAGGCAATAATTTTATTACAATAAAGTTTGAATCCAAAAACTGCCTGGAAATGCTTACATAAAACAGGTTATTTAAAAGTATTTATATTTTACAAGTGTACGTTTCGCTCTAGAAGGAACCATTAATATTTGTTAGTCGATGATATTATGCCATTAAATAGTAGATGGCAATCTATTGCTGAACTCGAGCTCAACAACTCAATAGCTGGGGAAAGCCGCATAAACCATAGCTAGCCCCCATATTACCCATGCGTGCAGTAATTTCAGAGCAGATTGCAGGTCAATTGATACTAAACCGTGTAGTTATGATGGCGTTCTAACTCTCAACTCTTGGAGCAACATAAACCTATGACTTGTTGGTTTTATGGCACCAAGACCAAGAGCAACACCCTACATCAACGGAGCTGCTATGGTTGGATTATACACCCACCACTGGGCTTAAAATTAGTTTTGATAAAAATGTACAAAAATAGAAATAAATATTGAGTAAGCAGTGCCACCCTTACGTTGCCACACCGGAATTCACTTCCAGCTAAATCAGTGGCAATCGCCATTCGCCTACCTGCCTGTTTAGATTAATCTATGCATCTTTGATATTTGCATTAAAAGTTGTTCAATACATCTGGAATTTATTATATTACATAATAACTCGAAAAATGCTGTGTTAAATTTTAAATTTATATTGACTTGACAACGTCTAAAAGTTTTCAAGTTTTAGTGCTTACAGGACTTACAAATTTAGTATTTTAATTAAACATTTACGAGTAATTTGCGAGTAATAGTGTAAAATTTAATTGAAACTGCAGACAATTTGGATCATTTTTATGACTATAATAGAACATAATTACAGACAGACTTGCTTGGTGTTAATATGTACTGAATGTTTTATGCCAACTCTTAGAAAAGGGCTCAGGCGAGCCAAATACGAGGTGAGCTGGCTTTGTGTAATGAAATCCTTTTCTGTTCAATTGAGCCCCAGAGAGTCGTAAGAGCAAGTAATCATAATTCAAAACTATAACTTGTTAATATTTAATATAATATAATATTTAGATAGCCAGGTCATCCGGCTCAAAGTTATCCCTACTTGGGTTTTAAGCCCCTTATTGTACTTGGCGCGAATGGATAAATTATATGGTTTGACTTTGGGGCTGGAATGAGGAGAATTCAAGGTCGGTTACAAACTAAGTCACCTCACACGACATGAACCCATCAACTGAGCTGTGATATCCAAAGTCATGTGATAGAACGAGACTGTATAATGTCTGATTTGTATAAAACTTGAAAGGAGTTTTGAACGTTCTTCTTTATAGCCGTAGACTAAACATAAAAATCAAAATTTTCAAATCTAACTTTACGTTTTTACAGTAGCTACTTGACAGTAGGCCGAGAATCCATCGAACCCTATCGAAGAAGTTCATGGATGCACCGTCTTGCCTTGACGCTCGTGGTATTTCAGGCATGGTGAGTCTTACATCAACATTAAGTCAGCAAAGCCTGTTTATTAAAGTTCTTCGTAATTTTAACTTTGCCTTTGTCTTCTCTAATTACATTTTACTCAAATATTTAGAGCACCTTTAATTTATCATCGTAGCCAAGGAGTTTAATAGGCAGTGGAATTTATCTTCAAACCAGCTCTTAAGAGCTCGGTGCGAATTGGAATAAATTAAACACCATGGTAAGGAATCAATATTATTTTAAAACTATTCTAGGGATTTATATTAATATTTCGAATATATGTTACGTGATATTATATGTTACGTGACCCTATGTAAATGTTTATAGATACTCTAACCAGGCAGAAAAGTAATAAACTTGATTTTTTATCGATGTACACTGCTCCAAAAAACAAGTGCCACACTTCAAATATTTAATTACTGAAAATTATAAATATAGTATGAATGAGAATATTTATCTCAACTATTTATTGCCCAAAAAGGCAATAATTTTATTACAATAAAGTTTGAATAAAAAAACTGCCTGGAACTGCTTACATAAAACAGGTTATTTAAAAGTATTTACATTTTACGACTGTACGTATTTTTTCGCTCTAGAAGGAACCATTAATATTTGTTTGTCGATAATATTATGCCATTAAATAGTAGATGGCAATCTATTGCTGAAATCGAGCTCAATCCTATCATCATTTGCTTTCTAATAAAATTATTTCGACTTTCAGATATTTTTTAATTGATATTGATCCATTTCACTTAAAAGGGGCTATAAATATTTTTATGATTAATAGAAAAGAATATACGTATTTGTACTGAATAATTTCTCCTCTGGCTTAAAAAACAGCCTAAAGTCTTCGAGGCATGATTCTTATCAAGTTTGCACCTTGATTCATATCCTCCCATGCTTTCATACTTTATAACTCGTGTAAGTTAAAGAGGGGGAGGGGG
Source organism: Acanthosoma haemorrhoidale (assembly GCA_930367205.1). Classification (NCBI taxonomy): domain Eukaryota; kingdom Metazoa; phylum Arthropoda; class Insecta; order Hemiptera; family Acanthosomatidae; genus Acanthosoma; species Acanthosoma haemorrhoidale. The sequence continues at coordinate 106,874,216 of OV884013.1, forward strand.
CAACCCAGGTAGCTCAAACCTGCCGTCTTAAGCGTATGTTAGGTTTATCCCACATGTGCTCTGTAAGGTTACGAGCTGGCTACCTCGAAGTCCGTATACCCATATTATTGAGGTGCGGCAAAACAAATATTGCCAAGTATGGTCGGGAACTATCCTCCATGAAAAACAAATTTTCGGCAATAAATGGTGCAAAAGAGATAGCGTGCTCCTAGATAATTTCCCTCAAATACAAATCGGGACTAAGAGAAGCTCGTGGAGCTCTAACGCCCAAGTAATTCCACCCCACACCATGACTGAACCACCTCCGCATTGAACTCTACGACTGGGATTACACTCCAATTTCAAGTGAGCTCTACGATGGTCTCTGGTCAACAATGGCCTCTGATGGTTTAGATTTACTCAGCAAGTCTTATGTTAACAGTTTAGTACATATTGCTACTCGCCGAGTTGTACGAAAAATTCGAGAAGTCCCAGTAGTAGTTGAAAACCAATTCTGAAGCATGTGTAGTACAATAAAACATCTCGTTGTACTGTCACTCGCGGCCGACTTGCTCCGGGTCTGTGATTGCACAGACCTGTCTCACGGTAACATGTAATTGCTCTCCGAACAGTAGTTTCAGGTAAACCCAATATACAGGCCACATATCTTTGGCTTTGGACATATTACACTAATATGTATAACTACTTGCTCCACCGTTATAACCATTTTTTAAATTAAAATTAAAAAAATTAGATTGAGTAAAATTTGACAAAGTTTGGTCAATAAGTCATTCTATTGACACATGCGGGAGTGTATTTTCTCTATTATATGTCTATAGCCTCTTTCCTTACATACCTATCATCATTCCCGTTCTCAATCATCCTTCATTTTTTTATATACAGGTTTTGTTATTTTATAAAAATTATATAATGGAATAAACAAGTATAATGATACACATTATACGTGACTGGTGAGAATTAGAACTAGAAAATTATGCCTCATTTTTTTTTTTTTTTTTCTTCTTAGCTCTCTAATTATAAGATTAAGGATGAGGGAAAAATAAAGGGATATTTGGGTTGAGTGGATTCTTGTACTAGGAGTACCTGCTTGAAGGTGGTGTGAGGGAATTAAGGAGTGTGGGAAGCATCGGCAGAGGTTGATTGTTGCGGTACAGTGGTGAGAGTCCACTGGTGGCTGGGCCTATAGTCCCTCTAGGCATGTAGTGTAGTCTTATTTAGTTGGATAGCAGTGTTGGGTGCCCGTTAGAGGCTTGTTGTTGGTGGGCCAAGCGCCGTGATGTCTACCATTTGGTCTGCTTTACCAGATCTTGAGAGTTGCCATCTTGCCGGTAGCGGTGGGGGTATTATCCCTCACTGAATTACTGGAAACTATAATGTCCCATAATATATTTATTATCACGGCCCCTCAAAAACAAACACTTATTTGACATAAATTGGTATCTTTGACAGTATCAGTCCTGTTAAGGAAAATAAAAATAAGGAATGGTTGCCTTATCTTATAACGGCAACATTACCACGGAGTAAACTTCCTAAAGACGTCCTTTATTGCCTTGAGTACGACCATGTACATATACATATACATAAATATACAGTGTTTATGTTTATTTAAAAGTACAGTGTTCATTTCTAGTTGGTGCTTTTATTCTTCCCAATTAGTCCCAAAATTTACAATGCACAAACTAAATATAATATGAAATGAAATAAGAAACTGTGCAACAAAAAAATAAGGTATGCACGTCGAAGTCACATATTTATTAGGAATTAAAAAAAAAAATACTAAATAAATGTAAAGAGAAACAATATGAAGAAAATAAATGAAGTTGCTTAAATTAATTAAATGCATACACACGCCCTAATTTACAATTTGGTATTTACACATAAATACGTAAATTAAACCCTTATGGATTATGGAGATGATATTCAGAAATAAATTCCAACTTGATGGAGGTACACTTTCGTTTCGGGGTACGGCAATGCTACTTCGAGGAGTTGGAAGAATTTTAACGAAGCATTTTTGGTCCTCTCCTGCTTTTCGTTCCATTTGCTGAGACAATAAGACGTGTCATGAATACAACGATTTCCATCGATGCTACAGCACGGCCGCTGTTTCAGCGAATAAGTGCTTCCTTTTTTTCTTCTGTTTTTAATTTTCGTCCGGATGGATACAGGAAGACTCCGGGAATTTATAGGGCGGTAGCAACATCTTTATCTCAGGCACGTGACCTGAACCCCAAGACCCATAAGGTTTTAGTAAATGATTGAAGTGGAAATATTATAGGGGAGTGGGGGGATGGATCTTTTAGGGTTATGAGTGTGTGAGTCGTGTAAAGTGGTATCATGACCGTACAGGTGGTCATATTTGTAATAGTTTGGAGAGGAATTTATGCTCCCCCCTAACAGTAGCCCCCCCCCCCTTCAGCGCACCTAAAGGGGGAGGCTATAGGGGTGGCCAGGCCCGGGTGGCACATATTTTGGGGATGGTTTGTTTTGTATATTTATGTCAAAATTAAATAAAATAATAAGGGATTATAATAAATAATAAAATAAAAAGAAAAGAGTGCATGTTGACCCAAGTGGCACAGCTTGTCGTTGACATTTTTTGGCTCAGCCAAAAAAATAAAACACGTTCACTGTATACTTAGATTTGGCGATCGCTATTGGGCAGAGCTATGTCTCCTGCTGACGAAAATAAGAATGGATAAAGAAAATAAATTTTAAAGGGCAGTTTGTTTCAAAAGAATAATTGGAATGACCTAATGCAGACTGCTATATTTTTGGTTGTCCTTTAAAAGAAAGTAGATCTCCGTGAGTTTTTCATTTTCGTTCCACAATAAGTGATTTCAGATTGTGAAGGAATACTAATTTTGAGGGTACCATTCTAGGTCAGAATATTTCTATTTATTTATGACCAGGAATTGTTATTAACCCGTCTTGATTTAATTACAAAGGGTAGCGAATTGGGGACCACCCCAGGAGGCAAAAGCTATTAAAAAATCCCGTAGATACGCCGCTGCCCCCAAATGAAAGATATGTATTTGTGGTTGAAGAAAAAGTGGGAGACAATGCTAAATGTACTGAAATATTACAGTCTTAGCTTTTGTTAGACAAAGGTTAAGGGTATTTAAAAACTTTCCTAAGTTTACTAAAGAGCATAGTGATTTACAACCATACTATATCTGAGGGATCTTACCAATGATTAAAAAGTATTTTCATTTTGCAAAAGTTAATTACTATCCGACGAAAACAATTGTCAAGCATACATATACTATCATTCATATAACGTGTATACTCTATAATTGAACATAGTATTTTATTTTCTGTAAGCGCGTACATATATTTTTTAGACCAGGAGTTGGCCAAAACATTTCACATACCCCTAATTAAATAATTACATAATACAATGAAGTAAGTAAACAGTTTACATACTATGTTATATCATAGACCCCGAATCATACTTTATAAATATATATGTGTACAAAGGGTAAGTATAATATGGCATTATCTTGAGAATTTCCGAACATTTATTTCTGAACCTTAAACTTCTACCTAACACGTGACCCAGACCCAAAAATGTACAGTAAAATGCATTCATAATTATAAATATTAAAAAACAGTAACAACTCTGGATGCCTATATGACGAAAAACAAATGCTCCACATCATTTATTGGTGGTTCCAAGGAATAAGCTGATAAATCGAAAAACATAAATTTTTCGAATATTCTAAAATTCCTGCAAATCACGTGATTGATAAAAGTTTGAGTGAAGGAATCCTAACAAAGCCATATGCATGGTCGTTTTAACGGTGAGTCGACAACCTGTTTCCCAGAGCCAGAAAAATATACAATTACTTGAACAATGCAAAAAAAAACCAGATTATTGGCCAATAAAACTAATAGACCTATTTCCGAATTACGATTAATTTTTCGACTCAAAGTCACTCTATGTTCCCACATTACCTTCACCCTCTGCCACAAGTCTTGTCCACTATTTTTTTTTAAATTGCATTTCTCTCCCTGTATCTGACTTAGTACGGTACTTATACTTAGGCCTCCACCTCGACAAACGGCTGACCTAGAACCACATACGAGGCAAAAAAGACAAGAACTAACCAAACGCTTTGGACAATTGTACAAACTACTTCCAAGGACATTTCATCTATCGATAGAAAATTAATTACTAATTTACAAAGTTATATTTAAGCCAATCTGGACATACGGAATAGAGCTATGAGGGACAGCAAAAAAGTCGAACATCAAGAGTATCCAATCCTTTCAATCAAAAGTCCTGAGAACAATAGTAAATGCCCCTTATTACCTGAGCAACAAAACCAAATATCATAACGATCTTAATATACCTTACATTCTCGAATTCATCCCTTCTAATTTCATGAAATTCCATAGTATCCTATACAAGCAGCCTAATCCCCTAGCACAATCATTGCACTGCACTACTTATCCCTGTAATCCTCCTCGGAGACTAAAACGGCAGTGGTCTCGGCACCTAATATAAATGCGTAACAGTCCTGACAATGGCCAGTTTCTCCATTCATGTCCTGAGCGTATGTGGCTCTCGCGCTCTTCGTCAGCCTACACTGGCTCGTATCCGGTGTCGCGGCTAACGGAGGAACGTGGGGGACTTCCCAAGACATGCGAGTGAGGTGACAACAATGTGGATTTGGGAGGCCTCTGTGCTGTTTGTAAATATTGTATGAATGAGCGAGTGAATGAAAATTGTAAATAAGGTATGAATGAAAACATTTATAACAATTACTTATTGCCCAATGAGGCAGATTGTAATTTGATTATAATAAATTATTTTTATATATAAGTCACTCTCAAGTGGATACAACATTTAAAATTTCCATTGATATAAAACCATAAACTATAACAATATCCCTAGTGAACAAGTAACAGCGATAAATAGGTACCACCGTACACAATTTTAGATTTTAAAGCAATATTCAAAATGGCGGTACGCATATATAGACCATTATTTTTCGATTAAATAAGAATAATTAATTTCTTAGATCATATGTAAATTTTCTCAAATGTGTTTTCCATTTATTAATTTTTAAATGGAGAAGAAGTTTTCCAGACGAGGGAAAAATTCCCGTCCTGATATCGTGTATGGGGTATACCCTCCTATACATAATAAGCAGGGATTTCTTGAGATTACATTGCATCTGGAATATTGTACCGCCTTTACCGTGTATTTTCCTCCGGTCAGAGGTAGAGAGAGGGGTTTTCTAAATAAAAAGTAATTTCCTTTCCCGAAAGGTCACAAAAAATCTTGATTATCCGAAGTAAACAAATACACGTTTACTAAAAAGATGTTTTAACTAATGAAATCTTAGATAAGTTAGAAAGGACGATTAGTGAATCATGATTTTAATAGATTCTGGAAACTCAGATTTGAAATATAAAACGTACTTGTCAAGAAAAGATTATTTTTAATGGGATCCTCCCCCCCCCCTATTTATCTAATGTTGAAGACCTCTTTACGTATAAGAGAAATCCTGATAGAATAAAACATTATCACGACTAGCTAGCATTACGCATGCTAAAAAAATAAATAATGTGGCAATACAAAACCAAATAATATTTAAACAAATGAACGCTATAAGTATTCCTAGGTACTTAAATAGGTAATAGAAGGGTTGAAAAGTAATTATATTATAATGTACAGAACGAAAGATGACATGGTGAAATATACCGCCTGGACATGACTCTGCATGTATATGAAAGTAATAATAAGGGGAATTATTTGCAGTTTTCTGTAATGTCTACAGTTTAAGAAACAAAAAAGTGTGAGTTTTGGGAGAGTACTCATTAGTTGTAGAGTTAAATATCCGAATGTTGTCTGTGAATGACCTACAAATGTAATACAAAAGATCTTAAAGAAAATATAAAAGATATAATATTAAAGACCTATATACATTAAAGGATAAAAATGGACGTTACACAAAGGCAACCGTCAGTCCATGCTTCATTCTGGTCCAGAGCAGGAAATACCTTCCTTGACGACGTAGCGTGCCACGAGTAGAAGAAAACCTATTTTCTTTGTCGTTTTTCTTTTATACTAGAGGAGATGAGGTCCTTCCCCAGTATAAAACATACTAGGATTGTCCACCTCAAAGAACACATATTTTCAGGTTGCGACCCGAAAGTTGGCAGTAGTTGACTGAAATTATTTTTTTTCTCGAAAGACCTGCGGAACTAGGCAATATCAACTTAATTGAGAAACACTATGATTCTTACATATTTATGGGCCTATGTATGTCAGAACGTTTTTTTTGCTTTAGGGCTGAACATCCTGTTTCTTAAGACGTACATCCCCATATCTTATGAAGAATTAATGAATGTTTTGACGTTAATTGTGTATGCCCAGTTTCATTAATAACTACCATAATTAGGTGATATAATATATCTCTAGAAAGAGAACATTTTTTTAATTACAATAGTTATTTCAAAATTAAGAATATGCTAGCAATATAGAAAATTTTATAAGGTCTAATTTACCCGAAGAGGTAAACGGATTAAAAGGTTTTCCCTGATTTGCGAATGCTAACTGCCTTTTCACTTAAGAATATCTTTATGCTATAAGTAAACAATGTTAGAGGAACTTGTACGTAAAATCGGGAATTATTGATACCAAAGTTCCTTCATATACTTCATTTTTCTTTATATATATATATAACTAAGGTGGGTGCATAGAAATAATAGCAAATATATTTCCCCTACTTTCACAGCTTCTTCCCAAGCGGGAACTCAACGCTGCACTTGCAGGATTCGATGACACCTCTTGAACGCATATGGACAGCACTGAAGAAACGATGATGGAACTGACCTGGAGGCTCCCTAGAAGAACAGTGTCGGTGTTTGCCATTGAAGACCACAGTGAGTTTTAAATTTTAAACTAACCACCGTTGCCAATTTATGTTAATACCGTGCCATAAAACAGCAATTATTTTCAATATTCAGGTATCATCCGCCGGAGACACATTAAGTTTTTTGTCTTGTTGCAGCACCTAACCAACTCAGTGTTTAACACTATGACCCCACCACCCCTCCCACATCGATGGCAACAGACTGTTGGGGAAAAATTAAGTTAAGAATTAGCATGTAAGTTTGATCAAAAAGGTGAGCCCCATTACCTTTATTAGAGTCAGTTCAGTCCAGTCATGTATAATGTGTATCATTATGCTTGTTTATTCCATTATATAATTTTCATAAAATAACAAAACCTGTATATAATGTAGTGACGCTACAGGAAATACAAAAATAAAATGTAAATAGATTCGCCTGAGGATCTACAATTGTATATAATTATCAGTTAATTTAAATGGGCTATGAAGAAAAAAAAAAAAAAGAAGGTTTTGTTAAACATTCCTTTGAAGGAAAATCAGTAGTTAAGACCAAGTGTTATACGTTTTTATGTATATCCAGATATATTCTTTTTTAGTGTAATAAGAATACTTGATATTCTCCGTTAATAGAGAATAGGGATTAAATTTACTATGCATATTCCTAAGTATTGTTGTGTTAATTTTCTAAATCTATAATGCGATTTTGTTAAATAAAAACTAGTTGTTTGTGGTTCTTTACAATGTTCTGTGTAATAAGATTTGAATAAGTGTTTTTTTTATCTGCTACGATTTACCTTTAGCGAACAAAAGGTGGACTAAATCATTAATCAAATGTGTTTTGTTTGTCTTTTTATTTATTTCCACAGTAACACAAAGTATTAAAATGGCCGAATGTATTTGGCTATACCAAGCGGTGAGCCGGCGTCAGGACGCCTTTTGGAGCGTAGGATATTTACAACAGTATAGCCTAAGCACTAATTCAATATATTTCTATAATGCAAAGATATTTTAGGACCAAACTAAATTGAAATATTAAAAGTAGGTTGATTTAAGGGAGCGAGTTTTTAATTGAAATCCCAAAAATAAGTGTATTTATTTCGTGTGCGGGTACCAATGGGTCACTCTTTGGAGCCTATTGGGTCACCATTTTATAATGGTAAAGGTATGTGATGATTGGCCAGAGAAAGCAGAGTTATTAAAAAAATCGCCACAGCAATATACTGTGCGCTTCGAGTGCTAATTTAGATATAGTGTTTATTTTTGAGTGGTTATCAGACAACAGAAGCGTCTAATTCTCCTTTAATACTCACCTCCTTACTTCCTAATATTCCTCAAGTAAGTGAATTAATTTTACACCATCTAACTTTTTCATTGTCATTTAATGTCATATTGTAAAACTACTCCTCTTATACAGGCGTTCACGTTTAAACTATTTATTCCACGTTCACTTCGACTCTTTGGTAGGAGTCACATCTGCCTATTACTTTACACTCGTATAATGCAGCTTTCGACTCTGCAGGATAGTTATTCAATACTGAGTAAGAGTAAGAGACTTTTAGGTTTGTCCAGGAAATAATATTAATTCAGCCTGCATTAATCATTTTCATCGTAAATGATAAGCATGCTAAGTGCTCATTACTCAGCATATAGACGACAAACACGTGATACATAATTTTGATTATATGTTTTTCATGCGTGCTCTTATATATGTTTGAAATGTTCAAAACAACTTGTTATATATTGAACCGTTCGTCATTATAAATCAATCCGAAAATGTATTATGTTTGGTACACAAGTATTTTTAAACATTTTTTAGTCGCCACTAGTATTTTTAACTCTGACTGAATACAATTTAAAAACGTACTATCCGATATGTTGGTCATTATTTGAGTGGTTTTAGATTGTATGTCTGATATTTAGTTTCTTCGACAGTAAATAGTAGGTCGCTTGGTTACATTGAAATAACCACTTTAAAGATTACTTACTCTTGCTGTATATGCAACTAAACTGAGGATACGAGAGTATGCAGAATAGGCGACACCTGGTGGAGGCTCTGTGCATATATATACCAGCAGGACTTTACTGCTCACTGCCTGGGTCTGGCTAGCTCAATGCCCAGGGATGAAGCATGCAAATTCCCTACCCTGAATGCTTACATATATGTTTATATGTATATACAGTCAAGCAAAGGAGTGCTTGCACAGTTGTAGTAGTTTAAACATTTCAGCCTTCCTACCCGTTTGATACACCAACGTTTGCTATCACAACTGATTAACTATGGTAGCTTCATAGAAATGAATATATGAAGACACCCATCAAATATCATACATGTATATAATTAATACTTGCAGTTCGATTGATCCTGTAATCTATAATGTTGTATACAAAATAAGAAACATATATCTGTGGTACACGTAAATATGATTCAGCAAACTTCTATGTGTTATAGAGAAACATTATTCTTTAATTTGAAACCATCTCGGACACTTTATATCGCTTTTTCATAAAAAAAAAAAACTGTAAATAACGAAAAAATCAAATCGTTAAAAAAATAAACTTTTCATTATTATTTTAGTATATATTTATAATTCATTTTCTTCACTATCTTAATGCAAGAACTTTATATCATAGATCTTCTTATAACAAATTCATTTATCAAACTATTTGGCCACTGAACATTGTTGGTTTACGAAGTAAAAAAACTGCAAATGGGTAAAATATTAACGATGAAAAATAATTAAAACCGGACTTGTTAAACACGTGATTATATGAATTTTTTTTTTTTTTCTTTAAACTGCAATTTTTCTGAATTATAAATGTTATTTTTTTAATGTTAAGAAAAACGTATAAAATCAAAAAGAAAAAAATATATCAAGAGCAAAAACAGTCAACTTAGCTTGATTATTATCAACTTGATTAATTAATGTGACGACTCAGAATTATGCGGAAACAATTGATTTTACTTGCGATATAATCTACGTCACAGGAAAATACTTTATCTACTAATGAAAAAAAAATCAGATCGCTAAAATATTGACATAAAAACCTATTAAAACCGGCTCGGAACTTTTTAATTATAAGATACCTGTTGTTGGTTCTCTAAACTTTATATTTTTAATACCTTTCAAATATTTTTTGCGTTACCGTCTTTTTCTCAACCAAGAAGAATTTCTTAGCTAGAACCTAACAAGTCTTAATGATTAGTTGAATGGCCCATTTCCGGGTCAGACAGTGAGACAGACATTCCAAAGACGACGACCTCGTACCTGAACGAAAGTAGAGCCTCTTCCGTCCGTGTTTGGCAATTAAAACTACACTATACGATTTTTAATAGATTAGCCGTAACTACAATTGTAGCTAGTAGGTAGCCGAATCGGGGACAAACACAATCCTGGGGAATGCTTACCTAATCCAGCCGATAATTAAGCTATAACAGCGCATTAGCACTGTTGTACCGGGGTTCGGAATTAGGATGGGATTAATAATTAGACCATTCCGAGCATCGTTGACTACCAACATTGAATCGGATATTGGGTAGAGCAATAGGAATCCAATATTGGATTCACCATATTATATTCACTTCAAATTAGTTTTCAGTAGCGTAATCAACTGGTGCTTACTCGATCAGCTGACGGAGCTGATATATAGTTTTATTATTATTTTAAAGTCAGGTCTTGAATGTGATCATTGGATTCACCATATTATATTCACTTCAAATTAGTTTTCAGTAGCGTAATCAACTGGTGCTTACTCGATCAGCTGACGGAGCTGATATAATAAGCTGATATATAGTTTTATTATTATTTTTAAGTCGGTTCTTGAATGTGATCATAGCACAGAGATCATTTTCTTTCTCCATAGAGTAATTCCGATTTATATATATATATATAATCTCCATAATAAGTCATAATGCTTGTACTGGTAATAAATATATATGAGCACCTAAATATGTACTCGGAGGACATAACATCTCATTGGATGGAGGATATTGAGTACGGAAAACAACGTCAAACAGCTGTATCATACGCACATATCAAGGAAAATGTTTAGCTTGGATCAACGGAAGTAACTAAATTAGATAGAGACAAAATTAAAAGACATGGCAAAAGCCTGGCTTACTACCATAAATTACCATCAATAAATAAAGGGACATCTCTAACTTCTTGAAACTTGGATAAAGAAATGGAGAATACAATTTAATAAAAGTTAATAGGATTTCAAATATAACTTTTAAGCTGAACGAATCATCTACTCCGTAAGTCACTTTAAACTAAACTGTGAAACCGAACAAAAGTTCTTTAGCTATCGAATATTACTAAATATTTCTTTGAATTTTTAACTACGGACAAAAATTGGCACTAAACTACAAACGATTAATAAACACGGAACTTAGACTGAAAAGGACCTATGGGCTTAAACTGTTAGACACTGCTTAAAATTAAAATATACCCCAACTCCCAATTTTCCAAACCCATCCCCAAATTTCATCTCCCAATTTTCCCATCTAAAAACTCTTCCCTATTCACTGCACCAATTTTATGTCTTAAATTATAACTTGTGAAAATATTTAAATAATCCTTTTAATTCAAATTGAATTATAATCAGATACGATTCCGTGAATTAGTTTCTTGGCCTCAGGATCACTGTCTCCATTGGCTTCTACTATCCCTGACAAAAAAAAGCGGGTTCCGAAAAATAAGCACGCAACTAACCATTTCTTCTAAAGCTCAACTTTTTTCTATGGTAATTTTAACTTACCATAATATCTTATTTAAAATGCAGCGATCCACCAAATCGTATGATTATTACAATACGCTAACTTCTATTGTTTACCAAGCACATTTACTTGTGTACATTAACAACTAAAATATGTAATATCTTAAATAATTATGTATGTCTAATTGCATTATCCGAGCGACGCCCTTTCCTCTCCTTTGGAAATATTCCATTATTGTCCTATTCGCCAAAACCCTAAATACTGCACGACTCATCCCTATAATCCTCCTTGGAGACTGAAACGGCAGTGGCCTCGTGACCTGCCATAAATGCGTGGCAGTTGGAGTCCTGGCAATGGCCAGTTTCTCCCATCATGTCCTGAGCGGATGTGGCTCTCGCACTCTTGGTCAGCCTCCGCTGGCTCGTATCCGATGAAGTGACTGACGGAGGAGCGTGGGAGACTTCCTTAGATACCCCACTTCCTTTTGTATGCGAGGAAGGTGACAACCATATGGATTTGGGAGGTCTCTGGGCTGTTTGTAAATACTGTATGAATGCAGATTGTAAATATGGCATGAATTAGAAGATTTATCACAGTTACTTATTGCCTAATAAGGTAGATTGTAATTTTAGCGCAATAAATAAGTTTAAATGTAACATTATGTATGTCTAAATATAAAATTCTATCTATTGGTATGCATTCCAACTGTTTTTATTCATTATTTTTAGTTACGAAAAAAATATAATGGAAGGCTCGGGAGCAATTCCTTTTGAATTCCGGTCGTGCGATCATCCAACTGAGTTACCCCTCTCGAGCTTAACCAATATATAATGTGTTCAGGCATTTCATCGTGCACTAAAGAAAAAACAGCACCAGAGTGAAACATTCCGAAAATAGACAACCCTGAGGTCGTAAAGTTGAAAGTTCTTCGCAATTTATTGTTCAATTTGCTGCATTATTTCAAAATTCAAAGTTTTTTGTAAGTTAAATTTTGTTGAAGTCGGGAGCAGTTTTATCTGCGTGCGACCCTTCGGCAGTAACTCCTCGGGGTCGCTACTGTAACAGTTATTTGAAGCGGGACAGTTATGTCGTACGTGGCGAGTCGGAAATATGTAGCCAAGGATTGAGATAGGCCGCTTGGAGGGTGGCTTTTAATTAAGGGCGCTTGTCCGTTGAGAATTAAAATATAAATCAGTGGCTGGCCGACCCTAGATCTGAAAGGAGATTGCCCCCTGTAATCTTTACCGCTCGACCGAACTGCACTTGTTCCGGGGCTATTCGTTAGGCTGTTGAACTCCTTCGATGATTAAATCCCTACGGATCCGAACGGAAGCCTTTATCAGCACTTGATACAGTTGTATCAGCCAATCCTACTTCTACATCTGAAGGCCAGGTGCTCAATCTATTTTGTTTCTACCAACCAACATTTTTTTTTTTTTTTTTATATATATTCCTTAATTGTGCTATAATTAAAATCTGCCTTATAAGGCAATAAGTAATTAAGGTAAATGCTCTCATTCTTACCATATTTACAATTCATCATTCACTCGCTCATTCATACAATATTTACAGACAGCCCACAGACCTCCCAAATCCACATGCGAAGAGAAAGCGGAGTCTTGGGAAGTCCCCCACGCTCCTCCGTCAGCCGCGTCACCGGATATTAGCCAGTGTAGGCTGACCAAGGGGCGAGAGCCACAGACACTCAGGACATGATTGGAGAAACTGGCAATTGCCAGGACTCCCACTGTCACGCGTTTACAGCAGGTCATGAGGCCACTGCCGTTTCAGTCTCCGAGGATGATTATAGGGATGAGTGGCACAGTGCATTGACTGTGCTACAGGATTAGGGTGGTTGGAAAGGCTACTGTGGAATTTCATAAACTTGGAAGGGGTGAGTTATAGAATGCAGGGTATATTAAGATCGTTAAGGGGCATTTACTATTGTTCTCAGGACTTTTGATTGAAAGGATTGGATACGCTTGATGTTGGACTTTTTTGCTGTCCCCCATAGCTCTATTCCGTATGTCCCGATTGGTTTAAGTATAACTTTGTAGATTAGTAGTTTATTTTCTATTGAGAGATGGGATGTCCTTTGAAGTAGTCTGTACAGTTGTCCAAAGCGTCTTTTTAGTTCTTGTCTTTTTAGTTTCGTATGTGGGTTCCAGGTACCAACCAACATCTACAGAATATCTTTATTTACTACACAATATTTAAAATATACTCGTATTTATATTTACATACCGATTGGAGTAATGCTAGCTTTATTAAAGATGTTGATCTGTTGGGAAATTATGAAATTTTTTAGATTTTATAAATCGTTTTAAAGTTTAATATGAGGTTGGTGATAAATTATTTACTAAACATGATTTCGATGCAGTCCTAAATGATATTAATAATTTTAGAATATGAGATGATAACAGAGATATACGTTTCTAAAAAGTGTAAAAACGGCATCATTACCTAAAGTTTCATTCAAGTTCTCTGCCATGGTTGGTTTGGATAAAAAAAAAAGTCATGAACAACGAACTAAAATATTGTTTCCGTTTTAAATATTTTCATATAAATAGGTAGCACGATTTCACTAGTCAAATTTTATTCAGTCATATTGAAAATACTGCGCACAACCTACACTTGTAAACCCCCTCCCCCATTGAAATTGTGGGACTTATGCCACCGACAAATATATGGGACTCGGTTCTAAGAAAAGTAATATGCAGTATTCAAAGTAATGTCGGAGGAAATTTTTCATATCCCTTCTCGCCAGCTCACACTAAATTATACAAGAGAAAAAAGAAAAAAAAATGAAGCATATAGCAGGATCTATTTATATTTAAATGAGGACAGAGGCCAAAATAAAAGTAAGGTAAAAGGTACCAAGATGAGACTGCTCGGAGAGGCTGAGGTTTTTGGGGCTTTAGTAAGCATCCCTGTTACATTCGGCTGAGTTATATATTTTATGTACAAAATATAAACACTAATATGCACATTAAAACTACAGCTAACGATTTACGTAGACCTCAGAACTAGATTAACTTATTTTATACATTGTTAATAATAATAGTTTTTGGATTCAACAAAATATATTTAATCAATAAGCGCTTCCGACATCTCTATGTTGTCATCTTCAAGTTCCAAAACCTTACAATGCATATGATATTACTAAGACAATATTATTACTACAAGGTTGTATTTATTATGATAAAATTATAATCTGCCTTTTCATTCACTTGCTCATTCAGACAATATTTACGAACAGCCCAGAAACCTCCTAAATTCACATGGTTGTATCCTCCCTCGCATGCGAGCGAGGAAGCGGAGTCTTGGGAAGTCCCCCACGCTCCTCCATCAGCAACGTCACCGGATACGAGCCAGCGGAGGCTGGCCAAGAGTGCGAGAGCCACATACGCTCAGGACATGATTGTAGAAACTGGCCATTGCCACGACTCCCACTGTTACGCATTTATAGCAGGTCACGAGGCCACTACCGATTTAGTCTCCAAGGAGGATTATAGGGATGAGTGGTGCAGTGCAATGACTTTGCTGGGGGATTAGGGTGATTGGATAGGCTACTATGGAACTTGGAAGAGATGAGTTCGAGAATGTAAGGTATATTAACATCGTTGGAAGGGTTTTGTTGCTGACATAATAAGTGGCATTTACTATTGTTCTCAGGCCTTTTGATTAAAGGGATTGGATACGAATATTATCACAAATCACATATATTATAAAGGAAAATATCTCTATATTTTCTTTTGATAAATAGCTAAAAGATATTGAATCGAAAAAGAAAAGCCACTTATAGGCATAATAAATTCCGCTAGCTTCACGCACAAGCATTTTCGGCAGCAAACAGTGTCATTATAAAGTGCCATAAGAACTAGTAAGTACCAGTGCGCCCGATGAGTGAGTCAGAGAGTAAATAAACCAACAATAAATAATAAAAAAACAATTAAATGGATTTGTGGGCATGTCTTTTCCTTCCACTCTACTGAAGAATGGTGGTCAAAAACCAGCATTGCATTTTAAAACGATGAAATAACCAATTAAAATTAAAGTTAAAAAATTAATAAAAAGTTATATAATCATTAATAAATTAAAGTAAATGTCTCTTCAAACGCACATGATTCTACTAATCTATCTAATTTGTAATGTGATTGCTAGATTTGGTTAAGATGTTTCAAATTTCTCATGTCACGATCATTGAAAATCTCATTCTAGAAAATTTCCCTTTTGAATTTATTTTAAGTTTTTGTTTGTAAAGAGTGCGTAACATATTTTGTAAACACACACAGTTTTTTTCTGTTGATAGACGAGTAAAATACTTTTTGTCGCTCTATCAGCATATCATTAACATATTGGTATCCAGTATTGTTTTTAATCTTGTACTCCCATCAAGGCAAAAATATCTTTTTTTTAATA
The DNA here is from genome assembly GCA_930367205.1 of Acanthosoma haemorrhoidale. NCBI lineage: Eukaryota > Metazoa > Arthropoda > Insecta > Hemiptera > Acanthosomatidae > Acanthosoma > Acanthosoma haemorrhoidale. The sequence goes on from OV884013.1 coordinate 106,890,221, forward strand.
TATACTTCCTACAACTATGTCATAAACTGTAAATACCCTATGAATGAGCGAGTGAATGAAAATTGTAAATATGGTATGAATGGGAACATTTTTCATAAATAATTATTCCCCAATGAGGCAGATTGTAATTTTAGCACAATTAAGAAGTTTAATAATAAAAAATGTCATAAACTAGTTATATCGACAACTAAACTATTACGTATATCTATATACACATTTATATAAAGAGTTATCACATACGTCAAGTTAATATGACCTACATTTCATTGGTTATAACAAGATAAATGTTTATTTTAATGATCAACCGCGGGCGTTTTTGGGTACTTTTTTTTTCCAAAAAAAAATCTTTCTCTCTCTCTGTCTTCACTCATGTCTTTCGATGCTGGTCTTTTCACGTTTCCCCGTTTTACATGGAGGTCCTTTATTTATATGCGAAAGTATAAAACATATCTACATAAAATATGTTAGAATATTATTAGTTATTTAATTGTTATTTTAGCTATAATAAAATAGGAATTATCAATAACAACTTTGGAAACTTTCGGAAAACACCTAATTCTTGAAAATATCTCGATGTTTCTATTTTTTCCAAAAGCAGAAAAAAAGGTTACGGTAGGTAAGATTTTATTTTTTTTAAATAAACTAAAAGACAATCAAGCTAGAGAAGTGAAATTTTACTTATGAGATATTTTATGATACTGGAAAGAGATGACAAAAAGTAAGAACGATTTCAGTGTTAGCCTGCATAACACATAAATAGGCATTCATATTAATTGATTAATTACTTTTTACTAAAATGAAACATAATTTTAATATTAATTTGAGTTTTTTGCCTATATCTCCTCATTGACAATACGTGATTTGTCTTTTTAGTTTTAAAATATAATTAAAGAATGTTACTAAAACATTCATTAACATCGTGTTTACAATATCACCCTAATCAGAGTTTTTTTTTAGACATTCGGTTCGTTGCATGATCTCAGCTATGCTTCGATCATGGAGAAATAAAACCTCAGAATAAAAAGGGCGATTAATAAACTAGTTATTAATTAGAGCATTAATGATTTCCAGTCATATTGCAAAAGGCATAAAGATCTTAAAGTTTGGATTTTCGTTTAATAAAGTTATAGTCCGGGCACCACCAGTAGCCAGCCTTAATCCCCTAACTTCAAGATGTAACTATCCCGAAGATATGTACAGAGGATTACTTGACCGAATAAAGTAGTCTTGCTTTGGCATTCGTTGTTGTTCTTTAACGTTTCCTTTCTCTTTTTGTTTTCTTTAATTCGACAAACATTAACTTATATATATATATATATATATATATATATATATATATAATATAAGTTAATCGTGTATTAGTATTCAACATAGTCAGACCTCTGGCTTTAACTTATATATATAATCCTCTCTTATGGCTTGTTGTGTGTGATAGGATATGAAAAAAAAAAGAAGAAATTATCGACGTTGTATAAGCAACAAGTAAATTCTAATTTTTATTCAAAATAAGTTATTAAAAATAACATCTGTAATCTGTCGAAGACATGTTATTTAAAGTTGGTTAAAACAGAAGGCTTACAGGTCGCCTTTGGGATCGCTTCAAAAACTGTTTGTCATGCAAATTTGCTATCTGCTGCCCCCCTGGCCACCTTTGTAGTGGGTCGGCAATAGAGGATGTGGGTGGGGCCTTATCAACCCTAGTATAAGGTCTAGTTCATATTCTAATCAAAGGGCTCAGAATACCTTAACCTATGTTTGTATTTCATTGCATATTAATTTCTGTTAATTATCGTGAGCGTATAATACCATGTTCTGGTTAGGATCTCACATTTTGATAATTTCCTCGCGGGCTTCAGATGGGTATTTTATGAGTATTATGAGTGACCTATCTAGTCTGTCGTGATCAGGCAAATCTACTTTATATTTGTCCAAGGTTTTCTGTGTTTTCGGTCGTCCTGCTCTAATCTTGAACTTCAAAACCATTTCACTTCAGTTTCAAATTCGGTATACTTCAAACATTAGACAGTATTGGGCCTTAAATATTGAAAATTAATTTCCATCTCCAATATAGAGAGTTATTTACTGCAAGCTTAAGCTGCCGTTACTATTCTCATCAGCAAGATTGAAAGTTATTACTTGATTGATTGGAACATAAAATTATTTGGTATTGCCAGGTACGATTTTTGTACCTCAACACTTACAGAACACTACAATACAATAATCATCAATTAATTGTACTTATGATTATAAGCTCAACAAATTTCGCTAATCTTGGGAAATGCCACACATAACTATAATCCTACTCGGAGACTAACGGGGCAGTAGCCTAGTGACCTGCTATAAGTACGTAACAGTGGAAGCTCTCCAATTAAGCCCTGAGCGTCTGTGGCTCTCACGATCTTGGTGAGCCTCCACTAGCTCGTATCCGGTGACGCGGTGGAGTTAGTAGACGGAGGAGTGCGAGGGACAAATATCTGGGCTGTTTGTAAGTACTGTATAAATGTGTGAGTGAATCAAGATTTGTAAATATGGTATGTTTGAGAACATTGATCCCAGTTACTTATTGCCCAATAAAAGGCATATTGTAATTTTATAGCAATAAAGATTGTTGAATTTGAAAAAAAATTGTTCATTCAATAAACCTAATAATTAAAATGTTAGCCAAGAGGGTGCCTCAATATATCAATTAAGTAATCTGGAATATTTTTATAATTATAAATAGTCATACTGGGGAAACGTAAGAATGTATTGTCTCTCCTTTTAATTGTTTTCAAAACTTTATTAGCTTTTATGTACATCACGAAATGTGATATAAACTGTTTTAAACTAAAGCTTTGTTGCTTGATTCCTCTTAATTCCATACAATTTTCTCTGAAGGAGTGATTCTAGAAGGTGTTTTTGTGGTCGGTTTAAACACACAAGCAGAAAATTATTCGAAAGTATTTCTCATAAATACAGATGGGCCGGCAGTACCGATAAGAAGTGGAAATAAAGAACCGACCGAAAGGTGAGCCAGTGAGAACTGTATAATTTAGATAGATGCCTACGGATCGCATAAAATGATAATAATGAATAATGGAGATGTATTACAGTGTAATATGTGGCTGTAATGTATGGGCCCATTGGGTGCCGGTGAGTGATGGAGGTTGTTGGAGAGGGTTGAAACCTCGGCAATGTGGGATACGTCCGGATTCCGTTTCAAGGGTATCGTTGATGATTTAAAAAAAAAAAAAATCCCTTATGTTTTTAACTTTGTCCTTTTTTTTTTTTTGGTCATTATGAGCCCCTTTTTCTTATAAAGGACAAAGAGAGTCACAAAATATTACATAAAAGTTTATTTAATGATCAGATTACAGGGAAAGTACTTCAAAATTGAATTAACTATGAAAATAATTCGTCTATAAAATTAAATATACCGACCTCTTTATTATAATTATATTTAATATGATTTAGTGGACGTCAGTCTTCCTACTATTATTTTTGATAATTCTCACTTTAATTGATATTTAATTTTAAGTCATCAGAATTTGTTACATTATTTCTAAGAAAATCTTTTTGATTAAATATTTATATTTTATTTCTATGTTCATTGTGATCATATGGCATTCACAATTTCATTAATGACATGAATGACTTACTATCGTATTAGGAAACAATTTGATAGAAGTAAAATAAAATTCATTACACCTCCAGTGATCAGATTCAGTAGCCTTCATGTCATGTGTGACGTCTTCATGTTAACACTGCATCAATAGACATCAGTTACGAGTCAGGTTTCATTCATTTTTCTACATTCCCAAATGTAAAAATATTATTAGTTTTCATTAACATCAACAATTATTATTTCCGAATAAATTGTAATCAAGATGTGGTAACAGAGTGGATTCTTTAGTTATTATTGAAATGTGTAGAAATAGTCATTTTACAGGAATGAGGTAATCATATGAAAATTTAATTGATATAAGTTAACTCTAGTGGCACCAAACTATTCTTAGCTTTTATGGATTGTTTTTTTAACCCCTTAAGAATACGTGTATCACTTTTTTTTATGTAGGTAAATATAATTGTACTTTAAACAAAACAAAGCTCTTTTTTCAAATTCATGAATGACTGATACAATGTTTAATAGTATGTAGTACAATATCTATATGTATGTATACAAATCTGATAAACAAATACAATCAATAATTTACAAAAAATATACTTCTAACTATATTCAATATAATTTATGATAGTTATAAAAAATAAATAAACGTGTATACATTTATTGAGTTGTATGATTTTAAAGATAAGGCTTCTGTCTTTTGTTATGCCAGCAACTTATTCAATTCAGTGTTTCGAGCAATATTTAAAAGTTTCGTTTATCATTCAATAGGTTTTATAGGATAGCTAGTAAAAATGTATTCTATGTTGTTTTTTTTTAAATAGATTTCCTGAAATTGTCGTATTCGGTGCATCAAATTTGACATAAAAGATATGTCTGAATGAAGATAGCTTAGTAAACGTGCCGTGATAAAATATTTATTTTCATACAAACATACCGAAAATATACGATAAATTTTTATTGATGTCAAATTCACATTAGAATAAGATAGTCTTAATATTTGAATATTTCATCATATCCATATCTCATTATATTCAAAATAAACCAACGTCACTCAGCACGTGCTTCTTAATTAATCCGTAGATTTGTTTTTGTGGAATACTAATTAAAAAGAATAATCTGCTTCCTCTGAATAAGAAGAAATTTAATCTAAAAAGAAATAAGCATTTGGGAACTTTTGAATTAAAATATTATTATGGATTTAATTGAGTTGCTGGGAACTTCTTAAGCAGTTATGCTGACTTCTCGAAACAACTTTTTATTTTAGCAACGCGGGATTAAATTTACAAACACAGAATAGGCAAGTTAAATAATAAGTTTGAAACAGCCACGGCGACTCATTTACTCAGCTATGGCATAACCTCGTGCCTACACGAGAAACTAAATTAGAAAAATATGAGCTCAACCTGGTCTAGTTGGTTTGCTTTTGAGTTAAACTAGCCGTTCATGCAAATATAAAAAATAGCGCAAATCTGTAGGAGATACGTATTCGAAATATTGTCTGTGGCCTAATGAGTTTCATTATGTATTGTTGGGAGGGGGGGTTTGTGTAACAAATTTGTACCCAAGCACAACCCTACCATTCAATAATGACGCTAGAAATCGATTGATAAGAACATAAGTAATTTTTCATTAAAGGAAATAATTTTGGGGATATTCAAAATACTTTCATAAAATAATAGACTAAATATAAAAAACAAATGGCAATATCTTATAGCTATTTCAGATGCTTCTTTAAATAATGTAACTAGACAAAATATAGTAATTTTAATATTATTAAGACTTAAAATTGTAATGAAAAAATAAATATTGTCATATTGAGTTTAGTATCAACAATCTCGAGGGACTCAATAATAATTTTTGAAAGAGTCACTCGTATTTAAAATATAAATTGATTAAAACTTATATAACCTTTGCATCATATAATTTTAATCATGACCTCGGCCTCAACTTATGTTTGACGTTAAATCATGTAATTTTGCATAGGATATTTTTTTTAAAAACCAAAAACCACAAAAAAATAGTTCCGGGTCATAATCGATCGTTACAATAAAAAAAACAATGAATACATTCCATCACATTGCGTAGAGGATTGAATTAAAGTTCTCAAAATCTGATTAATAAAATGCATTAAGTAAAAAAAGTAAGTCATGAAAACTATAACTTATCTGGATTCAATGGGTAATAATAATCAATAAAAGGTGAGGCTTTAGTGGAGTATAGCTTAAATTATTAAACATACAAGTGACAAACCAGCTATTAAATAATAACTAATTCTTTTTTTTTTTTTTTTTTTTTTTTTTCTTAGCTCTCAAACATATAAAAATAGGATGTGGGAAAAATAAAGGAAAATTATTTTGGGCTAATGAGTGCCTTTCACTAAGGGGAGTCCCCCATTTAAAGGATGTATGAGAAGGATATAGGGTGTGGAATCGGGAAGGTAGTGAGAGTCTACCGAGGGTGCAACTAATTCTCTTCATTAATTATTAATTGATTAAATTATGTTTGTCAGATACATATAAACCGGATTGAAGAAACAGAAAATGAAGCTTCGCCTAGGTATGGACTGGATGCTCACCAACGTTTATTAAAATCCTCAAAACAAAGACTACTAAAATCCTAAATAGATAAGGAATGAACATTGACTTCCCCTAAAGAAACCAGTCAGGGATGATAACAAGGCTGATGCACGTGAATGATAAAAAAGAAACACATTAGGAATAATTGATGAGAAAATATTTATATGGTTAGGTCACGTCAGGAGAATGCTCCCTGTCAGATTAGCTTTATGCATTATGGAACGGAAATTGGTAGAAAGTAGGATAAGGTGGTTGGGGAGAAATTGGTAGAAAGTAGGATAAGGTGGTTGGGGAGAAATTGGACAGAACAGATAAACTAGTCGTGGTCTGCTGGAACAGATCGTGGACAGGGATGCGTACGTTTGTATGAAGAAATTTACGAAATTTACATATAGCGTCTCAAAGTACTTTTTCTCTATCTACTTAGCCGCGCATTTATAATAAGAAGTTAGTATAAAAGCTATAACAATGTCTTATATTTCTCAAATGAAACCGGCACCGCAATCAACATATTTACAGTTTTCTTAAAAGAAATATCAGGAGAAGAAGACGATACATGGAACATTTTCAGCGGTAGGAAAAAAAAAAACCGGTATACCGGGGTTATCCATAGCCCCTTTACATGCCAGAAACTCTCCGGATTATGACACTCAATTTTGGCCACAGATACTCATTATAGCCTGAAAATTATGATTATTTATCATTTAGAACTTAATAACAGAAAATATCAAATAATAAATTTCTATTGGCTAAAAAGTCAAAATAAAAAGTAAATTTTTAATGTTTATGATGATGAAAAATCGAATAAAGGATCTCACAACATATTCATCAAACTACTTTTGATGAGTGATACTCATTTAAAACATTTATATAGAGGCAGCAGGAACGCTTTAGTCTTAGGTTCTAGTTTTGGGTTTTAGTTTTTAAGTTTTTCCCAAAGTGTAAATAGAAGGTGAGCCCCATCACCTAGTCCTTTAAACCTTTTGTTATTGTAATCCTACCCTCCTTCGAATGCATCATCGAATAGCAGTAAGAGGAGTAATTGTAAATAGAAATATGTAAAATTGTAAAAAATGTTAATAAATTCAGGGGCTGAGTAAAATTTAAGAGTAATTTTGCATCAATGGATGGAACAAACAAATGTTGGACAAAGTGATATTAATTCACTTACTTTGTGTATGAAGCTCTAGCGTACCCCTCCTGAAATCTAAAGCCTAAATCATACTGAGAAGACACATCGTGTTGCTTCGGTGAGGTTCTGATTAACTCTGTCTGAACAAAGCAGTGTGTGGCAGGGTTAAAAATAGTTCAAAAAATCGTATGCTTACTACCATAGGGTAAAATAGGACCAGGAAGTCCAGTTATCTGCAGGTAAATAAAGTATGAATCTAGCCTAAAAAGAAGGAATTCTAACTCGGGATATTCTTCAGAAAACTAGCTAGGCTATTCCAACTTGTCATTGACAGGTGCCTAACAGTCTATTAAGCAAGTCAGCAATCATTAGTCTTTCTATTCAGCAGTATTTTGCGTTCATCGAATATTTATTCTGGGATATAATAATAATTCCTATAGGATTTTCCCTAAAACTGCTCCCTTTAATATAATAGGGTGGCCTATAAAAACAATCCCAAGCAAAGGAGTATTCATTGCATTGCTTCATAGTCCACACATCCCTTAGCCCAACTTGTCCTAGACAGACGAAAGAGAGGAGACCTCGCGGAGGAGTCATAGAGGAGTCCAATCAGCTGAGAGCTTTTTCATAATGTATTTAGAGAGTGCGTTGTTTACTGTGGATCCGCCACTTTAGACTGGTCTCCAACCAGACCGCGAGAAAACAAAACAGGCTTAAGAGCGCTCGCTCCACCAGAGATTTCTAAATAGGGCTTCTCCTAGCTCGCGGCAATTATTCTGATTCGCCTTAGCCGTACCTTCCTTATAAGTAAAATGGATTAGGTTTTTGTATTTTCCGATTACTCTTCTCTAACGATAATATATAGTGTTGAGTACTTGGACTGCGTGTTTCTCTTAGAGAGATGTTTGTTTCCTGAATAAGACATGGAAGATTGGAATATAACCGAGAAATTACATGAGAGTTAGCACTTAACGCGATGTTAGGGATGCACTTAGAGACTTGTTAATCAATAATTATACTTAAAATTCATTCTATTAGGTTGGTGCGAATGAAATGTTGGATTCTTAAGTGAATATATTAAACTGCATATCTTTTTCCAAAAGCTGTTTATTTAATCAAAATATGCCCCATTTACTTCAATACACTTTTCCCAATGAGATTTTAATGCATAGGTGCCTGTCTTGAAGAAATTATGATATTTAGAATCAATGAACTCTGATATGGGATTTTTCAGACTGTCTTCATTTTCGTACTGTTTAGCCTGTAAAAAAAAAGTTAGCAATGATGATCATACGTTCAAGCGATCCAGCTTATTCCGCTTGGTTAGTTCGTGTGGTATCCACTTATCCATTTTTTTCACCTTGCCAATTTCAGAAAGATGTCGCAATATTGTTGTATGGTCAACTTCCATTCTGGCAGCAAGTTCCCTTGAAGAAACAGTTGGATTCGTTTCCAGCAATGCTTTCAGGGCATCATTTTTTACAGAGCTTTCGGGTCTTCCACACCGTTCATTTTGCAGGGAAAAATCACCAGACCGAAATTTTTCAAACCAACGCTGCACTTTTCGATCGTTCACAGTATTCTCCCCAAACGCCTGGTTTATATTGCGTGCAGCTTTTTCGGCATTATTACCAAGTTTATACTCATATAAGAAAATTACACGAATATTGGTTGAATTCATATCGGTGCAAAATTCAAAGCAAATAACAAAAGGGAACACTTTTGAGAAATTCTTCTTTGCTAAAATGTGACTCTGGCAATGAACAGTACGACTTTAAACCAGGTTATGTCAAAAACAAAAGCATAACAAAAACAGGGAGACAAACGTTCACATTTAAAGAAAATCCGACATTTCATACGCACCAACATAATATATCAAGTTTGAACAAAATAATGTTTTTTAAGGATTTAAATAACAATAGCCTTCGCTATTTTTTTATTGGCAAGCGCTTTCAACAGCCCAAAAGTAATATCTACAATTTTGTTTATGTTCTCTCTCTTTACGGTATAATTCATTTTGGGATCAATGCGTATTGTGTTGAGCTCTGAATCACTGTTACATACTTGCTATTACTTGTAGGTTTTGCTCGGTACATGGAATGTGCTGTAGGCGGAAGGTATTGATTGCTTCTCCGTTGAAGCGACAACACTTCCACAAGTTTGAGCATGTAAACGACAGCCGTTTCGCTACATTAGATAAATGAAAATTCTAATTGATAGGCTTTATGGCCTTTATTATGGGGCAATAACAAGTTTAGCGCTAGTCGTTTATACGAGAGATGCCATCACTCGGTGAATTCATTCGCTCATATTTTCATCGAAATGGACCTATCTAGTTGATTACTGGAGTCGATTATCATTATGTGAGCCGTGCTCGCCTCCAGTAGCACTTTATCCACTTGGACACTTTATTATCCACATATCCTACATAGGATTTCATTTCATATAATATGATTCAACCAACTTGTAGTGAAGCTGTTTCCCTTAAACGTACGGTTATAATGTCATGCACACAAGTGCATAAAAGCGGATTGAACAATGTTATGTCATAATATGATATGTATAATCCATGTGTTTATGACAATGTGTCAGCAGCCATCCTGTGACGACGTTGCTGATTTCAGTTTGCATTATTGGTAAAAATACACTTACCCAAGAAGAACTGCTCATTCATCAGTTCACTTCTTAATGCCCGAAGAGGCTAGTTTGAACGACGTATTTTTTGGTTGTAATCAATGAAATCATTACATTAAATCATATTTTTCCGGGACATCCTAATGTTAGTTTTTTCACTTGTTACTGTGAGGAATTTTATTGTGTTCATATTTATGTATTGAGTAATCGACAAGATGTCTCTTTGCAGAGTGGTGATATACTTCAATCTCACATTTTGTGTACATTTCATTTCTTAGTAGGCTGACAAAATCATAATTTCTATTCTGGCTAGTTAATCGAACAACCGGAAATTATAAATAACCAACATGTCAATATTGGACAACTTGAGAGCGTTAAGAAATACAGATAAACAACAATGCAATTCTTTACAAATCAGTTAAATAAATGTCCCTTCCACAACTATAATTTTACAGGAACATATCAGAACATAAACACCGATAGTCCTAAATATTCCTACTCCCAACGCCAGGATGAAGGCATTACCATACGATTTACATAACGGTAACATATTCTCTTTAGTATACATTTGAACTAACGCTGTTGTCATTGGAACAATTGGTTGTCGCCAGCTGTTGGATACGATCCAAGATAACAAATACGCTGATTATGTTAGAACTTAAATTTTAAACTGTACACTCCTTGTCTAAGTCAACCTTTAACTAGATTAAAAAGTGCTAGTGTCAGCTGGTTGAAGAAAAGATGAATTTTACATCCTATAAATCAATTCTGTTTCATGTTTACATTGTTTATGGACCGTTGCAAATTTGCTGTTCAAGTTTTGGAGGTTTCCTCAATTGGCTTTTTTTTTACAGCGTGTGATTCGTGAGTTTAGTTATACAAGGGAGTTAAAATGAATTGAATTACTGGATCTTTAGGTGAGGTCGAAATATATTTTCAAATTATTTTAATACAACTTCCAAGTTCATGAAATTCCATAGTAACATATCCAACCACCCTAATCCCATCGCATGATTAATTATTGCACTGAAGCACTCATCCCTATAATCCTCCTCGGAGACTAAAACGGCAGTGGCTCCTCGTGAACTGTTATAACTACGTGATAGTGGGAGTCCTGGAAATGACCAGTTTCTCCAATCATGTCCTGAGGGTATGTGGCTCTCGCGCTCTTTGTCAGTCTTCACTGTCTCGTTTCCAGTGACACGGCTGACGGAGGAGCGTGGGGGACTTCCCAAGACTCCGCTTCCTCTTTCGCATGTGAGGTAGGTGACAACCATGTGGATTTGGGAGGTCTCTGGGGCATTTGTAAATACTGTATGAATGAGCGAGTGAAAGAAAATTGTAAATATTGTATGAATGAGAACATTTATCACAATTAATTATTGCCTAATAAAGCAGATTGTAATTTTATCACAATAAAGAAGTTTTAATAAAAATTTAATTTAAGCAGTTTTATGTACTGAGGGTCTAAAGTAGTCTTTTGGTGGATTTCGCCAATTAGTTCTGCTAGTTCGGCCTTTTAAAATAATTCCTCTCACAGTTCAGTGCGTCACAAAACCACTGTTTCTATGGTTTTTGGTGAGGAAACATTTGTTGAGCATGATGAAAGGGTGTTGTCTAGTCCTAAGGGATGAATATGCCTATTCGTAAAGATATATTAAGGTGGATATTTCGAATGAGAAATAGGTTTGGAACGGTGACAAATGAAATCTTTGTTATAATAATGTAGTTTGGCAACTGGGTGGCATTACATTATAAGGTTTTTGCAGGGTCCTCTCTTTTCTTTGTACATAATCTGGCGGGTTTATTAACAATAAGTAAATGAGTAAACGGTGTGGGCTTAGAAATATTCTTACAGATATAATTTGTTGGTTGAATATAACAAATGCTCACTAATGTCAAATTTTTAAAACGTTTAAGGTCATCTCATTGAAAATAGGTTTAGCACGTTGCAAGGTTTACCGATAAAGGGAGGCCAGAGAGTCTACACGGCCACGGGAAGACACAGGAAGCTCACTGCCTCATGAATAACTAAAAGCGGATGTAAACAGCGCCAGTGTTGGCATGAGAAACCGCGTTTCCCGCCGGCGAGACACGATTTGGGCGGGCCCACTAACTGAGGTACAAATCAGTAGCAACCCTTATCAATTATGTAGGGTAGCTGATGGCCAATCTATATCATCCAACCTTTGTTTATTTCGTCCGTATCAATTCTTTATCGACATTCGTCATTTTTAGGTGTTTTTTTTCAAAACCAGTCACTCTTTGTTTGTGCCTGGTCCTTTCTCGATATAGTGAGGCTCCCTTGTTCTACCTATATATGAAATTTTACTGTTGTAGTTTTATTGTAGGTTTGGTTTTATGACCGGATGAGAAGAAAAATACTTCGAAATCCATGACCTATAGGTCGTGTTAATTAATTACTCGATATTAAAAAAACAAAACATTTATTATCAAATTGAGTAGGGTGTAAGATTAAAGTTCACAATGTTCTAATTAATAAGAAGTGAATTATTTCGTTTTTAATTATGAAAAGTCATTACAATCTCATTAAACTCAGGTTCGCACTTTTTTTCAAACTGTGTTGGAACAAGAGGAAATTTCAACAATTATGTTGATATTTTCATACAATTTCACAAAGTAGATTCAGGGTTTAACTCTATTTTACCAATTATGCTGATGTTTTAAAACAATTTCACTAAGTAACTTGATGTATTAACCTAATTTTATCAGGTATATTGATGTTTGTTTTCAAGAAATATCAGACAATTGCCTCGATGATGACATGAAATAAAATTGATCCCAAGGAAAACGAGAACCAGTAAGTAATAAATTGATTAATTGTAGAAAATCAATATTTTTCTGTCCTATGCTGTAGGGTTTTAAACTAAACATTATGACATCCTTGTCAATAATATGCTGCAAAGAGTTCGGATTATGCTTGTACCTTCGGACCTCATTTTCATAACTTTTTCGCACTCTTGTCGAATTATTATTTCCAATCAATAAAATTCATAACGACTTACGTGAATATATTTCTGTTAATTTAAAAAATATTCTGCATTTATTTCTAATACTCAATTTGCTCCGTGAAAAAGTTAAAAGAGTACATTTAATAGGACCTAGGAAGTAGTCTCTCACTTAAGTAGCCCGAGTCCTTATTAGTGTAATTTGTAAGGGGAAACACCCCCCCCCCTAGTCTTATCTTTCCCTGACTCAATACTTCGGGGTACAGTACTCAGTGTGCACTCACGCATTTAGGAGAGAGATTCCAGTTATAAAAATGGTAATCCACTGGGAAACATAAGCTTCATATCAACCGATTATTTTCTAAATTTAAAATTTTGGATTCCGCACATGGAGTGGCATAAAACAATATTCACCGTAATGTTATTTGCGTACCTAATTTATTGGACTAGGGCTGTGTAGTTAATGGTCGGGAATTTTATCAATCTGAATACTTTTTTTTAATTTTTTTATAGTCACCTGTGACCCGACACCCCTCTGTGTTCATGTTCGGGAGAATATGAAGGTACAGGTGTTGTGTTTTTTTTTCGTGGTCTTGGAATGCTGGAAGGTTTAGGCGAAAGCCCTCCCCAAATCGAATGTGAACTTGTAGGAAACAGTCTGAACCACTAGGGGAGTGCCACCAGAAAGGCGTGGTGCCCCACACAGTTCTTTTCCACTGATGAAAAACAAACCGTTGTTTTTTTTCTTTCATAGCCCCTTTAAATTTACAGATAATTATGTATAATTATAGATCTATCAGGCGAATCTATTTACAAATTATTTTTGTATTTCCTGTAGCATCGCTACATTATATACTGGTTTTGTTATTTTATAAAAATTATATAATGAATAAACAAGTATAATGATATGCAGTATACGTGACTGGACTAAACTCACTGACTACACTGGACTAATAAAGGTGATGGGGCTCACCTTTTTGATCAAACATAAAACTAATTTACATACTAATTCTTAACCGACAGTCTGTTGCCATCGATGCGGGAGGGGTGGTGGGGTCGTAGTGTTAAGCACTGGGCTGGTTTGGTGCTGCAACGAGTCAAAAAACGTAATGTGTCTCCGGCGGATGAACTCACCCATCAACGGCACACCGAGCAACGGGTGCAGGTCAGCTTTCTTCAACCTCTCGAGAGAGGTATGTCAGACTACTTTTCACATGATCCCATTCTTGAAATGTTGGAGACATTTGGCTGTATTGTCAGTCAAGTGGGTGAATAGTGGGGCACTGTACAGCAGAGCTGGAGGACAGAGACGGTAGCAAAACCGTGGGTTTTTTTTTTCTTAGCTCTCAAACTTATAAAAATAGGATGTGGGAAAAATAAAGGAATATTATTTTGGGCTAATGAGTGCCTTTCACTAAGGGGAGTCCCCCATTTGAAGGATGTATGAGAAGGATATAGGGTGTGGAATGCCTAAAGGAGGCGGGTGGAGCAAAACCGTCGTTATAGGAAGGGATAGTTTTAGCAAGACGAAGCCAAGGAGTTCACTGTGAAGGAAGGACAGCGACGGACTTGAGCTAGCAAGATTAGGAAAGAGAGGTGCAGAGCTTAAATGAGAATACGATATTTCGAAAAATCTTTGCAACTGCAAGTACAAGTCCCAAGGATCGACTTGCACCGAATTCGATCATTGGTTGCCCTCCAATGAGAGAGCCGTTTATTACAGCCAATCAGAACACCGTTTGTTTCGGCCAATAAAAACTGGCTTCACTGCTTCAGCCTAGCGTTGGCCTGGGGACTAGTCGCAGTTTGTTGTTTATTTTATATGAACTATTATTTACAGAGTTTGGTTTTAACGTATTATAATATTTAAATTTAACGGATTATTATTATATTCCATTATAATATTTGCATTTTATATGTCAGGTAGAGTATGGTTTACGTTCTCATATTACATTGCAATATTTTCCTTGATATATGAGACATAGTATAGGATAACAATCTTGTTCCAAAAAGGTTGGCACAGCAGAAGTGGATAACTGCTGTTGATTATATATATATTATTAGTCACAGATACTGCAGATATAGGCGGAAATAAGTTTTAGGTGACAGTGTATGATATGTGGTCTATGCATCTCGATCTTAAGACGATCTTTGCATGTTTGGTATTGCAGATCTATATTGGGAAATTCAAGCTCATTTGAATTGTCACACATTCACAAACGTCTAGCCTAGATCTGAAATCTGTTCGATTCCACGAGATGAGTTTAGTTAAGCTTTTTAGGTATACTTTGTCTTTCTATTCCTTGTCGTATGGAAGCGATTTCGCATTCTGACTAAGGAGCTGTTAGCCGTCACAATTATACTAATCCAACGGGTATAACAAGTATCTATATCAGTATTAGTGGTTTTAGAGTTTTGTTGGCCCTGCTCAATTTCAGTGACTAATCACAGCACAGAAGCACTCCTTACCTTCACAGTACAGTTTATTATTACTATTGTTACTAATGGACATCTTACGAGTTACTATTTAAGGGCTTAGCTGTAATTTAGACATTACTTCCACAAGTCATTGAATTTTCCTGAAGTACAGTAAATAAATTAATAACCTTATAAATTCATCTATGTAGTGCAGAGGTTAGCTAAAGAGACTTGGTTGAACCGGGTACCCTTTGTATTTTTTTTAAAGTATAGATACAGTTAAAATTTGTTTGTGACGAACATGTGTTGTGATGGGGAAAAATATATAGGGAATCCGGCCTAGCAAGCGAAAATCTATATTGAGAATCCACAGCTTAGTCTCGATATTAATTATAATTCTCTATTGTGATAAAATTACAATCTGTCTTATTAGGCAATAAGTAATTGAGATAAATGTTCTCATTCCTACCTTATTTACAATTCATCATTCATTCGCTCATTCATACAATAATTACAAACAGCCTAGAGGCCTCCCAAATCCACATCTTTGTCACCGAAAGAAGAATGCGAAAGAAGAAGCGGAGCCTTGCCATCAGCCGAGACACCGGATACGAGCCAGTGGAGGCTGTTGAAAAGCGCGAGAGCCACAGACGCTCAAGACATGATTGGAGAAACTTACCATTGCCAGGACTCCAACTGTCACGCATTTATAGCAGTTCACGAGGCCACTCCCGTTTCAGTCACCGAGGAGGATTATAGGGATGAGTGGTGCAGTGCAATGACTGTGCTACTGGATTAGGGTGGTTGGATAGGTTACTATGGAATTTCATGAATTCGGAAGGGATGAGTTCAAGAATATAGGTATATTAAGTTCGTTATGAAGGGTTTTGTTGCTGACGTAATAAGGGGCATTGACTATTGTTCTCAGGACTTTTGATTGAAATGATTCGATGCGCTTGATGTTTGACTTTTTTAGCCTCGACATTATTAGTTATTCAGTACCACTTACCAGCTGCAATGGCTAGATCTCTGATTTGTGCCACGGGTCAAATTTTTTAATTAGGTGTTAAGACATACTTAGTGTTGTTCTCCAATTACTATGGAACACATGAAGCTACTCGTATATACTCAAGTGCCAATCAACGAGACCGCAGAGGGTGCGTAGGGGAGTGCAGCGGAGCTCGTTCCAAAAACGAGATATGATTAATTAGAGGATGGGCGACAGGCGCCTGTTGAATTTAATGACGAGAAATGCACTTAACGTCAGCGACAGGCTGGGCGCTTGAAGAATCCGGGGGAAGTCTGAATAAGGGCTGGCATTCAATCCCTCATCACCACCTCAATTCGTTTTCATTTCACAGTCATTGATCTCTCTTATCACAATCACTCCTATAAATAGATTTTCGGTGCTGAATAATAAAGCTGGGTTTAATATAAATAAAATTAATAAAAATTGTAGCAATGATGCAAAAAAGTAATAGTAGTAGAAGATTTATTGTTTTATTGATAGTCTTATTTTTGATAAATGCTTTAGGTAGTTGACAAAAAATAGTTCATTTTTCTCCCAAAGCCTCCAATCTGGTTGATATCAACTGGAAAACTAACCTCCTAGTCTAGTTATCTAGGAGTGATTTTAGACCGTTCCCACACACCCACAAACCATGTAAACAATACCAAAATTCTCAATAGTAAAATGTGACCGTACTTCCCCATAAAATCAAAATTGAATGGCAAACAAATAAATACTTTATAGAGCCCCCACAATGACATATACATCACCAGTTTTGAGTTATACTTATACTTTATATTACAGGGCATTGGGTGTCGTAGAAAACATTGTAACGACCTTTTTTCGCTTGAGAGTTCGTCCGTCCGGTGTTGCACTCTTTGAGGAAAAGTTGGGGCCATTTTCCTCAATACTCACCCAAGCACTCTCGTATCGAATGGACGATGAATACTTTTCCTTTGCATTTGACTTTAAAGGGATTTACTTTAAATTGTTTTGGTAGTTGTTGTACCAACTTCTTCACCACTAATAAATAGAAGTTCCCCTCTTCTCGTACCAGAAAACACCCGCCTACGTTTCCATATTTTAATAATAAAAACCTTAGCTCGGCCTTTGACCTGCTTATATAAGGCCGAAATTCAAAGCTTTTGATTCATTCCTAAGCCCACCACCTGAAGTGAACACTGTTCCCGAACCTTTTGTGCTTTTTTCTTGCGAGCACCGGAAATATAGAACTAATTTGTTTATGTTGAAATTGTTAACGCACTTACAATTGTACTCTTGATGTTGCACATTTATATTTCACTCTCTCTCTCATTCTCTCTCTCTCTCTCTCTCTCTCTCTGCAATGGCGTTTGATGCTCTACTCGAACCATGGATTTTTTATTGAACTACTTCTGCATCTCTCTTTCCTATTCTTGCTATGTTTTAGTCCAGCGTTGTCCGGGCCCACACTTTCCTAGTGGGATTCTCTGCCTTCGTCTCGCTAAAACTGGCATATCCTTGAAAGGAATCCCTTTCATGCGGATGACGGTCTCTGGGGCCCTACAAACTATACGATTAGTAAGTTTATTTATGTTTTAATCACTTAATTTTATTTTCTTGTTACTTCTGAAGTTATTCCACGGTTAATTAACGAAAAAAATACTATTATAATATTATTTTCAATACATATAGCAATTTGTTAAAATATAGAGAGAGAAGACCATTGAAGGTGGTGCCTGGACTAGCCAGCATGAAGTTGAAGGCTCGCCATTAAATATTGAGGATGCTAGTTGCTATGGTTGCTGAGGGTTGTTAGTTGTCCTCTGGTCGAAGTTGAAAAGGGCCTTAGGTTCCAGAACAGTTGGGGCCTGACAGCGCCCTGACAGCCTCGGTCTGAATCCTTCTTTCCTGGCCTCTGGGGATCTTCTGGACGATCTCTGGGGACGCCGCCTTCCCTTCTTCTTAATCTTCTTCGCCTTTGGTGGAATTTGAGTGAATTTTCGTTGCAAGAAAGCGCTTACAAATATATTTATTGTCGGATAAAATAATTGAACAATAACAGTTTCTCTAAACAATAGTTATAATAATTGATCGTTTATATTTTAGTAGATGATTTGGCTAAATTATACTAAAATATGCTTCACTTCTTCAGTATATGCTGATTATGCAGAACTTGTTCAGGTGCGTTGCGATGAGGTGCGAGGTTTTAACTAGGGCTAATAAGACATTCTAGATATATGAATTAAATTAATAAATTATTTTTGATGCTGATGCCACCTGTATAGCTTCTTTCCCTATACCTTATGGTGAACCTTGGAGGTATTGCTATTCATATTACTATTCATCTTATCTTAAAAATTTTAGAGAAAAAAAAAGAGGGAAAAAAAAAAAACCAATCTTAAATAACTTAAAATATAATGCAGCACTGTAATTAATGTGGACACAATATGTTCCGGATAATTCTTCGTTGTGTGTTTTGAAGAGCAATGAGGCTCACGAATTGATGAATAAATATACATTAATACCAAACCATTTATGTTGAATAATTTAAACTTAACTAAGATGCAAAGTTGATTTAAATTTGAATACCATTATAGACATCATTATAGATCAATAAATACTGTAGCGAGCCATCACAGGGAACACAAAGGAAGCAGCTGAAGACAGTAGAGCTCTACGGTTCAGCTCTGATAAACTGTGGGTCAACCATATCTAAACGGAAGTAAAAACGTTACTGGCATCTTGTGTCAGACTTTAAAATTAAGAAAATATAGAACAGGACAAGACATTCTCGCCAACGTGTGAAATATTAATACCATTAGTGGTCTAAGCTCACCGAGGTCTCAAACCTTGAGGTGTAAATAATAAAAACATAGATAAAGAGATGGGTCAGAGACCTATATCAAGGACGGATGACCCAACAGCAAGAATACCAAGTTATTTATCTTGTAAGGGTATTTAGTTATTTATATTTACAGACCAATACAGGGCAAGTATACATGACAGATAAACACTTCTGAATATACTATTATCAAACATAAAGCACGAACTGTAGGTATGTTTGCCACTACTCTGGCTATTATTATTAAACTAGGATAAATCAACAGATTTTATTATAGATATAAAAGGTTTTGCAGATGACATACTGATCATGACTAGATCAAAATGACTAATATATGCAAAAATTTCAATTAAGGATATATTAAATCCTGAACAAAACTGAAAAAAGTACTATTTAAAAAACACACATTCAAACGAACTGATAATTATTCAAACAAGACGCATCATAATGAATATAGGAGACAAAAACAACACAGTATGTTTTCAATGCGTCTATGCACACTATGGGGCGGAAGGCAATGAATGTTTGTGAACAATGAAACCGAAAAAAAAATTTTCGCTACTCCTAAATTTATGGAAAAAAATTCTAAATGCTGTTTAAAAAAATATACTCTACACTAACGAACAATTTAAAAATCCGTACACCGGTAGGAAAACACAGGGAGATAACAAATACTATGCAAATTTATCCCAAGCATAGACCTATGGCATCCACAAAGTACAAACGAACTTTTACTTGTCTCACATACTTACAAGTCACGGGAAACTTATTTCATATGCACACAAACACAAACTCATCAACAATCCTACTTGCCCACATGACAGAAAAGCCCCGAAAAGAGACACAGGATAACACTGCTGTGGTTATGTCTTATTTTCCTTTGCCGATGCCCTATTTAACATACGATATTATTCAAACAATTTTGTGAAAAAATTACGTTGTTATTACAATTTTTAAAATGTGACTGAACCATAGTAAAATAACTTTAGTTTCAGTAAACCGTATTGTCCATGTTATCATCCTTTATAAAATATTATTTGATTGTTTTTTTTTTATATTGGTATGAATAATATCATTTATCACAATTACTTATAGCCCAATCAGGCAGATTGTAATTTTATGTTATTAAAAATCATCAAATCCTAAAAAAAAAAATTGTCACTTCCCGTTTTCTATGTAAAACAAAATTGTTATGTAAAATTGTAACATATCACAGTTTATGGCGCAGGTAGCAAAACCAAGGGCCTTCAAATAGGGCTGATTTAAGTAGAAAATAAATATTATTCCTTATTTGGCTTTTTTGCAATGCACCGTCAAAGATTCTTATTGCACCCCTTATTGGTATTTTTTTTAAACTCCCACCACGGGATCCGTGTCCCAGACGGGGTTTGCCTTGTGGACCATGTACACTTCTTCTTCTTGGTACAGCTATGCTTTCTTGATGAGCATCCCCGCTATTACGTCTGTTCATCTTGCATCATTCTCCTGGACATGGTGATATGCCCTGGGCCTATTATAGGCAGTGAAGGCCAAAACATACGATCGACACTGTGTCGAATGCTCTGCGACCCGGAATGCCCAGAACAACTCTATTCAATACTGGCTAACTTCCTGAAGAACAGATCGCTGCGGGTGCGGGTGGGTGATAGCTTCTCCGAAGCTGTGCCACTGACCTGTGGAGTACCCCAAGGAGCCGTCTTATTCCCTGTACTATTCAACGTATACACGTCTGAGATTGTCAGAGCCCGGTACAAAAATACCGCAGTTACTGCTTTCGCAGATGACATAGCGATGTACAGTAGCAGCATGAGTGCCAAGATAGCTCTAAGACAGGCTGAAATAGCTTGTAACCAGATCATTGAGAGATTGGGGAGACTCAATATCTCTGTAAACGCGGGTAAGACTGACTGTGTAACTTTCCAAAACGGAAAAAGTCCGCTACCTACTAGTTACATAGTAGGAATGGGGGGAAATTTACCAGCCAACGACCTAGTATATCTGGGAATTAAAATGAACAGACACCTCCATTTTAGTTACCGTTTTACGAAGAAGTAAGCATACTCGCACGAAGCCTTACCGGTTTACACATTTATTGACTTCCCCCAATCTATCACTGCGTCTCAAGCTATTGATGTACAAGAGTATACGCAGCCCTACTCTGCTTTATGGTGCACCGCTTTTCCGTTGTCTGACGTATACGGCAGCTCGGTGACTCCAACAATTCCAAAACGGTATATTGATGAAAGTGGTCAGAGGTACTTCATTCGAGCAGCAAATCAAATTTTTTGACTCCCTGCAAAACTTGACAAACCCGATGTTTAACACGGTAACCCCCGCTCCGTTCCCCCATCGATGGCAGGACGCCGTCGCGGCAGGAACGCCCTAGTCTTAGATTCTAGGTTTAGGTTTTAGTTTTTTAGTGTTTTCACGGTTGTAAGCTGAAGGGGAGCCTCATCACCTAGTGTTGTAGATGTGTTTTTTTGACTTTTTTACTACAAACTGAAATGTATCATATTTATGCACTCCTTCGAATGCATCTGCGTATGCAGTACGAGGAGAAATTTGTAATCCAATAATTGTTTTGTTCATTGTATATATAAAAATGAAAAAAAAAAAAAAAATGACGATTAGAAACAAAAATCATATAGTTCTGATTTATGGGACAGTCGTTTGTGGGGGGGGGGTTCATGTACAACATATAAAAGCCCCCAAGGGTGAGATTAGGTACAAGGGGGGGGTGATTTAAAGGACCTTTTTTCGGTTTTATCATATATCTCGCAAAGTAGTGATTTTTAAAATTACTTTATGCACAAAATTAAAGTACACTAAATTGCCTGTAAAATGATAATATTTCTTATTCCCGTAGGATCGTTCAGGTCATATCGAGGTTAAAAAAACAGAAATTATAATAATTTTTGTTAATAAATTCAGTCCATTAATGTATAATGTACATCATTATACTTTTGTACAATGCAGATCACTATTTTGTACACTAGAATTTATATAAAATGTAGCCAAGCTGAAGGAAATACAATGAAGCAATTGTAAATAGATTCGTCTATATTATAATGTAAAATATTTATTTTGTACATACATAAATTTGTAACAAGTGGATATGGAACAAAGCAAAAGATTTGTCATAAATACAGAAATACTAGTGAAGTGTTAAAGTAGTAATGTGAAAAGTGGTATATACATATAACATAGAAGCCTTCAACAGCATCGATAACTGCTATACACATCAACACCAACTAATTATTTTAATCACACCGGTCGGTTACACACTTTCGATGGTTAACCCTCCTGGCTAATTTTGACCACATTTTTATTGGAAATTTTGTATGTTTTAATTTTGTACACAAAGTACGTTTTGAAATAATTACTAGCTTGCTATTGTTACATGTTGTACAGGACACTCCCTACAACAACTATCCCAAAAATCAAAAGTAGGAATTATATTTTTCCTTTGCTCCTTCAATTTCTGGACAAAGATGAAAAAGACCCTAAAATATCTTCTCCTTGTCTACCAGTAACGTCAAGTCTGACTCTTCCAAGTTATATTGGCCGATCAAGCGAAGCATCCACTCTTGCTTGTTCCAAGATTTGACAGGTGTTTCTTTGTGGTGTTTCTAACCCCGCAATGTGGGCAGTTGGGGTTCACTCCTATCACTCCTAGATCCATAGGCTGTACCAAGCTGATAACATTGGGAAGCATTATTTTCATGACATCCGTTTCAGTCAAGTGGAGGTGAGTTGAAACGTTGTCGAGAAGAATGACTGCTTACAATGGTAATTTTTTAATCTTCAAGTGTGAGCTTACTTTTGGGACGAATTCGAAGTTTGAGCATTCTTGAAACAAATGCTGATTTTGGGGACCAGTAGTCCACTGGAAAAGAATACTATTCGTGTTCTTGAACTCTCCTGATCCAGCGGACATCCCTATCACAAAAAGAGGGATTTTATGAGCTTCAGCTTCATTGCAGCAACCGCCAAACGTGATCTGTTATTTATTTTTTTGAAACCTGGCGCGGATGAGGTCTCCTGAAAGGTTTTATCTGGCAACATCTAAAATGAATCCCACTTTCGTCCATGTTGTACACCTGCCCAGGGACTTAGTCTTCACCGTCGATCACTTCCGTAAATGTTGTCTAAAATTCATCAGCTACTGATTCATTTGCTTACATTTTTTCAATACTTATGTGAGAGAAACGAATCCCAAGACGATTATTCCAACCATCAAGCTCCATTCCTGACTAGAAGAAAATACAGGTGCATTCTCCATTTTACTTATATAATATTTTTTCAATAAAAATGGGGCCACTAGTGGGGGCTCCTCTCTGACGTCCTTGAACAAACCACATACAAAGTGCTTCGTCGATTATGTCACTAACTAATGATTAGTGCACCGAACTGCAAGATTTATTTTGGAGTCAATTTTGGAACACATTCTTTAGACGATCGTCTATTTTCGCCAATCGTTGATGGTACGGTTTCCAATGACGCTCCTTTTTAGCGAATCCCCGCTGTCAAGTCTTTTTAGCACTTTTAATCGTATATCGAACAAGAACATCACGCGTTTCTGTTTACCTGTTTCACTCATTGTTGTTAATCAGATCATAACAGGCCAAAGGCATTTTTATTTCGTTCACATAAAATTCGGAGAAAGGCTCCTACAAAGCAACAGGGGAAGACAAAAGAGAACACAGAATCCCGCTATTCTATGGTCCCCCTCCCTTATCCTCCTCGCCTCAGCACAAACACACTGCACACCTAAAGCCACTTCAAACAACCAATACTTGAATAATCTCTGTTCCATGGGATAGGCCAGTTGAGAGGTTCTACTGTAATGTTGTTATTACAAAAATAATACAAAAACTAAATAGTAAATACGTATTTGCTTGCAGTTTGCTTTGGTTGATGTAATCTAATAAAATATTCTTAGAATCGGTGAGGAATTTATGAGGAACCCAAAATTATTGAAACTATACACAGAAGTAATTGTCCAGCTTAAAAAAATGTTTTGTGCAACAGTAAATTCGGAATATAATAGATACGTGGGTAAGACTTGGAACTTCGACCTGCTCCGTACACGTTGCGAATACAAATGGCGTTACGTAAGATACCCAGAGTGGACCACTTATTATTAGTGACCACTAATAGAGGTGGAAGGCTCGATCGAGTGGAGTGGCGAGTGGCAGTCCACTAATAATGGAGTGGCGAGTGGCAGTCCACTAAGTGGGTGGTTGGTGGCTGCCGTGCACACTGGGTGTCTCAGAGCACGTCGGCGACCGATCTGTCCGAACGTGGAAATACGTCTGATAATATTGCAATATGTAATCTTTCATTATTCTATTTCCAACAATTATAGTATTACTATTCAGAGTAAACACTCACATGAACAATTGTATAAACGTATTTTCGTTGTTTCATTTAGTTTTTCAAAAAAAGAAAAAAGAGCTTATCAGTTAACAGTTCTTTCTTTATTAAAAAATCATATCTCCATATCTCATAACGCACTTTTAAATATTCCACAGTTTGACAGGTTATGGACGATATATAGAAGACAATTACATATAACACACTAAATTTAACGCATACTAAGTTTGGAAATAAATAATAAAAACAGCTCTGTACTTTATCTTAAAATTCTTCAAAATCAATTATCATACATACCGAAACGGGATCCTGCCATTTTGAAAAACTAAAGCTATTATAACATAAATTTATAGTGTTGTAATACCCCAACGAATAATTATAAATATAATTGGTAATATGGCTCGATATTTCCACCTTTGCGAAACAAAACATTGAATGCCACTAATAATTAAAAAAAACATAGGGCTTTACTTTATCAAATTCAGCAAAGTTTTATGTAGATATAGCTCATGGCGAATAAACAAAAAACACATGTAAAGTTTTGACATAATTTTATCCACATAATATCATACACAAAAACATTAAACATAAATATATATATGTGGGCGTGGCAGACCGGACCAATAAGCAGCGCCGGATATGCATACGCCACCAGCGCCACCTCGCGGCCGCACCTCGAGTCAGATGGTCTGTTGGAAGGCCGCGTGGAGCCTGGTGTGGACACTGACGGAGTAATGACTGTTGTCGAGGGAGCCCACCATTTTGCTATCCCACGCTACTGGTTATAGTTCATTAATTAGTTATCTCAGTTAGTCAAAACAGCGTTTCTATCATGAATACCGACCCGGGTATTTCTGACACCTCACTCTCCCAGATCAGATGTGGGATCCGAACCCTTGCCCACGACACACCACTTACTAAACTTGGCCAGTCTCTATCATCCGTAATCTAAAGTTTAATATTTTAATTAAGTCATGCAGGACTCCGTTACTACAGGTCCGGTTATGTACAGGTTAGCTTACTTTACCGAATGACAGAGGGTGGCCCAATTTCTTCATGAAATTACACTTCTTAGATTTCCACATCTGATATTGTCGAAATTCCGAAACTATTTGTTCTTGTACCTCTATGAAACAAGAAAAAAAACCTTTACTTTGGCCTTTTTGTTATTGTTATATAGATCAGAATATTCACTGTTTTTTGATTGTTCAAGATCTACCGCAGGTTCGTGATAATTTCGGCAACTATAATTCAACTTATCTTTGGGGACAGACCTGCCAGAATTATGCGTTTATCGGAGCCATACTTTTCCGGTCCGGTACCTGCCCCGAGTAGATACATATTCTATTTATGGTCGGCTTTTAATGGAAGTGGGTATCCGCTGATGAGGCAGAGTCCAATTAAAACAATTTATGAGTATAAAATATTTAAACGCTCTTTGTGAATAACGAGTCCCTCTTTGTTCATTTTATGTACTTCCACCTCATAGTCGGCTTGCTTTACAAAGATTTAATGTGTTCACACGGAGTTTGGTTTTCGTGTTTTACCCCGATGAATTTCACAGCAAAGATAACATATTAAATGACTAATAGAAGGGTACATTAAAGCTTTTTCGTCTTTCTGGAACTGTCATTTTATTTTTATTTATTCAAAATGCGCTTTTGACAGCTCTAAGCTATCTTCAGCTATCTAAAATAAAAAGTCGAATGATGAAAATCTCACCTGTACATTTAGAGACAATGGTTAATGGTTCTTTGATAGTTCTTAATTTTATTTTTTTATTACATTTATAGTCGTATTTTTGAATTTAAACATTTTTTTTGGGGGGGGGACTTTTAAGAACATTGAACTTTAGTAGAATACAAAGACAATTTCTGTTAATTTGAATATATTTTACTCTTGACTGTTTACACATTCTCAGAATCTCTATATGCTCAGGTAAGATTTTTATCATTTGACTTTTTATATAAGATAATTGAAGATGACAGCGCTTTTCGAATAAAAAAAAATAAATAACAGAAATGGAAAAACAAAAAAGCTGTACTATTCCAACCACTTCAAGTAGTAGGTATAAACAACCTGCACTTTCCGAGTTTAAATAAGGTTTATATTAGCCTTAGGGGCTAAACGAATACATTAAATGAATCAAAATAAATATAATTTACAATTGTTGTAAAGGCCTCAAGAAGCTTTTCAATCAGGATATGGGGTGCTTTTTCAACTTCTATTTTTCGTGCCAAAATGTTTACCGCTGAAAATTTGAGAACGTTCTTAAGATTCGGTGAACAAATGTACAAGCGATATTGTACACGTAAACGACACGTGTTATATCATAGAAGGGATCGCTTATATCTATAAATGTTTTGAAATGATGCCTTACCAACGTTAACGCGTCGTGACTACATTTTTTTTCTAAGTCCAGCGCTTTTTTTTTTAGGGCACGCCAACCTCAAGGGGTCAGGGCTCTTATAATATAGTTATTTTGATCTTCGATCGATTCGTCAATTGTTTTAACTTTCATTATTGCTTTACAATAAATAAAAAATTGTGAACATATTTGGATATTAAACACAGAAACTACATTTATACAACATAACCCCAGGGATCCCTGAGGCCGACTGGGCGGGACCCCAGTCCTGCCAATCTGGTAGGATTTTCTTATTTTAAGGACACGATGACTGATCGGAGGTATGGGTTAAAACCATTTGCTTACCAACACTTCAGACATCTGCACAATCCGCTGTTGTTACATAGTTATGAATTTTCATGGAAAAGTCCAAAACCTCCCAAGTCCTCCGAGACAAACGTGCTCTGAGACCTGAAGTGCAATCCAAAGCCCCGAGTAACGGCCCCCGAGAAGCCAAGGTCACCCAACTCATAAGCACTCTCCCGGGTTCAGCTCGGTGGAAATTGCTGTACTTTTATTTCAAATAAAAATGGAAGAAACAGAATAAATACGAAGGAGCTATATACTTTAAACTTTACTTTATACTTTAAAGGTAGTTACGAGGTGTTGAAAAATATTGAGGTAGAGGACATGGACTCTACAACAACACCCACACAGCCCAAGCCACCAGCGATATTCGTTCGCAACATTAGTAATTTCAAATTACTATGCACTCAATTGAGCAAAGTTGTAGGTACAGGCAAATATACTTGCCTCAATCGATCTCGGGACACAAAAGTTTCTCCGGACACTCCTGAAACATACCGAGGAATTATAAAATACCTAGAAGAAACCAAGGCTGATTTTCATACCTACCAACTAAAGCAAGAAAGATCGCTGCGGGTGGTGATTAGAAACCTGCATTCCACAACACCAGCGGACGAGATAGAAAATGAGCTGATAAGTTTAGGGTACAAGGTTCGCCAAATCACGAATGTCCTCCGTGAGGAAAGATAAGAAAATGATACAAGTATCAAGAAACCAATGCCCTTATTCTTTGTCGATCTAGAGCGAACAGCTGGAGTGGAGAAAATCTACGAGCTTAACCACTTATACTACACAAGAGTACAGGTCGAAAAGCCTTACCCGAAACGAGACATCGTCCAATGCCATACTTGCCAGGCATATGGGCACACAAAATCATACTGCTACCACCCTCCCAGGTGTGTAAAGTGCAGTGGGCAGCACAAAAGTGAATTGTGCAAGAAGCCCCTAAAATCACCTGCTGTATGCGTGTTCTGTCAGCAAGGCCACCCGGCAAACTATAAAGGCTGTGAGGCTTATAGAATTCTAAAGTCCAGAAGGGAACAACGTCGTCGTCCTGAAGAAGAAACATCAGCCACAGGTAGCCCAAGAAGCGCCCCCACCAGAAGTTTGAGGCCTTCAGTCTCTTTTGCTGACGCAGTTCGGAACAGAGAGCAGTCACAGGCATTGCCCACACCTCCTCCGCAAGTTCTTCTTTCCCAGCACTCCGCTCATCCCAGCAATCGGCAAACTCAATCCCATCCTCAACCACACATCTCGCATATCCCGCCACCTTCAAGCTCTTCAGATCACACCAGCCTTTTAACCTCATTCCTTACAGAGTTCAGAACCCTAATTACACCTCTCATTTCCCTTCTTACAAATCTTGTCTCCTACCTTATCCCCGTTAAACAAAATCCATAAGTGGATCCTTCCGACTCCTTATCTATTCTCCTTTGGAATGCGAATGGTGTTCGCACCCACACTAACGAACTGACAGCACTACTCCATGCAGTACCTAGACGATGCAGTGCATTCTTTCACTACTCTGGTCCAGAGGTCGGCTTGGGAGGCATCGTCACCCAAGAATCCACAATCATAATCGTTTACCTCAACATCTCAAAGATCTAATCAAATCCAAACGCCGCTCTAGAACAGTGTGGCAAAGATCCCGGCATCCTGCTGATCGCCGCTCGTACAATCAGTACTGCCGATTGGTAAAGCGGCGATTGGCATCCTTCCGTTCTGATTCTTTCAATTCCTACCTCTCCTCTCTGTCTACCAGGGATAACTCCTTGTGGAATGTAACCAAAAAAATCCTAAAGTATCAACCTGTTTTACATCCACTCCGTCGTGATGATGGGTCCTGGGCGGCCTCGGATGGGGATAGGTCGGAGGAATTTGCTCTGCATCTTACCCATACTTTCACACCTCACCTTTCTCATCAAAGCCATACTCACAGCAAAACTGTGGAAGATTTCCTCACTTCACCTATTCTTCTCTCTCTTCCACCAAAACCGTTAATCCCTCTGAGGTCAAATACCTTCTGAAAAACTTACCTTACAGAAAATCCCCTGGATATGATCTCCTAACTCCTCAAATTCTCAAACAACTTCCTCCTAAAGCCATAATCTTCCTAACCTACATATATAATTGCATTATCCGAACGACACACTTTCCTCTCCTCTGGAAACATTCCATTATTGTCCTATTCGCCAAACCCGGTAAACCACCCAATGACGCCTCATCTTACCGTCCAATTAGCCTACTCCCTATCCTCTCAAAAATATTTGAGAAACTCCTACTAAAACGTCTACTTCCAATTGTTGAATCCAAAAACCTTTTTCCCACACACCAGTTTGGTTTCCGCCAACGACATTCCACTGCTCAACAAGGCCTTCGCGTTGTTGATCACATCAGCCCTTGAAACCAAAAAGTATTGCACTGCTGCCTTTCTCGATATAGCTCAAGCTTTTGACAGGGTTTGGCACGCAGGTTTGCTCTACAAGCTCAAAAGACATTTACCACAGACCCTTTTCCTAATCCTACAGTCCTACCTTTCAAACCGCTTCTTCCAAGTCCGCTGTGGCTTAGAATACTCTAACTACTATCCCATAAATGCAGGAGTTCCACAGGGCAGTGTCCTAGGCCCCATCCTCTATAACCTCTACACCGCTGATGTCCCCTCTACTTCCAACACCTTCTTGGCCACATTTGCAGATGACACTGCAGTCTTGTCATCCCACCCAGACCCCGACATAGCATCCCATAACCTTCAAAAACACCTTGACGAGATCGAGTATTGGTGCAATCAATGGCGGATCAAAGTTAATGAAGCAAAATGCTCCCACATTACCTTCACCCTTTGTCGCAAGACTTGTCCATTAGTTTATTTTAATTCTATTCCTCTCCCAGTAACCGAGACAGTACGGTACTTAGGCTTCCACCTCGACAAACGACTGACCTGGAACCCACATACGAGACTAAAAAGACAAGAACTAAACAGACGCTTTGGACAACTGTACAGACTACTTCAAAGGACATCCCATCTCTCAATAGAAAATAAACTACTAATCTACAAAGTTATACTTAAACCAATCTGGACATACGGAATAGAGCTATGGGGGACAGCAAAAAAGTCGAACATCAAGCGTATCCAATCCTTTCAATAAAAAGTCCTGAGAACAATAGTAAATGCCCCTTATTATGTCAGCAACAAAACCCTTCATAACGACCTTAATATACCCTACATTCTAGAACTCATCCCTTCCAAGTTTATGAAATTCCACAGTAGCCTTTCCAACCACCCTAATCCTGTAGCACAGTCTTTGCACTGCGCCACTCATCCCTATAATCCTCCTCGGAGACTGAAACGGCAGTGGCCTCGTGACCTGCTATAATCGCGTGACATTGGGAGTCCTGGCAATGGCCAGTTTCTCCAATCATGTCCTATTGTATGAATGAGTGAGTGAATGATGACTGTAAATATGGTATGAATGAGATCATTTATCTTATAAAAGGCAGATTGTAATTATTGCACAATAAAGTTCTCTATATATATATACTTTAAAGATAAGAATAATGACAAATAAAAGAAAATGTTAGTATAAAGAGAAAATAAATGTAAAATAACATGATAAAAATAACAATAAATAATCTCAATGTATGTAAATAAATAAGTGCAAGCTTTAGTGAGTGGAAAAATTATCACAGCACTACTCCAAATCTTCATACTTATTCGTTTTGAAAACACGAAGGATTCCAGGTCAAAAAAATTCCTGTCAATAAGTGGGAAATGAAGGGAAGGTATCAATGGTTGTGCTCTCAAGAAGCACAAAAACCATAAAGGTAATAGGGAAAAGGAAAATTAGTTAAGTTCACTATTACGTTTCTAGAACAACTATGTAATGTAATATGAAATTATTTTTGAGCCCTTTTCTAGGAATGAGAACTATTCCACGCCGAGCTGATAATATGGCTTGTTGTTGAATAGTTTTTACAAAAACTAAGGGTGGTAAGGTAAAAATACTGACATCAAAAGAGACGTTGGGTCAAAATGGCCAGTCAGTTATTCGGGACAATTTAAAGGTCTCTTCAATAAGATAATTATTATTATTATTAAATAACTTGAGTCAATAAATCCACTTAATACAAACTCATTTGTTTATATTTAACGAAATTGTAAACGAATAATAACGGAAAAGACGAATAAATGTAAAAAAAATATAAAAACGTAACATTATCATCACAACGAATATTGACGAAATATGTCTGGAGGATTTCAACGAACGTAGTGAATGCATTTATCGAAAAAATACTTATTCTCATTATTTTGGAGGGCTTGATATTTTTATCGAAGGCTGTTATTACATTTTTCTTGGTATCCTTAATGACCATTGTTGGCTGGAATCACTTCAATTCCCTAAAATTATAAAAAAATAAAAATAACTAATTGATACTCAAGTTAAGCTTATTCAATTTCTTATTCAGGGATGTGCTGTGTAAAGTTTCTGGTATAGAATGGGGATTTCTAACTTCTTCATCGCTTGAGAAGTATTCATTTCTTTCGAAAAGTTTGTATATTAATTCGATATCTTTTGGATCTGATGAATTAAAATACTTTCTATCCAAGCCCATCATTGTTAAAAACTCACCTTAACGAGAAAGCTAGACCAGAAAGACACACCAACAACTTTCTAAAGAAATAATGCAAACATTTTTGTGATGAAAACTGAATGTCAGCTGTTACTTTGAATTAGACTGGCGGGTTATGGTCATTAGTAAAGCAACGCAAAGCTACAGCTGGGTCAGATTAACCCAAACTTTCCAAATTTCACACTGGCGGACAATGGGAAGAAGTCGTATCTCGTTTGAAATCTGTCCGACTGATACAAAAATTGGTTGATTTATGTTTTATAGTTTCATGTTTCAAATCTGCAGGAATTAATTCGTCTAGGAGGTTTTTTTGCCAAAGTGAATCTTGCATGTGAAACAACTGGCGTCTGTCAAGATCGCTGCATCAATTGGTACCAAGTACATAATCGGTACATAATGGTACCAAGTGGTATAATTAGAACGCATTATTTCTGAGAAGCGATACATTAAATATTGGCTGACTTGCAAGTCCTGAGATGGATAAAAACTCCTAGATGAATTACCGTCGTTCGTTTATTCGTTCAGATAGGATTTCCATTAATATCTATCCCTGATATATTACGGGAAAGTTCTGAGTAAAGTTTATCTACAATCAGCTACAACCCTACTTTTATTAGTCATTTTAATCAACTAATTTAATCGTCGTACAAAGTGAGCGTTATAACATGGTTGTTATGTGCGCCTGGTTTGTGTACAATTATTAATTAAGTTACCTGAAAGAGCTGAGTTAATTATTCATTAATTTTAATTAAAACTCATCAAACGATAAAACATTTTACATAGTGTTACATAATCTAATAAAAGCAATATATTTTAACTCAAAATAGTCATTCCTTTCATAAATAAGTTCCTACGTTTTTTTGGTTGTAGATTACGAATCTGAATTGAAAATACCCGAGCATATTAAATAAAATCGATTCTATGCTCTACTATTTCTTGAGCTTCAAATTCGTAATCTACACCCACACGACCGGATAGTGTTCAAACGAGATCCGAATTTCGTTCACCTAGATTTTCGATTCTTCACATTTGGTGACGGGTTAAATGACAAAGATTGACTTACCTGTATAAGGTCGCCGAGATCCCCACCTCCAGCTGTGAAGTTGAGGTGGCAGATGAAGGGCAGCCTGTCTTCTCTGGGGCGACGGATCTCCAGTTCGTAGGTCCTACCGACATCGCCAAAATACGTTCGGTTGCACGCTGAAATAATAAAAATAATGTTCTGTAGCAATAGATCACCTACAATAAACAATAAATATTATTAATATTTGGTCCTGAATATCTGATTGATCCCTTAATCATTAGCATTCCACAATAATTTAAAGAAATGAATTTTATTAAATACATACAGAACCATTTTTTTTCATCAAATTAATATAAAAAAAAGAGTTTCCTTATTTTATTTGAATTGAATAGTTTTGAGAATTTTGTGGAGAGAAGTTCTATTTTTTTCTAGACTCTACTATTTTTTAATTGTGTTTTACTATCTTATATATACATTACATTTTATTTAATGAAACATAAATTTTGTCCAAATAATATCGAACAACGTTCCCCTGTCTGTCATACTTCATCTAACGACCTCAACCCTAGTTTCCTCGTTCCTCAGGTTGCTTCATCGCATCACCTTCATCCGGACCTATTAACGCTAAATCCTTCAATAAGGACAACTTCTTCTCCCTTGTCATATCTTCCTCGGATTTCATTTCTTTAAACATGAAATCAAAAATAAAATCGCTTTTCATTTCTTAGTCCTTTGTATTCCTGTTTGTTATAAAATCCACTAAAAGTGTGATGAAAATTGCTTTTGTCGTCATAACAAGACCGTTAATTGTATGATGCATCACACTCTACTTCATTTTTTCTTCGGTCCTTTGTTTCAAGGTACGTATTTAAAAGTATACGTGGGTCAATTTTGAGTGTCGCTGAAGTTATCCTGGTCTATTCAATAATTAGTAGCTCTTCCATGGAATCGATTCATAACAATTTGACTTCCTAAGGAAAACTACTTCCTGGGTATCAGTTTGAGTAAATTCAGTGTTTCTTGTGTCATTAGTTTGGAAAGATCATTTTTACAGTTGGGATTGACCAGGAAAGAAAACATTGGTTCATCTTTCTGATACAGTTTTATAATTTTAGTCAATTGTTGTAATGTTACAAGTTAGTACAGCACGATGAGTATAAACTGGTTATTCTGGTTATATAAAAGGAGTTAAAGCGAGGCATTGTTTTCATCGGAATTTCTACTTACATAAAATCAAAAACAAAATCACTGTTAATTCCTTCATGCTGGCCCTACTCACTATTCTGTCCATATTGCAACATTGCAATGTCTGGTTATCCCTGGTTGAATTGTCTAAATTTCATAACTCTAAAATAAAATTAATTCATATTCTCAAAATTCAAATTACTCACCCCCTGAACAAGCTATGTTCCATACAAAACACTAACCTTATCTGCTCACAGAAGGCAGTCGGCCATCGCGAGTGAATTGACAGGCGAGTAGACATTTATACACAGACCCAACGGTCAGAGTAGAGGATACTGTCTCCTGTTTATTGGTCAATAGCCCGGGCCTACACCTGGGTCTCAGCTTTTATTCACTTCCGATATGCCACCTCCCCATGCGTCGCAATCATATAGCTTTTACTTCGTGTTCTCGAGTTACGATGTATCGTAACTTTTGTACGAGATGTGTAATTGATTTGGTCGAGTGGAAATGGTCTTTACAAAACCGTTTATAAAGCGTTGACCAAGTGTTTTGGTGGATTCAGGGTATTTTTTTTAGTTATCATGCCAAAATTTACGGAGCTATATTTATAAAACTATATGTCCGTCCAGGGATTTTAATCCCAAACAATATCTTTGGGTATGAAACAATTTTACAATAATGTAGTGTAATACAAATGAAAGACGGCAAATTAAACAATACAATTAAGAGAAGATAAAGAAAACAGAGTAGTGTATGTCGGGTACAGATGTGTAAGTCCCCAAAGTGGAGCGGAGACGCCCGCCGCGGGCTAGGGTCACTACAACCTCTAGCCGCTGCTAGAGTGATAAGCGCTAGAGCGCCCAGAAAGAGATAAGGCGGGTGGACCTGTGGTCGTTAACCCTGGCTCCCGGCCTAGTTGGCGGGCAGCCTAGTTCACTTTGATCTTAGAAGGTGTGTGCCCCGACAAAGCACTATGTCCAGAAGAAGAGGAACAGGGTAGGTTTATAGGTAGTTTATGTGGTCTTGGAATGACCAAAATTCACACTTGGTGTCTAAGGGTAGGCGAAAACCGTCAAGATCCCAAAGGCGAGTGTGAACCAGAGAGAAGCAGACTGGATTGCCGTGGGAGACGCTACTGGTAAGTTTGTAGGGCCACAGAAACCGTCTTCCGCGAGGGAGAGGTCTCTCCCAAGGAGGTACTAGCTTTAGCGAGACGAAGGCAGAGATTCCCACTAGGAAGGTGTGGGGTCTGACAACGCCGGACTAAAACATAGCGAGATTAGGAGAGAGAGAATCAGAGGTAGTTGAATGAGAAGACCATGGTTTAAGTAGAGCAGCAAGCGTCAGTGCAAAGAGAGAGAGAAGTGTTCAAGGTGCTGGTTTGGTCATTTCTATCTTTTCAAGCTAATCCCGCTGCTTATATAGGCAGCCAGCCGTGGTGGGGATGAGTCCCCACCTGGTGCTGTTTCCCCTACTCTCACTGACGTCATAACCTTTATTACAAACATATGGAAACATGGATGGATCTTTTCTGATCCGAGAAGAGGGGAACTTGTAATTATTCGTAATTAAGAGGTGGCCAGAACAGTGTACAACCTCGATTATCCGGGGGAATAACGAGGAGAGAATTCACGGATAGTGAAAAAACACGGTAACTTTGAGGTAAATAAACATAAAACACCAATGGCTGCTTATATAGGCAGACCAGCCGTGGTAGGGGAGTTTTCCTACCTGCGGCTTTTTCCCCCACCAACAGCTTCTCCTTCTCTTACTGACGCCTTAAGTTTATTATTACAATATGGAAACATAAGTAGATATTTTCTAGACCAAGAAGAGATGATATTCTAATTATTTGTAATTAAGAGGTTGACACAAAAGTAACTTTTTCTATAGATGAATCAAATGAATCTTCCGTAATGTCCAAACCACTCAGTACGAAGTGCTAGGATCGCTTTGCAAATTAATGTCAGCTATTTCGTCATTAGTCATCTGTTTTTATCCTTTATCGTTCTTGTCGCTTTCCATCCACTGAACCATCTTGTCTTTGTCTACTTTATTGAAATTAGAAATTGTATCTACCATCTCAAGACAGGTTTCAATGTCGTTTTGTTCATCATAATGTTGTGTATTTTTCTCTCCAACTTCTTCATTGAGTTCTAAAATTGTGTCCCCATGCTAGTTGCAGTGTTATGGAAGGCAATCTTTTTACGGTTTACAGACAGAAACAATCGCATATTTTATCATGCGCATTTTTAAAACGTCCTTCATGAATTTCGCACAGTTTTCTTCAAGAATAAAACAAAAAAAAGTTTTTCTTTAACTTCTGTTTCTTTAAACTGGCTATCAGACTTTGATCCTTGGGCTGGATTGTAATAATAAAAAACAAAACTTCTAATTGTGACAAATTTTCTCATTTGTACCGTATTTACAAGGTTCATTTACTCGCTCTGAGCTGAATTAAAGATGTTACATTAGGAAATAGTGGACAAAAATTTAAAAACTTATGACCACAAAAGCTAATTTCATTACACTTTTAATGACTTTTATACATTATACTAAAGTCCTAGGAGATAATGAATATTATTAAGGAATAACTCATAAAATTTCAAGTCGATACGATCTATGATCTATTAGAAACTTCCATTAGGAGAGGTAGGGTACGGGCCTTTATTCAGGGAAAAATCATTTGGTTTTTAAAACAAAAAAAACAGGCATAAGAAAAGTTGAAATTTTGTTGGAAAGTTTGTTTATATGTAATTTAAATAAACACTGATCTAAACGATTAAAAATAATAGACAATCATAGATTTTGTTTGCGGAAAATATACATACGAGTAGCGATCAATGGGAGAGGTGGAGTATAGAACTTTATTCAGGGAAAGACATTTGCATTTTGTAGGTAGAAATTCCATCTGAGTTGCTTTATAACAAGAAATATAGTTAGACAAAGGCTTAAGAAATGAAAAGCGATTTTCTTTTTCATTTCATGTTTAAATAAATGAAATCCGAGATATGTCAAAGGAGAAAAAGTTGTCATGATTGAGGTTGCTGTTCGCGTTGATAGATTTGAAAGAAAGGTGATACTATAAAGGACCAGGAGGGATGAGGAAACGAAGATTGAGGACGTCAGAAGAAGTATGACAAACAGGAGAGGTGTTCGCTTTTATTAGGAAAGAATTCATAATAATATGTAATGTACTTATGATATCTGTAACGTTCACTACAATTCAAAAAAATGGCTAAATATGTACCAAACAAATGGTACAAAACAAGAGAAAATAAACAGTTAATACATTTTGTTATATAAATAAAAACATATGAGATAAACTTAACTAGGAATACACACCATTGCCTATTCTTTCTTAGTGCTTCACACAAAGTGCTTCACAAAACATATAGGTTTAATATTCACCAGAAGACGTGAACAAATGCCATATATATTTCCAAGAAAAACACAGGGGTATGTACAGTCCTCTTCAAACAGCGTGAGCAAACAACAACCGTTTAACATTTACTTCACTATTACAGAGTGAGATGGAGAGAGAGAGAGAGAGAGAGAGAGAAATATAAATGTCCACCATCAAGAGTACAATTGTAAGTGCGCTAACAATGTCAACAAAAACAAATTAGTTCTATATTTCCTGTGCTCGCAATGTGCTAATGTGTACATAATTCTGTTCATTTATGATGGGCTTGACTAAAGCAAGTTTTATACCTATATTGAAATCATTAAGCGAAATTAATACAAAGCATTTAAATCAATGCTTAGGACATGGACGTATTGTTACTTTTTTTGTGACACTTTAATAATCAGCACAGTATGAAGCACATTTTAAACAAAACGCTAGTTGGTATTGAAGAGATCGCGAGGCGTCGTTTGGTGGGTTGCCAGGATAAGATGGGGGTATATAGGGATTAGCATACGGATTAGAAAGGCCTGGGAGGTGATAATGGAAGTTGTACGTTAAGGGTACGGTTGTTAATACAGAGGCTATATTCTCGAGTGTTCAGGATTGCAGAAAGCGAAGAATATTGCAAGGAAATTGAACGTTGATTTTCGATGTTAAAAATAATTTTCTTTGAAGATTTATTTCTTGAAGGGCGTGCCAACCACAAGAGACACTACCGACATTAGACAAGAACATATTTAGTTGACATAATTAGTTGAACATAATATTTTGTATGAAAGATGAAGTGAGAGAAACGTGATTAAAGAAGTGAATACATCTTTTTTTTTTATTTAATACCGCTGCTGTATTAAAAGAAAAGAAAAAGCGAGAGCACAAATTTACTTATTGTCGGATTGGGAAAACATCTATTCACCCTTCCTACAGACTTAAATAAACACCGCCCTTTACAAACCTTCCGCTAGAGGTTCCTTTTGCCTACATTTGGAATGGATGGCCGGGACGGTGGGGGGGGGGGGTCGGTGATCGGTCCCGGGCCCAGCGTCTTTTGTTCCCGCTAAAAGGGACCGAAAGCCGGGGAGGAACAAAAATAGCGCCATTCATCCCTGTTCGGAGAAATATGTACATATAAAAAGTAATCCAGGTATTGTAATGCAGAATAAAAGAAAGTATACATTCCAAGCTGGGTATTAATCATCTTTTCATCTCCATGGCAATATTAACATACTCCTACATTTCATGTGAATGTGAAACGAAAAAAAAATGCTATTGCAAGAATATGACGTGTTGGATCCACCGTTTTTGTTTTTTTTTATCATTCCTTTAGCTGAAGAGCGTTATTGACCTAGATCTCGGATTGATTATAACTTGTAAGATTTTTATTTGGTATCATAGTATTCTTACTTATTACTTACATTAAGGACAGTTCATTGATAACTCGCCTTCACATGTGCGTGGGAAAGAAACAACTGGAAAACATGTGGAATATTCAACTCTCAAAATAATTCACATAACCCAGTACGACTTCTAAATTAATTTTCCAAGTACCAGTTGCCAAGGGGAAAAAAAAAAAAAAAAAATTATAGCTAGTAAGGATTGTACAAAGTAGATTTAAGGAAAAGTTTTTATTTTATTTTTATTTGGAAGTTTTGTTGTTGATTTAGAAGAACGAAAACAGTATTACTCAAGGGTCGCTGACCGGTGCAACAACCCCATTGCACCGGAATACGTGCACCACAGGCTACGTAATCCCATGAGCTCGCTTCGTGGGGTAAGCCCGTTTGAGGGGAGCCTCAGGAAGGGCAAAAAAAAAAAAGTACCAGTTGCCCAATCTTAAGGCATAAATGATGAATATAAGACATATATCATTTTAATGTTAACTATTCTCGGCGTGGTATAAATCTAAATGTCATTAATAATTAACTGGGAAAGAAAAAATTATAGTTGAGAACAGGACTCGAACCTTAGACCACCTCAGTAACTAGTGATCTACCAACCGAGATTGCCGGCAAAAGTGGACGGTCTGCTCTATTGGTTCATTGACTTTCAATTATTAATAATAGTGTTCATACAACAACGAAAATTGTTGATCTTATGGTATCGTTTCCTTATAGAGGGTGTTTCATTAAGCGCTTCCTATCTTTAAATTTAACAAAGAGTGTGTGAGATGTCATCGACCTTTTTTATTCGTTTGAAAGGCCTATCGATACAATTATGTATGGAATATAACATCGTGCAAATGACCGCCGCGGCTTCGCTGAGTGGCGTGCATCCGAAATGTCCGATTTTCCATGGCTGGCGCATAAATCAGGCTGAATTTGACCGATGGCATGGGTTATGTTGGCTTCTCAAAGAAATATGGACTGATGACGCCGCCAGCCCAAAATCCACACCAAACATTGACTTTTTCGGGAGGGACGCTCTTGGATCTCATGTGGATTGGTACCGTCCCGAATTCGACAATTTTGTTTGTTGACGAACCATTCATCCAGAAATGGACCTCATAGATGAAAATGATTTTTCAATTAAAGTCAGTTTCCAACTGCTCCAGGGCCCATTCAGCGAACACACGTCGTTGTCTATGGTCGTTTACCTTCAGCTCCTGGGTCAGTTGGATTTTGTACGGGTGCAGGCAGAAGTCACGAACGCAAAATTTGTAAAGCAGTGGTCTTCGAAAGATAGAGTTCTTGTGAGCGACGCGAAATTGACTGCCTCGGATTCTCATGTACACTCTCACGGACAGTGGCGATGTTTTCGGCAGATCTCTCGTTTCGTCGACATACGGGTGTTGTTTGATTGTTTACTAAACTAGTAGACTCTGCTTTATACACTACACTGCGAATAGTCCCCTTGGTAGTACGGTTGCCCGAACAGAGTACCCATATTGATAAAACAATTTTATCATTTGCACGTGTTGTTGAACGCTATATCCGTCCATGGTGATTTGGCAAACCAGACTGAATAAATGACAGCTAATTCGACAGATGCAGCTTCAACAATATAGCCGCTATCAACTGTCGAAATTTAAAAGTCCCTATTGGAAGACGCTATAGTTTTAATTGACCGATCAAGTAAAAAAAATCCTTGACAGTGTTAGAGTAGATAGTTAATTTCTGCGCACTGACAGGAAAAGTTGAGTAAGACTTATAATAAATAGTTTAAGGTGTTGAAGCTTTCGTTTGCACTGCCATTATGGATTATGAAGGGCTCAGGCTATGAGACGGCTTTGGGAGGGAGGACGGTTCATTGCCTCGATACGCTTACTTAGCTCTAGGGTGCAGGTAAAGGAAACACCTAAGGCAAGTATGTTACTCAAGTAAAAATGAGCTTAATCTCAATACAGCAAAGTATTTTGATTATTTTGTGTTTAGTGCACACGGTATCACCAATTAGGTTGTACTGTGTGGAAGCACATCTTAACTAACTCATTGCTAAGTCCTAATGTGACCCCACTCTAAAAACGCCCTCCGTATTGATAAAAGAAACGTGAGTTTCCATAACGATGATGGATGAATCAATAATTTAAATTGATTTTTGAAAGATTTTAAATGTCAAAAAAAGTAATTTGGTTCTTAAAAAATCGAAAAACAGAATATAACCCGGTGCCAATTTATAAATTATTATTATTAAAAAAACCGACTATAACGTCTGAAACACGAATTTACCGCTTCCTTTGGCTAATATTTGTTAAGAGAAAGGGAGAGCCCTCTAGGACTACCTAGCCCGGGGAAAAAAAATTTTTTGGGTGGAGAGAGGTTTCTATGCAGGTCTTGGTTGTTCTCTTTTCATTCTAACAGTTTGAAAAGTCGGTGAGGTTGGGTGCCTGAGAATGGCCAGAGGCACAGCTTGTGCAATTGGGATAATAACAGGAATGCTGTTGTGCATGTGTGTAAGAGATATATACTGTATTATAAAAAAAATATATATAAATATATAACCACTGCTCATGATAAGTGTAAAAACGGTAATGAAACGGTGTCTATAGAAAGCAACATGTTAGTGGAAGCTTTCCAGTGGAGCAATTTGGAATACCAAATTGTAATCAGGGACTTAAGTGTTTTCTTCAAATTAAATCTTGTGTCACGCATGGCCGGTGTAAAGAATGAATGGAATGGTCAAATCATGCCATAAAAAATTACATTCATTACAAAAAGAATCTAAAATGAAAAAAAGGACAATCTCACATATTTGGTGTACATACATCTTGTGAGCCTTTTTCTTATTTTTTATTATCATCTCATTTTTGTTTGTATTAAGTGGGTGAGAATCATTCGAACTCAATACCCCTCCAAAAGCCCGATTTTTAGAGGACCATTGATTGCCAATAGTTCTCACAAAGTAAGCAATATCACTAGCAACCCTGCAGAGAGTTGGTATGGCAGATGGCAAGAGGGTATGGCTCTTGTCGCTAAATTTTGTGGATGAAAACAAGAAACGCCAAACGAGGTTCTTTTATGTATATAACCAAAGCTGCTGGCTCAGGTTTTTAAAAAACCTCCAGCATGGCACTACCAATCCGTATAATCCTTGACTAAGCAATGGCCAGCACTCGCTAAGAAAATGGCATTAAGAAATGAGTATAGGCATCCAACTTGGCGTAAACATTTATTTAAAAATGGAAACGAAAGGAAAGCAAATCCTAACAATTTGATCAAACTTGGTTAAACGGTGAAAAATGCTGTCAGTCAAACATTTCTAAAACCGAAACAATTACGGAACTTAACTTGATAGAAGAAGGAATGATCCGTCATGAAAAAGTGACGATCGGACAAGTGGAAAATGAACTGTGGATTACGCCCCGAAAGGATGGACTGACATCCTTCAATTTCAGGTCGGGTTGCAGAATATTATCAACCTCTATGTGGGCATCGGCCAAACAAAAATTTGTACGGAAGTATTCTAACGGACGCAATGCGGTATGGCTCACTCAATGAGAAAATTGCGTTGCGGTACTTTGAAGAAAGCACTGGCATAAAAGGTTTCTATGGGCGTCGCAAGACGGACGTATTGGTGTCGACACTATAATTGAAATTAAATGCCCAGAATCAGCAAATAATATGACAATTATATAAGCATGCCAAAATTATAAAAAATCTGTCTGGGTAAGTCATATCAGAAACATAAAAAAGTATTTCTATCAGGGTCAGCTTGAAAAAACAGATCGTGAGTACTGGCTATTTGGTTGTACGGACGCGAAAATATACATATCACAAAATTATAAGGAGAGACTAAGACCTCTGGCAAAGAAATATTACATTTTTGTTTTGCACAAGTGTTACTGCCATAAATTATAGATTCAAAATCACATATATATATATAACCTCATATTAGATACCCTATAGTATAAATATCGGATTGTTTTTATATTTGTATAAATAGTATATTTATTGGTTATTTTTATTTTATAAGTTAATATAGCACAAACTGTGAATTCTTTGCTATTTTTAATAACCTCAATTCCTCTCCCTGTATCCGAGACAGTACGGTACTTAGGCTTCCATCTTGACAAACGACTGACCTGGAACCCACATACGAGACTAAAAAGACAAGAACTAAACAGACGCTTTGGACAACTGTACAGACTACTTCAAAGGACATCCCATCTCTCAATAGAAAATAAACTACTAATCTACAAAGTTATACTTAAACCAATCTGGACATACGGAATAGAGCTATGGGGGACAGCAAAAAAGTCGAACATCAAGCGTATCCAATCCTTTCAATCAAAAGTCCTGAGAACAATAGTAAATGCCCCTTATTATGTCAGCAACAAAACCCTTCATAACGACCTTAACATACCCTACATTCTAGAACTCATCCCTTCCAAGTTTATGAAATTCCACAGTAGCCTTTCCAACCACCCTAATCCTGTAGCACAGTCATTGCACTGCGCCACTCATCCCTATAATCTCGGAGACTGAAACGGCAGTGGCCTCGTGACCTGCTATAAACGCGTGACAGTGGGAGTCCTGGCAATGGCCAGTTTCTCCAATCATGTCCTGAGCGTCTGTGGCTCTCGCCCCTTGGTCAGCCTCCACTGGCTAGTATCCGGTGACGCGGCTGATGGAGGAGCGTCCCAAGACTCCGCTTTCTCTTCGCGGTGGATTTGGGGGGTCTCTGGGCTGTCTGTAAATATTGTATGAATGAGCGAGTGAATGATGAACTGTAAATATGGTATGAATGAGAGCATTTATCTTAATTACTTATTGCCTTATAAAAGGCAGATTGTAATTTTAGCACAATAAAGGAATTTTATAAAAAAAAAAAAAATTTAATAACCTCAAGTTCCCCGGGAGCCGATATGTAGTTTATAACTAAACCGCTATTTGTATTAATTTCTATTTTGCTAATATATGATAAGTTTACTAGTTTTTGGCTTGAAATAAGTATTGTTTCACCAAAACTGACCCCGGGAATCAATTCAGCTAGTGAAAAAAAGCATTGAAATAAGTGTATGTAGATTTTTAATCTAATAAATATGCTTAGGCAATGTAAACAATGCTTGGAACATATTGTGTAATTTTTCCACCATTGTGGATTATCTTGCCTTAAAAATATTGCATCGAACCAGCCTAATTACTATTTTTTAGTACGAAACAATAGCATGATCCTAAACAGTCAAGAGTAATGAGTCGCTGTAAGCCCCTAGGTATGGTTTATTTAAAAAGCCAATCCCATGAATATTGCTTACGTTGAAAATTGTTTGATATTGTCCCATGGTATTGTTTTTGGACATTGGAAGAGCAGGCCTGCGTATAAAAAATCAACACCTATTCGTATACCAAACAATTTTACACAAGTCAAAAGATCTCTACAAAATGTATATGCTAAACAACTTTTGTCTTCTAGAAATGATATCATAATTTGTCAATCTGAGGAAATAAACCTTCCTTAGCAGTTAGCTATAGCCTAATTTCTCAATTAAGTTACATCAATCTATTTTTATTTTCTAGAACCAGTAG
Organism: Acanthosoma haemorrhoidale; assembly: GCA_930367205.1. Classification (NCBI taxonomy): domain Eukaryota; kingdom Metazoa; phylum Arthropoda; class Insecta; order Hemiptera; family Acanthosomatidae; genus Acanthosoma; species Acanthosoma haemorrhoidale. Next base: position 106,934,691 of record OV884013.1, read on the forward strand.
CGAAGCACGGGTTATCACCTAGTACAATATTATAAAAACTCGTCTTGCATTTTCAATATAAAATAACCTTATGATTTCCAACATAAATAAAATACAGATTTTAAATGTAATTTATTCAATCATTTGCCAAAAGGACGGAGGAAATTAAAGTCATTTGAATAATCTTTTTCTTTTCCATAGCCCCTATAAGTTTACAGATAATTACAGATCCTCAGGCGAATCTATTTACAAATTATTTAGCATGTAGAGGTATGTAGCATCGCTACATTATAAGCAGGTTGGATAATCCTTTTTAAGTGTTTATTTTTATGAGGGGTACCCGTAACCTTTCTCTAACTGTCCCATGGACGGAGTGGGATTGATCCTCATCACGAAATAGTAAATACACCGTTACGACAGAAGTATTAAACACATTTTAATTCTACAAACTAATCTGTATGTAAAATGCTAATTTACACCTGGCTAGGATTTGATCCCATAAAGTTGCATATAAACATTTGTAAATAACAATTTTCTTTAAATTAATTATATTTCTGTTGCTCAATAACTCAAAAAAGAAACTTTATGTGCTATAAAATACAAATGTACAATTATATATGGTTACAGGCTAAGAGCTGAATAGGGACCGAGCTCCATGAGGAACCAACAACTGTCTTATGCCTGAGGGGTATTTATCTGTGTAGAAAAGCGGTAGTAGGGTTAGTAGGAAGGCGATAACAGTAGATATAAGAGCGCATATGGAAAAGGTCGTGGGAGCCAATTATTTAGAATAGAGGTCTGGGAAGGGAAGATAAGTTACTAATAGGATAAGATGAGATAATTATAATAGGGCTGATTATTATAGGTTATGAGACACAGTCCTTAGGATGTTACTTTATGAACATACCATTTGTTAAGATAAGATTATATATATATATGTCACATAACTGTTGATACTACGACCACATGAATGAGACATCCACTTGAAAACTTAAAATATCTCAATTTGTTTTCGACTGAGGATTAATTTAAAAATTACCTGATTGTCCTGTGACCTTTCAATAGAGAAAGCCCGGGGACATTAAGCCTGAAGTTTACATTAAGCCTATATGCTACTATATGCTTATAGTTATAAATAAATAAGGAAACTTTTGTGATTTACTGTTGACCTGGTTTTAACGACAATCATTTTTTACAATCAGCGCAGGAAATGGCTAGACAAAATTTTATTTTCTATGATATACGTCCAGCCCATGCATTGCAATTTAGTCCCTTTCGTATAGAGAGAGAGCCCTGTGAATACCTTGAGTGGAGGTGGCAAATTGTGTTTCCTCGAGGAGACAGGTGAAAGAGAAGAGTGTGTTGAAAGGGGCACCGTGGTGTTGACCCTGCGAACAGGAGGTTGACCACGCCGCCATTGAAGCTGAAGCACAAAGGACACCAACACAAACACAGCAGCCCTATTCACTGACGTGAGCCGGCCCTTGCAGTCAATCAGAGGGCGGAGGGGACCTGACGTGTCTCATCTGGCCCGGTCGCGTGGGCTATGGGACCGTATAGCTCTGTAGTTACAAGCAACCATACGTGATGGTGGAAGTAAATTTGCCCTGTATAAGAGCAAACAAGTGGTACACTTATAAATTGAAACGCAGCGGTTCTAACGTTTTGTTGTTTAATTATAAAAAATGTTAATTATTGATAACAAATTAGCTGAAGAGAAAGAAAATGCATTACATTTAACTAAGAGCATCAAAAAAGAATATCAACTTAACTAAATACTTGTTTACCATACCAAGATTATTTTGTTATGTTACTTTATTCTCTCAATATATGTCTGTACAAAATATATTAAATTTAAAGTAATCTGCCCCATCGTTCACTCACACCACCTTCAAGCAGGTACAAGGATCCGCTCAACCCAAATATTCCTTATTTTCCCTCATCCCTAATATTTTAAATAGAGAGCTTAGAAAAAACCAAAAAAAAAAAAAGCATCAGTGGACTCTCACCACTACACGTGACATTAACACCTCTACCGAGGTCTCCCACGCTCCTTAACTCCTTCACCCAGCCTTCCAATAGATCCTCCTAGTAAAAGAATCCGTTCACCCCAAATAAAGTTTCCTTTATATTTCCTTTGTCCTGCATTTTTAAAGTTTGAAAGCTGAGAAAAAAACAACAAAAACCATAACTTCTAAAACTGTTTAGACTATGAATGTATAATGAGCATCATACTTTTGTAACAATCACAAATCGCAATGTAAATATATCAAAAATTGTATAAAATGTAACTATACATATAATGAATGACCTACTATAAATAGATACATTTATGTAGAATCTATACGGGTTTCCATAATATATTATAACAAGGGGATATGAAGGGGGAAAAATGCAATTTTCCTCAGAGGTACAAGGGAAATAATACATGATTTAATCACTGAGACCGTGTACATGTGAAAACTGAATTTTTTTTTTGAACATCGATGGATTTAACAAAAACGTGCAAATTTAAAAAATAAAATAATTACAGTCCTGGTAGGGTAATATTATCTCTAATATATTAAGAGCTAGTGTAAAATAATAATAAAATAACTAAACAAAATTAATTAAGTAGATTTTTAAATTTACTAAGGTTTATGTTATTCCAAAAGAATATGTTTTGTGCGTTAGTAAATGCATCTCTTGAGGGTATGCTCGTTTAGCCACTAGAATACGTAATAGTCTATTTCTCTTACTTTTTAGGGGGTGGAAGGTAGAAGAATGAGTTTTTCTCTCTAAGTTTGTGGACACTGCTGGATTGTGAGTAATTGTAAGTCTGTTAGCATGGCGGTTGTCTTAATTATGCGCATACTGAACTCTTGCACGACTTCCGATTACCTGTAATTTGAAGTAAAAGTGTAACTCCAAGCAGGTGCAGCTTGAGTGTTTACGGGTGGGGGGTGGTAATGTTTTTTGAGGTATAAATTTGTTTTTGGTTGTCAATTTTCAGTAGAAGTTGAGGGAAATCTTATTAATGAGGTTTTTTTTTTTGTTGCATTTATTTCTGCCTACCTAAAAAAAAAAAAAAAAAGTATTGTTTTCAACATATCCGTTAGATGTTTCCAAATTTTCAAATTCGTTCGTATCTTCATTGGGCCATGACAATCAAATGTCAATATCAGATAATGGTAACAGAAGTAATTCAGAGGCCACTACTATTGGAAAGATTTGAAATGGAATTATTTTAAAATTTAAAAATTTATTTTATATAGAGGTGAGCTATCGGGTTTTGGATAGCAATAACTCACAAGCTTCATGTAAGTATATTGAGAACGATCGCAAAGTTAAACGAAAAACACACTTTATTCAATTCACTTCATGATAAAATATGAACATATACCTATGTCTAGCAGACAAAAAAGAAAATTCTATATATTATAAATATCAAAGGGAAACCAACAGAAAAATATTTAAAAAAAAATAAGCAAACAGAGAAGTATGATATTAGCTGACAATTGAAATTAAGGAAATTAAGAAAATAAAAGAATTACTACAAACAGGAAAAGAGCATGAAAGATTGGTGGTATGCAATAAAATAGAAAATTAATAAAAAATATATTAAAACGATAATAATGGCGAACTATGATCGGGGGGATAACTGGTAAAGTCTAGATTTAAGCATTTGAGATTACAAAGTTGAACATCTTAATTTCAAAACTAGCAAGCTTCCCATTTCCATTGTTTTTTGCAGGGGCGAAATCCTTGCGTGCTTAACTGCTTCAAACCCTCAAGATTAGTGTTGTGTGGAGAACTGTTTCGCCTAGTTCAAAGCACTTCAGCTAATCTATTAGCTTCATTTATGAAGAGCAGATTGGGTTAATTTAGTCTCACAGACATTTGAAGAGTACTAGCCTTTCTGACACTCCCACGCTGTTTTAAGCATGTTTTTTTTTTTTATTCTGTGCTTGTATTTACATTGTATGGCTAAGCTTTTCGCATTATAAAGCGCATCAGTTTAAGTTATCGACTAAACGTAGGACGAATATATATCCATCCGAAAAAAAGAAAACGAGAACATTAGGTTTTGTTTTTATAGAAAGTAATTGGCTATGAAACAGAACTTTTTTTTCCTTCTTGAACGATGTTTCTTCCAATGTTGTTCCCCTTAAAACTATTGCGATGACATATAAAAATGAGAGGTGAATTATTGTATTAGAGTTTTCATCTTTGAGTGATTGTTCTTGAACTCTGTTAAATCTGTACCGTTAAAAGAGAACGTTTTTTGGTATTTTTTCTAATTAAATTCTGTGTCAACCTATTCTTTCCTACTCAATATTTTGAATATTCTCTCATTTATTATAGTCTTACTAAAGCAGGTTAAGAGATTTAATCCCTCATCCTAAAATTCTAACTAAAGAGCTTAGAAAAAAAAAAAAAAAAAAAAAAGAGATTTATTATTTTTTTTATTTTTATTTATTTATTTAACCATATATTTAACCAAAAACAAGCCTCTAACGGGCACCCAACACTGCTATCCGACTAAATAAGACTGCACTACATTCCTAGAGGGACTCTAGGCCAAGCCACCAGTGGACTCTCACCACTGTACCGCAACTATCAACCTCTACCGAGGCTTCCCACACTCCTTAATTCCTCACGCCACCTTCAAGCAGGTGCTCCTAGTACAGGGATCCGCTCAACCCAAATATCCCTTTATTTTTCCCTCATCCTTAATCTTATAATTAGAGAGCTAAGAAAAAAAAAAAAAAGATTATTCATCTACCGTAGACGCACCACCCGTAGCAGCACCTAACGGAACCCAGTGTTTAACCCTCCACCCTTCCCCCATCATTGGCAACAGACGATATGAGGAAATTAGGTTAAGGTTTTGTTTGTTAGGTGCAAGTTATTTTTAAGTTTTATGATTCATAAAGTGAGCCCTACATAGACAATGAATACATAATGTATATTATACTTTTGTAACCATCGCAAATCACAGTGTAAAATTGTATATAAAATGTAGCCAAGCTACAGGACATATAATATTGACCAATTGTAAATAGATTCATTTATAAAGAATCTATATTAAATTCCATAATTTTTAATAACAAGGGGATATGAAGTAAAAAAAAAGAAAAAAAGAAATTTAATTTTTACTCTAGTATCTAGTTTATTAGTTCTCTCATATTTAGTAATTGCTGTTATCAGTTTACAACGAATTTAATATATGTTTTGATATACATAATGCCTATAAATATGTAAGTCTTTTTAATAGTCTGTGGCTTGTATATTTTATTATTTTTGTTGTAATATTGTACCAGAGAGATTGAAAAATATAATCCACCCCGCCATCACGAGGCAAGGGGAGAGAACTACTAGTCTTTGTTTCATATCCCTGATTGAGGGATAGAGGTGTTTCATGACATTAAGACTGCAGTGTTGTAATCGATTACACCCATAAACACAACAGATGAGTTTATTTGCATGCCTAATGCAGATGTAATAGATCGATTTCCCAGGCTTGACAACTATTGAATTATACGAACAATTATTTATCAAAATAAAGTATATACCTACACATTATACAGTTAAAGATAAAATATTAATTATCAATTGAATACACTTGTAATTTTTCATTTGAGAATGAATTTCTGCCGACATCATTTAGCACTTATCCCATTGTTGAACTAAACAAAACAATAATGTAATTCACACCATTTGTCCTCCCTTTTCATTTAATTTTTTTTAATGTATTAGCTCGCTTTGTCCTCGGACTAAGTGCCTCCCGTAATTACAGTGAGGCTGGCGAGTAGCATTAGTGACATCTATTCACCAGTTAATGGTCATACCAATCAGCATAATAGCGGTACTTTCCATCCCTGTCCCAAAATAAGGATGTCCGCTATGTACACGAGTCTTTAGGGCGTTCTTATAAAATACATTAACACGTCATTAAAAATAATTTAAGTGTGATGCATCAATCAATTAAGGGTTTCAATATAGTTGTAAGGAGGATTTTAATAACCTTTTCTAATAATAGCCTATTAAAACTGGGTTCATATTTTAGGTCATATGACACGCATTATTAATCAGGGCGTTGAGACCCTTAATTTGATATGATTTTTTTTTTTTTTTTCATAGCCCCTTTAAATATACAGATAATTATATACAATTATAGATCTTCAGGCGAATCTATTTACAAATTATGTTGGTATTTCCTGTAGCGTCGGTACATTATATACAGGTGATGGGGCTCACATTTTTGATAAAACTTAAAACTAACTTACATACTAATAATTAGTATGAGTAGTAGAATTATTCTTAACCTAATTTTTCCCCGACAGTCTGTTGCCATCGATGCGAGAGGGGCGTTGGGGTCATCGTGTTAAACACTGGGTTGGTTAGGTACTGCAATGAGTCGAAAAACTTGATGTGTTTCCGGCAGATGAACTCACCACTAAGCAACGGGTGCAGGTCAGCGTTCTTCAACCTCTCGAAAGAGGTATTTCGGACCACTTTTCGCACGATCCCATTCTGGAAATGTTATTTATTGATGATTGAAATGCTAATTTTTTAAATAAAAGTCTTCTTTTTTTTCTTACGGGAATCAAGATAGACTGTTGTTAAAAATGTCCCTAGGCAATACATATCTGTAGCTTAAACATGACAATTGAGTGTACTTGACTTTCCGAATAGCACATATTCGTATGTCGTGTCCTTTAATTTGCATTACATGTGTTTAGGCAGTAGTCATGTCATTGTAATGAAATTTTAAAACTTAATTTTTATGAATTGCAAGAATGAACCTTTAAGGACATTTGGGGTAGCTTATTTTTCAATAAGATTTTTTTGACGAAGCGAGTAATCTCCCTAAAACAGGTAATTTTTAGAAGGATTTTTTTTAGGCAGACCGTGATTCAACAAATACGTTCTCTTGACTACAATTTAAATATTAGTGTTTATGGAAGTAATTTCAGGTATCAGAATCGCCTTTATTTCTTCTTTATTAATTAATTTCTTCTCCTAAATATAATTGCTATCCATAATTGATACAAGCAGGATATTTATTACTATACAGGATACTACACCAGGATTGGTTAGATTAATGCAATTAAAACTGCGATCGATCTAATTAATGTAAAAACATTTTCAGTAATAAATTTCCGACTGCCGCTTATACATATTGTAGCGATAATTACCTTCGATTGTAAAATTGTTCGGTGAACATCCATGTCACATCATTTTTTTTATAAAGGTACACTGACGCTGCATGTTAAGAAACATTATTGCAAACAATAACTGTTAGTGGGTTCATTGGCTCGTATCCAGTGACGTGGCTGACGGAAGAGCGTGGGGGACTTCCCAAGACTCCGCTTCCTCTTTCGCATGTGAGGGAGGTGACCATCACGTGGATTTGGAAAGTCTCTGTAGGTCTGTCTCTGGGGAATCGTTTGTAAATATTGTATGAATGAGCGAGTGTATGAAAGTCGTAAATATGGTATGAATGAGAACATTTATCACAATTACTTATTGCGTAGTAGGGCAGATTGTAATTTTAATAAGTAATAACTGTGTGTCGGGCTCAGATAACTTAGTATCCCCAAAGTGGGGAGGAGACACCCGCCACGGGCTAAGGTCACAACAACCACTTAGCCGCCATCCGGCGAGCATCAAGAAAGAGATAAGGCGGGCGGACCTGCGGTCATTCACCCTGGCTGCCGGCCTAGTCGGCGGGCAGTCTAGTTCGCTTTGATCTGACTCCATAAGATCTTTAGAAGGTGTGCCTTGACAGTGCACTATGTACAGGAGAAGAGGTATAGGGTAGGTATTGTTGGTAGTTTATGTGGTCTTGGAATGACCACACATTCACACTCGGTATCTAAGGGTAGGCGAAAACCGTCCGGATCCCAAAGGAGAGTGTTAACCGGAGAGAAGCAGACTGGGTTGCCGTGGGAGACGGTACTGGTAAGTTTGTCGGACCACGGCAACCGTCGTCCGCGAGGGAGAGGTCTCTCCCAAGAAGGTGCTAGTTTTAGCGATATGTCAGGAAGGTGTGGGGTCTGACACCGCCGGACTAAAACATAGCGTTGTTAGGAGAGAGAGATGCAGAGGTAGTTGAATGAGAAGACCATGGTTCAAGTAGAGCAGCAAGCACCAGTGCAGAGTGAGAGGAGAGAGTAGTGTTCCAAGTGACGGTCCGGTCTACTGCCACTGCTTATATAGCCTGTCCACCTTGGTGGGGATGGCCCCCCACCAGGTGGCCATAAGAAGTGGGGATGGGCCCCCACCCCGCTAGCTCCTCCCCCACTCTCACTGACGTCATAATCTCTATTAACAACAAAATATGGAAACAAGGAAGGTATAATATGATTCAAGAAGAGGGGATCTTTTAATTATTCATAATTAAGAGGTGGCCACAACACTGTGTTTAATGTTTGTTCGAGAACTTAACCATGCTTATTGTATGTTTTTATACAATGTAATGCAAACGTTGTTATTGGTATACTAAACAAATGCCAAATGCCAAACTTTGTGTCGGCAAAGTAAAATGATGTTGATTTGATTAAGTTTATGTATCTGGCATGACAGCCACAGGACCAAGACCCGTTTAAATTCAGATTTCTCTTTAAACCCTAAAAATAAGCCAACCGCCGGAAAGGTAAAAGGCAGCGCTAGCCTAATGAGGCCTTTCAACGTCTGAATATTTTCGCATGTCATTGGATATTTCTTTAAAAAAAAACTCCTCCCTCAGGTCTGACATGGGGAATTACCATTATTGACAACCTCGATAGAATCAAAACCAATTCAATAACTGCTCTTCGGCGGAACTGAATTATGCTCGGTTATCGTTGGAAATTTTAGGCTGTCGTTATGAAAGATTTCGCTTCAAACTGTAAACCTTGACAGGTAACGCTCTTAACTGTGTTTCAACAAAATAAAATTTCAAGCCTTTTAGTAAAGATTTATTCCTTAGCCCTGAGACTATGGCGTTTTTTCTGCAATTCGTTTTTAGGTAAGTATAAATTGATGTACAAAAATTAGGAAAAGCAATCGGCGGAAAAATCATACTTCTTTTATTAGGCGAAGAAGAAACAAGAAAAAAAAAGATAAACTCTTTTATAATAAAATTACAATCTGCCTCATTGGGCAATAAGTGATTGTGATAAATGTTCTCATTCATACCATATTCACAATTTTCATTCACTCGCTCATTCATATAGTATTTACAAACAGCCCAGAGACCTCCCGAATCTACATGGTTGTCGCCTCCCTCGCATGCGGAAGAGGAAGCGGAGTCTTGGGAAGTCCACCACGCTCCTCCGTCAGCCGCGTCACTCGATGCGAGCCAGTGGAGGCTGACTAAGAGCGCGAGAGCCACAGACGCTCAGGCCATGATTGGTAAAACTGGCTATTGTGAGGACACCCACTGTCACGTATTAATATTTATACGTATAAATATAAAGTATATTTTTAAAATGGTTTTTAGGGTCAACTATAGATCGACAATTTACAAGCTAGTTGTAATAGTTTTTTTTTGAATCGATTGTTTAGTCATTTACCTTTTTTTAATTATTGAACAAACAATTTTTGGAAATGTTTAATACATTTTTTGGAATTTATCACGGTGGCATTGGCCCACACTTCATGTTGTTCATTACCTATCTACGTTTCCTGTTTTGTGTATATACATTACCAATCGACGAGATTTATGTAAGCAAATTATTGTTACCTTAAAATAAATAAAATCATCGATGTAATGAAGAAAACGTTACAGCATGGAAGATATGCTCAGTCACAAACTACCCCTAGCGGAAACCCTCGTGCCCGATGACCGGTGAAATATATTGTATAGTAAGCCTATTAAACAGGATGTTCGGGAGCCATAACGAACAGCCTGTGGCGCATAGACAACTCCCACTGTGACCGCGGGCTTGGTAAATTGTAAGACACTGGACCCTGGCTATTACCCAAAGTCTTCGGACCTCTTCCAATAAATCTCCACTCTACGCTCTAAGAGAATCCTGAAAATGCCATTACACTATTTCAGCGTCCCGCTCCCATAGCCCCAGTCCTGCTAACAGACGAAAAAAGAAAAAAAAAAAAGAAAAACCTTTTAGAAGCTGCCTAGGATCCTGTATTGAAATTCTTGGCCTCGTTTATAACAGCCTCTTATTGTCACCAGGCTACGACGAGGCTCGTCCATCACATGTAGTGTCTTATTTAATACAAACACTAGTAAGTTGATCTGATACCTAGATAGTAAGTTTAATACTTCTATATTTGCTCAACTACTCATTTTCCGCTATGCTGCTAAGTATATATAAACAATTCCCCTATGTCTCCTTAAACAATTCCCAGCTACCCTGGTCTCATTCCATTTACTACCAAATGTTAATTTTAGATCATTCTCTCACAATCAAAAACTACGTAAGAAATAAATGAAACGAAACTAAAATCTCATTGTTAGTAAAATGTGACCCTTCTTCCACAAAAGATAACAACTGTTTGCCCACAGTAATTCACCCCACAATGACTTGTGCTACAGCAGTTTGGAGGCTTGTACTTAAAGTTACAGGAAAATGGAAGTCAAACATCAGTATTAATAAAATTAAACTTTGAATATATTTACTTATTTTTGTTGACCTACATCCTTTTTCATTTAGTATTATTAATTAATCCCCCACTGTAAAATATATAACTTATTACAATAGCAGTGAACAAATAATGCTGTGTACGGTCTCAGTGACCATTTTATTTTAATGCACTTCAAAACAAAATTTAAATTATGTAAACAATGAACTAAAAAAAGAAGTTTCTACATAATATGGTGTTCCAGGTGTGCAAGTGAAATTTTCCCATGGTCAATAGTTACAGCGAATTGATAATAATTATTCGAAAAAAAACTTATCCTATATTAAAATTAAAGAATAAATACTTTCTTACATATATATTATTACGTTCTTTAAATATATTAGTTTTAAATTTATTTTATTTGCTATTTACTATAAGGTTCTATTAACAAATATAATTCTGGCAAAAAGATGAATTTAATTACAAATAAAAAAAAGAACTTATATTAATTATTTATAAATACTTGTCTATAAATTTGATTCCTTTTCTTCTTTAATTCTCTTCATGCTTAAAACAAATTAATACTTCTGCTCTTCGTGCTATTTCTCTTCCGTTCTGCTTTAAGTCAATAACCACTAACCAACAAAGTTTTAAAGTTTTTCTTACTCACAATCTCAAGCTAATAACATGTATTACGGGCTGATCCCAAAACTAGATGAGTATAATGCTCTGTGTGTTTTTTATTCTCACAAACAACAACTATATTATCACGGGCTGGTCCCAAAACTAGTGAGTAATACTGTGTGTGTTCCCTTTGACAACAACAACTAACTATAACTGGCTAAAACTAGAGAGTAATTCCTGTGTGTGTTCTTTATGATACACCACAAATATATTCTTTTGTTTTTTTTATACACTCTCACTTGTTTTTATTTAGCCTTCTTTATAAGTTGGATTAAATATTATATAAAAACTCCACAATCTCTAATATCACAACAATATATATGAGTATATATATAATAGTGATAACAAAGTGAAGATCGATTTGGTATCCATCCACAGCAGTTTCTACTCAATATAAAATAGAATTGCAATCCACAAGAGGTTGGAGGCAGTAGGTAGCTCAAACGTTAATGGAGAATCTTTGTCCACATTACAGAAAACTTAAGGTATCGTCAGGTTAATGTTTATAATTTCTTTGCTGTTGCGCCAGTGTTATCAGTACAAAAGATGTCACTCCACTAGTGGACAACTGGGGTTTCCTACCAGGCTACCAGACTACCCAGTTGGGTTCATCGCCCGCGGCGATCTCGAGGGACTCGGTTCTGCATAGCTAATTCTCCCCCTTGATAATTACACCACCTAGCCTGCGACTCCCTGGGGGCCGGGGGGGACCTTACCCCCGCTTTTTAAATCCTATTTTCCCACTATATCTCCCACTTTCGATCCCCCACACCCCTTCACTAAACATATATATATATATATATATATATATCCCCACATGATTAAGGCTGATCCATCAGTCCCCGCAGGGGCTATCTGTTATCCACCCCGCAGTTTTTCACCACTTTTGATATATTAGGCACTAGCGGGCGCATTCTCCCTGATCAAAGTTGCCTCCTGAGGGACTCCTCTCCCAGTCATGCCTCATCCCCTCTCTATATTTCTCAAGCTCTGTGCTGATTTCGAGAGGGGAATAAATCTTTTCCGTCCAAATCCCCAAAGCCTGAGCTCCCCGCTATGCCGAGGAAATTATTTCCTCTTTCAAATGTTTTTCCTAGCTGCGGGATTTTCTAACCTCGGAAATGTCAGCCTTTGTTCTTGCGAAATTCGTTCTTTATTCCTACTCTGCTGGGACTGAACACGTATTTCGATGCGTGTATTTATTATACAAAAATTTTGTACTTTTAGATTGATGGCCGGTTGACAAAAGAATTGTTCGTTTTATTTCTCTACATATGTTATGGAGATTATTAACGTAGGCATTTTTGTCAACTTTACAGACTACTTAATATAAGCTCTAATCTAACTTTGATACGCCCCCTTCCATATCACAACGATCTCCGAGTACCTTCAGACATTGATCTTACACCACAGCTTTACAAAGTCAACGAAAAGTCCCCCTCAAGCAAAAACACTCATCCATAAATGTTGGGGGCCTCTCAATATATTTTTAATAGAAAAGTCCTCCACAAGCTTCTCAGCGTTGATCTTCGGAAGCTAAGGTGTATATTTTGTATGCATGCATTATACGAATGTTGTTACGAGTGTGAACTGAGCAAAGAATTGGGTATAAGTTATAAATGAGCTCTGAAATTACAATTATTTATTTTTTGTTTTAATTTTTTTGTTTAAGTTTGCGTAATGAAAATTTTATGTACTTTCTATGAATGTATAGAATAATGATATTATTGGTAAATTCATGAACACAATCGTATAATTATTCGTTATTGCACCTGGGATTAGACTTTGTTTTGTTACCAAAAGTATCAAGATTTTCAAACCTTGCTTGCTTTAATAGGTTGATGTGACCAGTGTCAAGTTCACTGATAATTCTAATCATAACATATGTTAAATCTAATTTAATTTCAATGCAAGAAAAACATTCCCCAACAGCGGGCAGTACAAATAAAAATGAAGCAATAACTAACAGACTTGTGCTAAGAATCCATAAGTCCTAAATAAATCCAGTCGTAGAGTGAAGTCTGAAGAGGTAGCAAACCTATTTTAAAATTCTGTATTAATATAAATTATTTCAAATGTAATATAATTGTCCACACCGTCAACTGGGCGAATGGGCATTAGATTAATGTATTATTATTTTTTAATAGTTGCTTATTTTTTTTTATTACTTGTTATTCATGCGTTGAATATTTTTATCAAAATAATTTTAATAACATATTAACTGGATGTAACATTTCGGACTTATTTTATAGGTTTAATTGATATTGATTTTTATTTTTTGCTACTTTTAATGATAGATTTTATTTGTTTCCTTATGCGCAGCTGATGTTTTTATCATATATCTTTTCGTGTAAGTGATTGAAGATGACAGTCCAGAGCTGACAAAAACGTTATTGGTGATTAAACACTATATTGGGGGTCAAGATCCACGAATACACGAGGACGTGCTTTGCTGTCTGCACTCACACGGAAACATTGCTCCACTATCACTCCTGGCCCCTCTAAGGTCAAATACCTTCTGAAAAACTTACTTTACCAAAAATCCTCTGGATATGATCTCCTTACTCCTCAAATTCTCAAACAACTTCCTCATGAAGCCATAATCTTCCGAACCTACATTTATAATTGCATTATCCGAACGACGCACTTTCCTCTGGAAACATTCCATTATTGTCCTATTCGCCAAACCCGGCAAACCACCCAATGACGCCTCATCTGATCGTCCAATTAGCCTACTCCCTATCCTCTCAAAAATATTTGAGAAACTCCTACTAAAAAGTCTACTTCCCATTGTTGAATCCAAAAACCTTTTTCCCACACACCAGCTTGGTTTCCGCCAACGACATTCCACTGCTCAACAAGGCCTTCGCGTTGTTGATCACATCTCCTCAGCCCTTGAAACCAAACAGTATTGCACTGCTGCCTTTCTTGACATAGCTCAAGCTTTTGACAGGGTTTGGCACGCAGGTTTGCTCTACAAGCTCAAAAGATATTTACCACAGACCCTTTTCCTAATCCTACAGTCCTACCTTTCAAACCGCTTCTTTCAAGTCCGCTGTGGTTTAGAATATTCTAACTACTATCCCATAAATGCAGGAGTTCCACAGGGCAGTGTCCTTGGTCCCATCCTTTATAACCTATACACTGGCAATGTCCCCTCTACTCCCAATACCTTCTTGGCCACATTTGCAGATGACACTGCAGTCTTGTCATGCCACCCAGACCCCGACATAGCATTCCATAACCTTCAAAAACACCTTGACGAGATCGAGTATTGGTGCAACCAATGGCGGATAAAAGTTAATGAAGGAAAATGTTCCTAAATTACCTTCACCCTTTGTCGCAAGTCTTGTGCACTAGTTTATTTTAATTCTATTCCTCTCCCTGTATCCGAGACAGTAAGGTACTTAGGCTTCCATCTCGACAAACGACTGACCTGGAACCCACATACGAGACTAAAAAGACAAGAACTAAACAGACGCTTTGGACAACTGTACAGACTACTTCAAAGGACATCCCATCTCTCAATAGAAAATAAATTACTAATATACAAAGTTATACTTAAGCCAATCTGGACATACGGAATAGAGCTATGGGGGACAGCCAAAAAGTCGAACATCAAGCGTATCCAATCCTTTCAATCAAAAGTCCTGAGAACAATAGTGAATTCCTCTTATTACGTCAGCAACAAAACCCTTCATAACGATCTTAATATACCCTTACGAGGGTTACCCTTAAGAATGTATTCTTGAACTCATCCCTTCCAAGTTTATGAAATTCCACAGTAGCCTTTCCAATCACCCTAATCCTGTAGCACAGTCATTGCGCTGCACCACTCTTCCCGTGGTGGGAGTCCTGGCAATGGCCAGTTTCTCCAATTATGTCCTGAGCGTCTGTGGCTCTCGCGCTCTTGGTCAGCCTCCACTGGCTCGTATCCGGTAACGCAGATGACGGAGGAGCGTGGGGGACTTCCCAAGACTCCACTTTCTCTTTCGCATGTGGGTTTAGGAGGCCTGTGGGCTGTCTGTAAATATTGTTTGAATGAGCGAGTGAATGATTAATTGTAAATATGGTATGAATGAGAGCATTTATCTTAATTACTTATTGCTCATAAAGCAGATTGTAATTTTAGCACAACAAAGGATTAAACACTATATTGTGTTTATTAATTATTTATTAGTGGTAACGATAATGGCGAAGAGACGGAAGATTTGTTATTCAGCTATATCTTTCCACAACTGGCACTGATCATGTAATATATTAACAGATTACCTGTAATCTGGATCTGGTAATCTTCATTGGAAAGATTGTATCTTCCCCTAGAAAATCTTGTCTCTTCGTACTTGGATGTTATGAAACTTTAGTCTAATATATATAGATATACATAACGGTGTAACGTAAATGCTAGTACACCTCAAGTACAACAGACAACTTTTGAAGGAGTAAATAAAATTAAATTTTGTGTTTTTTAAAGATTGTTACGATTTTTGCTAATTAGGAAGCAATAACTAAAAACTATTTGATTGAGGTAATTTCTAATTGCAGTATTATTAATATTTTGCTTCAAAATAGACTTTGTCGGAAAAACCGTTTGAAGAGGACTTCAAGTGGTTAAATAACATTAAGTTCTGTTCGTAAAACTCACCATTTATTGGAATACTCCCTTGTTAAATAAGCTTTAAGTTCATGTTAATTAAGTTGAGGTTAACTGAGTAGCTACGGACTGAATGACCAGAATCATTAGGCCGTATCTTGGCAAGACATCTCTAACTCTTCCCAAGGATTAGAAGATAAGAATATTTAGTTGGTCTCCTAATACAAAAAGGATCAATTCCCATAATTGAGATCCGTGTAAAACGAAATGGTGCACCATTACTTTGGAGGATAATTTTAAAGTATTCTTTTTTTGAAAAAGCAGCATTGGAAAATATTGGAGAAAAACCAACGTTGGAAAGGACTAGGAAGTGCCATGCCCAGAAACATTTTTAGTAAAAAACATTTTAAATTACCACTAAGTGGAACATTATTATTAAATTTTTGTAGTTTAAGTCAATTTGTAAATTTCATTATTTCTTAAAGGAGAATTGTATTTGTTATACTCACCTTAAATATTGTGTAAATAAAAAGTGCATTTTAGTCACTAATTTATTATAATACATTCCTAGTAACGGAAAAAAAGGAAATAAATGATTTATAGTAATTTATCGTACTTATTCTTTCTGAAAACACTGGGAGTTTAAGGAGAAATTTTACATCACATAATTGTTTAACTAGACTGGAGTCGAATCTCAGCTTGTTCTGTAACAGACCTCTACTTAAATAACTTGGAGTTTTTTCTAAGACTGGGGGGAATTTGTAGTCCAGTGGGATGGGGAAAAAAAATAATCCATGATTTTGCGAAAAAACAGAACTTTGCGTAATTTAGCGTAGGTCCCTTTCAAATGATTTTTACAAAGACGAATTCCGGTTCTTAATTTGACTTAGCCCAAATGAATTTTTTTGTTGGATTTATGTCTACAATCACTTCCTTAAGTATGGGACATCACTTCCCTATTTTAATTAGGTTGCAGTAACAAAATAATGATAACGATATGGTAACTAATATATAAGATTATACTAGTTGGAGATTTCATCATCAACTTCACTTGTGTGAATGTAATTAAACTATAGTAGGGGATATGTATTCCGAAACATATTTAATTTATTTCCAGAATATTATAAAGCGCCAGATTGCTCTCACATCTGTAGGAGAGGAAAAAAAAACAACAACGCCAAACTTTTCTTTAAGCCGGCCGTAACAAGAGCTCAACAAACCCCTGAAAAGTAAAAAAAAATAAAAAGTTTAAAAAAAACGATGTAAAACCGTTAGCTGAGATTTATAGTCCAACTTGGCGAGATAACTTTTTTTTATTCCTTTCCTATTGGTCAACTTTCAAGATACATGGTAGTTTTAAGTTGTTAATCGTACGTCCATTTATTTTACAAGTGCTCTCAAACTCCTGCAAACGTCATCCTGGTAAAGATTTCTCTGTGACCACACCAGTAGCAATTGCAAATGAGAATTAATAAATTAAAATGTGTCCTGTGTGTTTTTTATTCATCGGAAAAAGCCACTTTAAAATATTATTATCACTTGTCGTCCTGAAAAGGATTACACACAAGTATTATGACGAATCAAGGTTGGCAATATTCAAGATGCCAATACTTTGAAATTTAAATGTTATTGTGTAATTTTAGTTTTATTATATCTTCCCATAAATATCTAACCAAAGCAGAATGTAAGTAAGCATAGTTAGAAAATTCCCTGCTGTCCACCCAGGGATCACCAGATACAGAATACTGAACTTTCAAGTCATGGAGAACTACATTATTTCAACTTCAAACTCTATTAAACCTCAACACACTTAAAAATACTTCGATTAAGGCTGTTTGAATGCTCTTCATCATACTGGATCTAGATTTGAACCTTATTCTCTTTATATCTCAATGTCAAAGCTAAGCCAATCTGGACATACGGAATAGATCTATGGGGGGCAGGAAAAAAGTCGAACTTCAAGCGTATCTTATCCTTTCAATCAAAAGTCCTGAGTACAATAGTTAATGTCCCTTATTACGTCAGCAACAAAACCCTTTAAAATGAGCCTAATATACCCTACATTCTTGAACTCCCTTCCAAGTTCATAAAATTCCATAGTAGCCTATCCAACCACCCTAATCCCGTAGCACAGTCATTACACTGCACCACTCATCCCTTTAATCCTTCTTGGAGACTAAAATGGCAGTGAATACGTGACAGTGGGGGAACTGGACATTGCCAGTTTCTCCAATCATGTCCTAAGCGTCTGTGGCTCTGGCGTTCTTGGTCATCCTCCGCTGGCTCGTATCCGGTAACGCGTCTGACGGAGGAGCTTAGGGGACTTCCGAAGACTCCGCTTCCTCTTTTGCATTTGAGAAAGGTGACAGCCATGTGGATTTGGGAGTGTCTTGGCTGTTTGTGAATACCGTATAAATTAATGAGTAAATAACTTGAATAAATATAATAAATAAAGTAAATAAGTTGTAAATAACAAGAATGTACTTATTGCCCAATAAGGCAGGTTATCACCTTTTTAGTTGAGTAGAGTTTTGAATAACCTCTCATATTAATTGGTGAAAAATATTCAAGTTTATTAGAATCAATTTTATGTTTTTTTTTTTTATAATTAACTGAGATATTTAATTTGGTCCTTGGCTATACAGTTATAAAAAAAGGGGTTAAATTAATCCAACAATAACAAACCCCTACTCCCTGTAGAACCCATAATAACGTAATGATGTAGGCTGACAGCTTGGTGTAGCCTCTAACGGCGGAACACATCCAGGCTTTTTAATATTTGTATTGCTGTGGAAATAAGAAAAAATAAAATAAACATGTTTGATGGATGTATGAAGATGGATCGATGATTTAGTCCTCCTTTTGTTCATGCAAAGGTATACCGTGGCAGAAAGATAAAAAAACCCTTATTCAAAAACTTTGAATAATAATTGAAAACTCTACCACTTATTAGGTCTAGATACTGGCATGTCAGAAGATTAATATGAATATATGTGCTATAATATTAGATTGTGAATATGTGAAAAACACCAAAACAGAAAATTATAGATTTAGAAAAATGACCCAGTACTTGGGAATAGTCATGATAGATTTCTACCAACATAATCAATTAAAATATTGTTATCACGCTAAACAACATGTCATTGGTTCATGATATTCGTGAAGATGCTTAAGAATTACTGGGTACTATCAATTGATTTTCCTTTATAAGCACATTCAGCAGAACTAGAATATTGAAATTAATTGGTTCTGAATATGGAAATTCACATAAATTTGCAATGAGCTGAGGTACATTACTAATTAATTAACAACTCAGTGTGGGTTACAATGACCAACACCAACATTGCTCTCCTAGGTTGGGTCCAGGTCAGCTTCAAACATTAATAATCCAGTGTCATCCACATACTTTGTCTCATCCGCGTCAAGCGAACAAGTGCCGCGTTGTTTGTCTGCTTGGGATGTAGCTGCAAAAGTAGGGTAAACATAGTTCCTATTTCTTTCTTATAAACCATAAATTATGTATCCAAAAAAAAACTGCATGAAGGAAATTCGGTGTTCATATTTTTTATGTTTATGTACATAATTTCATTTAAATTGTTTAATTATAATGTATTGTAAAGATATAGGCAAACGGAAGTAAGCAAAGTCACAATATCTTTAGCATTTGGATAGTCAATGCTTTTGTCCTAGGGGGTGATTTCTACTAGGGTTCAGTTTACAATGGAAAATTGGATCTAACTTTCTTTACAAATTCTTCAATCCCTTAAAAGTTTTCCCTTTTTTTAAATTATTACTACTTTGGACACGCCCATTGTGATTTAAAAAATTTCTCTTCTAGTTCTCTATCTAGTTCATACCAATTTACAATCCAATACAGATCGTGTTGTTGTTTACGACTTTCATAGGCTTACCGACAGCTAACTCATATATATATATATGATGAAGTTAATGATCCTCAACGGAAAAATTGAAGAAAAAGAAAAGAGGTTGAATGAAATCACAGATCGAAAGTTGTCACAAGACTGCTTTATTTATTTCAAGTCGCCTCTATCTATAGGTATTGCATGTATGCATATATGTTTGGGGATTGAGCTGGGCACTAGCGGCACCCGGACTTAGCTTGTAAGGTAAGTGGTGAGCAATATATAATGTACATATCGTATGATTCCGTTTTTAATTTTCATGTTATGTACGAGGGCGTTCTGAAAAGTTTCCGACCTAACAAAGCTTTTATTTTAGCTTTTATTTCACTACCTTTTGTTTATTTTACTGTCATCTTCATGTTGGAAACTTTTCAGACTACCTGTGCATGATAAATAAATTCCCGATAACCGACCGTAGCAACCTGCATTGCATCATCTCTTATAATCTGATATCTCATTGGAAATAAGGTAAATAAATCACCAACAAAAAAGAAAAGAAGAGGAAGAAAGACTTTTGAAATATTGCCTTGACAGGTAATTGTGATGGAAGAATGAATAATGAATGTAGTGATTAATATTACCCTCATATTTAAGTGATGAATGGAATGTTGCATATCAAAGCCAATTTGTACAATTCTCCAGTCGGGCATATGTGGATATATCCAGGGTGCAGGGAAAGGTAGGGCGTGGTATTTATTTAATGAGAGCCTACTAAATATTCATTTGGCATCTACTTGGTGCCGGCAGCCAATCCCCAAATGGAAGGAGACTTGGCAAATTGGTGGCAATCGTTCACAATCTGTGCCCGGATGGGGCTGCAATCTGTTAAAATTCTTCCAGTGCCTCAGCCTGTCCCCAGCCCTCGGGATCCACTGCACATCCAATATTCCCTGAGGCTTTTAGCCCTTCACTCTTACGGTAATTGCTGGAGTCCACTCCATGGCGCACCCTTGAAGCCTTCTCATAATTATTTTTACTGTTAAAATAGCCGGAGCGTCAGGATACATGGAGCATTTCAGTTTTACAAACATGGAACCAAGTCCAATTAACTAGGAATCAAGATCGTACAAACATGAGAAAAAAAAAACATTGTGATTCAAACCTATTTTCTTTATCTGATCATGCAAAAAGTACTGGAGCATTTATGGAAATAACCGGATTACTGCGCATACTAACAATCCATGCAGAAAGCGTTTGGCACTCATTTTTCATGCTTAGTATTCACAGTAACTTGATAGAATTCATTAGCAATAGGCTTATCCCAGAAGGCGCTGGAGTACAGAGGAATATCATTATCGTAAGCTAGCTCATGCTTGGATAAATGAAAGGTGGCTCATTACACATAACAAGCGTATCCAATCCTTTCAATCAAACGTCTTGAGAACAACAATAAATGCCCCTTTTTACGTCAGCAACAAAACCCTTCTTAATGTTCTTAATATACCTTACACGCTTGAACTCATCCCTTTCAAATTCATGAAAGTCCATAGCAACTTATCTAACCAGCCTGATTCCCTAGCACAGTCATTGCATTGCACCACTGAGACTGAAACGATCGTGACCTGCTATAAATTCGTAACTGTGAGAGTCCTCTTGAGCTCTTCGACAGCCTCCACTGGCTAATATCCGGTGACGCGGCTGACCCAGGAGCGTGGGGGACTTCCCAAGACTCCGCTTCCTCTTTCGCATGCGAGGGAGGTGACAACCATGTGGATATGAGAGGTGTCTGGGCTGTTTGTAAATATTGTATGAATGAGCGAGTGAATGAGAATTGTAAATATGGTATGAATGAATACATTTATCACAATTACTTATTGCCCAATGAAGCAGATTGTTTTTTATCATAATGAAGTTTTTCATCACAGTAAGGAATTATGCATGTCTATTTCCTTTTATGTTACTCTCATTAATGTTCTAAATGCAAATTTCCAAGTATATTACCATTGTGAACGATGCCACCATTTCAGTTAAGAAGCCACATTAGGGCCACGTACACAAGAGACATGAAAGTGCTGCCAACAGGGAAGAGACGAATTCTTTTGTACGAAGTATAAATAAGGGAGTATTTGCCTAACCATCGGGAGAGCTATTTGGCAGCGGAGGGGCCCTGTCAATGACAGCTCCCCCTCTTAAAATTATTTAATACTGGAACAGATACACCTGCCCTCTCCCCTCCATTCCCGATGAGTTAGATCTACTGGAAAAAATATAAATAAATATAAGCAGTCGAGAGCTATCGGACGGCCTATAGTGCGCGCCCTTAGACTTGGCAGAGGAAGTGTTTTCGCTCTCAACTCACTCGGACCGTTTCTCATCCAATAAGGGCTTATTCCCTACCAAGGTCCTTTTATTTTTCATCTCTAAATCGCTGTCGTTTAGTGGTTTTTATATCATAGTTCAACTGAATCATACCACTTGTCTCCGCGGTTTAGTGGTTAAGTGTTTTACAACAACAAGTTTTGGGGTCTATTTTTTATTGTTTATAGATGAAATATTACTTCAATAGAAATAGTTGATACCATGTTATGACTCGTTATGATTCTTTGCTGGGAAAGGGAAATGAAAGATTCAGTTTCATGTAGCTGGACCTAAAACTTTTAGAACAATAGTTATAACTACATAACTATCGCCCCCAAAACTACATTACATAGAATAAGATTAAAAATCACCCTCTATGAATATGAGTATGTAGAAAAAAATGAACTTACACAGCACATAGCTACTTTACTATTGTGAAAACTTATAACATTTTATGATTCTTTATTTAAGAAATGACTGCACTTTTGTACACTCGTTAATTTCTAAATGAATAATAGTCAATATATTGTTATGTCGACACTTTTTGGCGAACCTGTTTATTTTGAATGATTCAAAGGCTAAAAAGTTTCGATCGATTTAGAAAAAAACAGATTATTTGTGCAAAGCAAGTCTAGAGTCTTTTTAATTTACAAATGTTATTCTAGTTAATAGAGGAAAAAGATCAAAGCAGAAAGAGTGGCAGTTGGCTCCAGAAATAAATTATAAATATTATTATAAAAAATCACCTCCCAAATCTGAAGCAAATTGAGGAAATAACAATTATTCCAAAATTTAAAAATTACTATTACCAATACCGACCTATTTAAATCGGAGAAATTATATAGTTATGACCTATTAAAACTAAAACTATTCAAGTTATACGAATATTTTTAAGTATCTGTCGTAATAAAACTGAATATGACGATTTGACCTATCGATTGACGCTAACTAAAATCGTAAATTGTAGAATGACTTTTCCGACCATGAAATAATTTATAAAAATCTAAAAGGGGCCTGTGCAATTCCTGCAAAAAACAGTTTAACGCCCCTAACATCAGGCGAAGAAAATTTCACTAAATAACGGGTGGGGAACTTACAGGCCCCACCTAATTTTTTGGTGATTTTTTTCTTGATTTAATTGATCCAAACTCATCCACATAAATGATGCAATATTAATGACAATCAAAACTATTTAGCGTTAAATTATTAAGTATGCGGCTAATTCGTTGAATTAGTCCGTGAAAAACGATAAACTGGCGTAAAACTGTTTGAACAATTTCGCATTGTTCATAAGATAATTTTGTTTTAACAGGTTACTTTGCCTAATTGCTGTAAATATTCTAAGATAAATACATAAATGAAATCTTACTTAATCTTTTTTCTGATGTAAAGTGCCTTGTGTGAAACAACTTTCACCATAACTTGCATGATGGAAATGTTCTCATATCGACAACGCAAATTAATCACAGATAGTTAGTGGAGAAATGTAATTTAACTTCATATACACATCTCTGATTTTAAGACCGTGGCATACGACAAACAAGGCATGGGGTCGGGCCCCGTTTATAGCTAGAAGGGTTAAACTGAGACAAAACAGAGGCAATAGTAAATTTTCCTAAAAGGTTCTAAAACTGTAGACTGGAAACACCCTTAAACCCGCTACCCCCTTTCTTTACAACCCCATAAGTCTGGTAGCCCAGTACTCACCTCATCTATTTGAAATCCGTTGAGTCCATCATGTTCTTCCTCTATTTTCGGCTCCCTGCGAATTGACGGTTGATCAACTCCATAACCGCACGAAATAATTGACACAATGATCAGTTGACTCGTAGTTCAAAAAAAAAATGTTCGTTATTACTGACATGGAAGAACCTAGAAAGATTTCACAAGAAAAAAAAACTATACTGAAACTTTTAAAGAAAAATCCTAACATAATACAATTTTATTTTAGGCTCCTAAAGCTAAATTTTCGAAATTTCTTCTTTTTTTTTTCGAGCAAGGAAAACGGGGGGAAAAAAATCGAAATTAAAGTCATAAATAGCAATCGATAATCCTGTTGGATTTTTTATTGACGGTGGCAGGACTTGGTTGAGAAAACTAGTGGACTCTGCTCGAGCTGGCCAAAAGAAGTTAGTAATACATGATCAACAGTTTCACTTCATCAGAATTCTTTGTTGAATTTGTTTATGAGTGCTTTATAAATACAGTTCAGTACAAATGGTTGATGAGAAAATTTTAACCGGTCAAAAATAAAAAAATATTTGACATAATGATAAAATAAAAAGGGACAGATCCTTCGATCCTTGGATGTACAAAAATAGTAATAATTCTCATGGTTTTTATAATCAACCTTTTTTATGTTTGGAAACAATGACGCATATTTGTGAGGAAATGGCCCAGAATATGTGTTTACATTCACATGACAACCTCTGAGGATAGACTGGTGAAGTTTAAGAGTTCAAGATTTGGGAAATACCTTTATTGGAACCCTTGAGAGTAGCACGTAGAATGTCGACAGCTGAGGTATAAAAACTTTCTCGATTTATGTTGAGGGGGGGGGGGCTCTTGCAGGAGATTTGTCCCCATCCCGCGGGCACATGTAGCAACTGGTCTGCCTCATTTAGCGTAGACCAGTTCTGGCCAAAGAGCGGGGTATTTCATTCTGACTGACATATTGCTCTGCTCTACTTGAAGCGTCAGGTTGAGTCATGGGAAAAGTTTACGGGCACTATGGGGGAGGGGCACCCATGGGGGGGATAGAAAGCTGACATTAATCACAATCATACAAATAATACCGTCAATTTCTTAGCCGTTCAATAGGTCTTTCAGCTGATAGTCTATTTTGTATTGTTTACAGAGGAAATATCAAGATTATTTACTTCAATAGGAATAGTTGATACCATGTTACGACTCATTATGCTTCAATACTGGAAAAGGGAAATGGAAGTTTCCGTTTAATGTAGTTGGACCTAAAATTTTCATAGCAATAGTTACAAGTACATAACTGCGGCCTCAAAACTGCATCACATTCCTGCTTAAGTGTATTATGTACACCCACAATAGTCAAACGATGCAGAATGTATCAATCAATAACCGACCACTTATGGGTCTCTCATACCCATGTGTACCCACTATGTCTCATTTCAGTCATGTCATTTCTTTCTATCTGCAGCAAATCGTAGAAATAAGAACTATTCCTAAGCTTAAAAATTACTCAGTTTATTCTTCCAATTATTTAAATTTAGCCCAATTTACTTTAGGTATTGTGTTCATTGCCTCAATTCAACGTATTAAATTGACTACAACATCCTTTGCATGACATCGATAAATGATGGATAACTGCAGATGAAAAAAAACAGCTTGATTCAAACTCCAGACATAAATTAAAACTTATTCTCAGCTCTTAATTGATAAAGACCCTGCTTTTTAAGATACGGGCCAACGGAAGGTGTTACCTACTGAATACATAACAATATGTATTGTATCTGGAATGTCAAAGGCACTAATCAAAACACTTTGCCAAGCAAACTTGTAGAAAGAATATTCAAATGTTATGTCATGATATATATATATATTTTTTGTTTTGTATTTGGAAAAATGAATAAATGTTTGTTATCTGTACTATGATACATGCAGTATTTATTTGTACGGGATATGTAGATGAAAATGAACTTCCGCAGCACATCGCTACTCTACGGTGAATACTTATACCATTGATCACATTATAACATTTTATGATTCTGTATTTAAGAAATTGCTGTGCTTTTGTACACTCGTTCATTTATAAATGAACAATAGTCAATATATCCTAATGACGACACTTCTTGTTGAACCTATTTATTTTGAATGATTGAAAAGTTAATAAGTTTTAATCGATTTAGAAAAAAAAACCCCAGATTATTTATGTAAAGAAAGTCTCAAGTCTTTTTTATTTGCAAATGTTATTCTGGTTAATAGAGGAAGAATATTTAAGCAGAAAGAGTGGGAGTTGGCTCCAGAAATAAATTTATGGAATCTTATTTACATTATTATATTAAATTTGGAGGAAAAATGTTATTTTAATCGCTGTGCTTACATGCTGTGTATTATGGGTAGATACTAGCGATGGGGTGTTAATGAATTTTATACTGAGAAGCTATAAATTTCGCAATGTTTCACTTATAAGCAGTGACGTCAACAATTGACGCCCGTATTGTACATTTAGGTACTATTTTGTAGACAATTGGTTTCCTGGTGTCAATTTTTATGTTTTGTCAACGACGTATATTGTAATATTTTTTTAGTTCCGGTACTTTTATCCGTCTGTCCTGGTTTATTCCAGGGTTTTACGTTTTTTATTTGTTTAGTATCACTTTGCTCAAATTTAATCAAATTTCATAACACGTCATACCACTTTATATGTATGAATTGAAAAAACAACCCTGAGAATCAGCAATAAAACATAATCAAACGGTGGTTATTTTAATTAACGTAAACATTTTTAAGAAAAAAATGAAAAATAAATTAAATAATGTAAATTTAGGGCATAATTCCCACTGGGAAACGTTTACAATATGAAGTCTGTAAAACATCTCTGTAAAAGCACTAATCTATTTTGAGCAGTCTGTTTAAGAAACTCAGCTTTTTAAGAATTTAAAAACGCTTTTCGGTGCAAAATGGCCGAAAAGAAATATCCGCTTATGTTTAAGACAAGACGAAGGCAAATCTACTTTCAAGAGTCATTACCAGGCATTCAAATGACGATTCTTAAGAGTAAAAGAAGACGAAAAAAAAAAAATGGAAAATGAAAATAAAAAAGTTAATGGTGGAGAGACTGAAGTGGTTGAAAGACATACCGAGCAAGCGGCTTGGAGAGTGGTCCTGAAAGAGGGACAAGCGAACGGAGGGGGGGAGAAATAAATTAAAAATAAGTCCTTTTCGAGACAGGCTTGTCAATAGAATTAATGCCATAATGCTTCCTTGCTAATCCTTCAGCTGCTCTAATGGCTTCTTCCTTGAAGCAATTACACCGCTCTTTGGCTCATTGCCTTCACGTTTTTCACTCCAATTAATTAAAACAAAATTTTAAACAAGTGACAGAACGAGTGTTACAGCGAATTCCATTTAATATATCAGCCTTAAACTCACGTAAGGTGGCTAGTATTGATTTTGTTTTAGGGAATTGTCAAACCTGGAGGTTTAGGATAAGTCAAGTGTCTTCACTATCAGGGGACTACTTTTAATTTGTATTAATTTGGATTTTAAGGCCAGTCCACATAATATATGATTATTACCCTCAAAACGAACTTATTAATGTGATGTGATAACTCTATTTCTTCAGCTTGTTACGTAAGAAGCAGTGAAAATTTACAGCGGAATTATAATCAATAAACCGGTATTAATTAAAAGTTATATTGTCATTAACTACTCAATCGAAAATCAACGAATAATAAATCCTTATAAAGGCTCCACTCTCATTTTGATAAATAAGTTTATATTACCGACTTTTAGTTAGGATCATGTGAATACAATGGTTTGATCATAATTTGAACTAAATGTTCGATGATTATAAAAAAAACTAGCCTGAATTGTCACGGGTCTTCTTAGTAAATCTTTTGAATGCAGTCCTTTGGCTGGTGAACGATGTAACTCAATGGTTCAAAACGGGGGCTAGTCTCACGCAAATAATTGTAAAATTGACAAAAAGGTACATTTAATTCACTAAAAAGGACGCGGCATTATAATTGCTATAAACAAGTAGAATTTCACTTCATCGGCCATTTTTTGAAAATTAAATTAAAGGTTTAGGTTTTTTGGCACAATACCTTAACCATTTTTTGTGTTTTAACGATTTATATTTGCAAATTTCCATTTAACAATACGAGTGACAATTACTTTCGTAACTTTTCTGTTAGATTATGATCTAGTAATAATATATTATGTTTGTAATGAGAATATCTTACTTTGAGGCAAGGTTGGTTTAAATAAAATGATAGATTCTTTCAATTGGTGAACTGTATATTAGGATATGCCGGGAATTTTAATTTTCAAATAACAAATTTCCCAGAATGAATATATGTAAAGAAAGTATACTTTCTCTAATTTGAATTTTCCACGCTTCTTCTACTGACCACCGCTAGATGGAGCTATCAGCAACATTCTAAAAAGTGAGAGGATAGAGAAAGGTTATATTTAGTAACTAAAGTTGTAATTAGAGTGTGAATGGAGAAGTGATAATTATAAACTGTAATTGTCGCTTCTTTGTTTGCAGGTAAGATTATATAAATAATTGTGATAATATAAAATATAGTGAATAAAATGGCTTACTTTGTTTACAGAGAAACTGATTTCAGTTTATTCACCCCACCTTCAATAATTGTCTTACATATATATCTACATTCTGCTTTGCATATACTTTTATATGCTTTAGAATAATATAATCGTTTGACAAAAAAAAAACAGCATGAATTCATGCTTAACTCGTTTGCGAGCATCAGGTTTATTTCGATTATCATACAAACGATTTCGTAAGCCAAAGTACCTGAAAAGTTATGAGTTAAATGTATGTATTTGTTAAGCATAGGAAATAAAGTGGATAAATGTAGGTCAAACCAAAGATTCCATTGATGCTTGATGTATTGTACAAAAACTGTATGCTATAAGCCAGGGCAATAAAACGTTTGATTCGATACATAATTTAATATGGCAGACAAATATTCTATGTTTGGTGAGTTGTTAATTATATTTTATAACATGGCCTTAACATAACATTTTAGTCTCATTGACCAGGACAGATAATGTAATGGTTTTTGACATTGAAAAAAATCAACGTAACCCTAAAAAACTATTTTTGTTGTTTATAGTTTATGTTAATAAATCCTATCCAAAACGGTGTTGTTCACTAATACTATGAAATTTCTGTTTTATTGGATAATTTCTATGCTCAATAAAGTAGAAGCACGAATAAAGAGACAGACAATCGGCTTTTACCTGTTTTAAACAAGGGATTGTCCCTTCTTACTTAGCAATTAAATACTTCGCTATTTCTGTTATTAATTGTCTAAATTACTTGCTTACAACTGTTTTAGCGTTGTCGCCTTACCGCAGGAGTTTCCTATCCGGTACCGTAATCATTTATGTACGAACGATTAAGAGACGGTATCAGGTGAGCTTGGAGCACTTTGCCATGCAGGCACCCGGAGACCCCCACCTCTTCCGAAACTTGTTAACCGTTCCAACTTTGAACGCTAAACCGCCGAGCTTATATCAACTTCGTCAACTTGCTAAGGCTAATGGTATTATAGTACTTCATGCAAAAGTACTCCGGGGGCTCGAAACAACGCGTAACCCTGATTTTAGGGACTTTTAAAGAAAGTTTCACCTTTCTATGAATCTTGCAGATTGAGTGAGGGGAGGAGGCTTGAGGGGGACTGCATGTATTCGATTTACTTCGGCTTAAAGCAATGTTTATAATAACTCAAAGTTTCTTCAATTTACCAGTAACTAGTTATAGCAGTTTCTCTAATGGAAACACTTCATCAAGGAAACTTCGTCCATCAATTAAGCCACAACTTCATGTACGTGCGAGTTTGTGTATCTGTAAGACTCAATGAATTCATACTTACTCTTGTCATCTATATCTATATGGAATTTTGGAGAAACAGAGTGTCACAGAATTTCACCAAATTGCAAAATTAAATTCTTTAAACTTTAGATATCCTTAATCAGTTCAATGTAATGAAAAAAATCGTTTCTCTCTTTCTAAGGTATTTACTCATCAGCAGGAGTGAGTTCAAATGTATATGCTGTCGTCTTAGTTTCAGAAAAAAACAATAAGCAATAAACCACTTTCTGTCTCTCCCCATCTTTATCAAAATTGGAAGGACTGTGCCGTGTATCTCAAGGGTTCATCTTAAACATTCGTGAGATAAATAAACAATTTTGAAACACTTTAGAAGACACACATTTATTCAGCAATATGATTAAAAATTAAAATAAATATATAGATAGAATCAAATTATCAGTGACAAATGAATTATATAAATAATAAATTGTAAAAATGATGAAAACATATTGTTAAAATATGTACCACGAAACAAATATGGCTATGTTAAATTTATGAATGTCACGACTTAAGTCAGAACAAATGAATGAAAAAAATAAAAATAAAATATTGAAGGATCTGGTTTCAGTTAAAATACAAGAATAAATATAGCACAAGAAACGAGATAAAATAAAAATATTTATGTATACGCCTAATGCTATAATTTTAAGACTCAAGTCAAAATATTTTATAGTTTATTCTCTAATTAAAATATTGACTACAATGATGATCCTGGACTTAAATAAAATGCTAGAATAAATGATTAATAAATAAGTTAAGCCACAGCTAAAACTAAAACCCGGGAAAACTGTCTTTAATTTATTACTGCTTAAAGAATATAACCATTAGTATAATTAGTAGGCCTGATGCAACCAAATGAATGTAATGAACCTTTATCATCCTCCGATGATCAGTTTTTTATTAACGGATCAAACGTTCCAGCATCAAAATATATTTTATGTCAAATAAAAGTTTGGTATTTATAAACTATACTGTTTGCCTTAAAAAATTTATCACAGATAAACATGTGCTTGTACCTTACTTATTTAAATAATTTTAGTAGCTAGTTTGGTGTATTTTACCTAAAATATTATTTGTTATACCTTCTGAGGCAGCGAATGGTACTTTAAAAACAACAACATTATATCTCTACTTAACGCTACCAAAATGTTACTTTACATATTTAAAATTATTTTCACGTAAACGTTTTAATTAATGTGCCCTTATATTGTGGCATATTTTTTCGTGTTTAATGTTTTAATATCACACAACTGAAGAGCACTTTTGTAGTATGAAATTAAACTATAACAGCCAAATTAATTTACTTAACTCCTGCCTGTGGTAATTATTGGATAAAAGGTTGTTTAGAAAGCAACAATGTGAATATTAAAGGAGGATTAGATACTTGTAAATTCTGAAAAGTACACTAAATAAAACACTAGCTTGAACTGAGAGCACGGACTAACTGAGCAGTGCCCGAAGTAGCAAAAGGCTAAGAGCCAATACAACCTATACCAATGAAGCAATCTTATACAGGGACATTCTACAGATAGGTTTCTCCCATCAATAAACCTATTTCTGGTTCAATCCTATATCAATAAAATGTGTATGACTGTGGCCTAGCACATAAACAACATAGAGTACAGAGCAGATTGTTGTTTAATATCCTCTTCGATATTGGATCAATTGTATATATAAGCCGAGAATTAATCCCATGCTCTGTAAGTCTCACACAGTGACTAATGAAACTAATTGTTGCCCTGTTTCGTGACCGTTACTTGACGTGCAGGTCGGGGATAAACTTTGGTCCTGTTCCGATTTTAGAGCCGATAAAGTGCTGGATCATGCGGAGCTGCAGGGGGCTGGATTTCTGAGCGGTTGACTCCCCATTAATAAATTGCGGTGGAGGAAAATGGGAGTAATGAACTTAGTTACACCCCCCCCCGCCCCAGCCTCCTTTTGCACCATTTAATTATCTCTTTACAGTACAGATGTTAAGTATGTGAGCCCATTAAAAAGGAGCTAATTTTGTAACTTTATTTGAAAGGTGGATTCTTCATGGAAATCACAATGTTTTGCGTTTTAAATTTCTGTAAGTTTCCCATGTATGAATATCCATTTTCTTGATGTTAACTGCGCTCGTTAAACTATAACACCTAAAATAATAGTCCCTAAAGAAACATAAGCTAAAGCTTATGTTTATATTTAGCTCACATTGATTCCAGCTTATTCAAGTCTTGCCACTTATTCACTCCATCCAACCTATCATTGCTTCACTAACTAATGATATTGTGTGCGCTAGTTAATGAGTTAATTTCACAACATAAAGAATCTTTTTAAAAAGTTTTTTCTCAAAGTAGATTGCAGGAAAGTACCAACTCAGCACTGGCACGACGTGAAAGTTGACTGATAAAAAATTCTACAGTCCTGAGTATAACTGAATCAGGCGAAAAATAGACAAACTTTATAAATAAAACCAAAAATTTAGAGAGTCCATATATATTAATAGAAATGATAGTTTGAATAAATTGACGCATATGAATGTATCTATCTTTCTTCTATAATTTATAAAAAATCATTATAATATTTTGCGATTTCAACGTATTAAAAAGAAAATAGAAACGAAATTTTACTAATCAGTTATTGTTTAATTAACAAATTCACTGTATACTTTGATACGGGTACATACATATAACACGAAGTAAATTATAAAGGAAGTTAAGAAACAATATTAAGAGTTGATTAGTTTAGTAAAAAATACTGCTTGGTAATTTTGATCCAACCCATGTTATTTGTTAAGCCATGAAACTGCCCGGTACAACGAACTTCATTATAAACTATTCATGAATCGATTCCTCCGTACTTGATTCACACCATCCATACACTTATATCCATAAAAACTTCTTCAAATATACACGCCTACCTTTAGTAAACTTCCCCTGGCAGCCGATGTTTCCGATTTCTCAAGATGCCCGTTAGTGTCGAGATCCCCATATGCTGATGACATGGTTTTATATATATATGCTATGGCTAGTGGCAAGACATTGTTAAGCCAATACCACAGGGCCTAATGTAAACAAACCTGGGTATAGATAGAGGATGAGAAGATAATAAAGCCAGCTAACAACATAACCTGTGTATACTATTACCATCCTTATTCTCTCTTTTCTTTGATCGTCTACAGCCGGGAGACGATAACTTATATATATAAATCATACCCAAATTAGTTAACCGGTTCCAAAAAAAAGTTCAAAAAATCAACAAGTAACTGGAACTTAAAAATCAATACAAACAAGTCAGAAGCCATAATTTTTTGTAATATTTTTGAAATTCGTAGTTTCGTACAAAGGCGTTAACCGTAAAAATGTACCATTCAATATAGAGACAAAATCAGAACTTAAAATGTTCAAAAGCTTCTGACTGTCTTTGAAATTTTTCAAAGCAGCTAGACCTTTTTTCACACTAGATCGCATTTCTATACCCAAACCATTTATTTTCGAATATATTATCAAATTTTCAGACTAGTTGAATCATGCAGCAGAGCCTATCCCATCGGACTTGGCAATTACCCACTTATGAATGGCATGGAAGATCAAACAGGAAACGTGGACTGGTGACTGAATAGCTAGATACTGGACAGTAAGGTACACCAATATTGAGGCCGGGGAAGTGGGCCAGCGACCAATGCCTCGGTACACATCATTACCGACGGTACCTGTTTGCCGCTGGTTACACAGAATGTCCGTATTAATAGGGCGGTTCTACGACGATCGGCCTGTTGTCTTTATTGATTGTGCCCACCAATCACGGATATCACAGCCGACGTTACCTAACTCAATCACTGGAGGTGACCACGGCCTCAGGCCTTCCTGACACTAGGGGTCATTCAAAATACACTTGTTGATTGCTGCTGACATAGGGCTGTTTTTGCGGGTTCGGCTTTTGTGCTTCTCAAAAGTATACCTTTGCAAATGGACCGGGAATCACCTAACGAGTGGTTATTTAAGGTTAAAGATTATAACTAAAAATAAAAGGAAATATTATCAAGATGTTATGAAATATACGAAAAGAACAAAAACAGAGAGAGACTATATCCAAACGATGTATGCAAGAATGCGTTAGTTTAGGAGTTCATTTTGCACTTTATTTTGTTAGCATTCTTTATTGAGGTTTATATATATATATATTGCAACATTCATGATATTTGAGAATATCATGTCCTGCAACCCTTTCATCTGGTCAGCATCGTCCCTTTGTGCTCTTAGGAGTGGGGATGAGATGAAGGGCCAGTCTTAGCCAGTCTTAGCCTAACAGCCAGAGAGCGAACTAGAGCAAGCTCCCGACTTGGCGGTATCCAACAGAAGAAGAGGAGAAGAAGAAGAAGAGGAGAAGAAGAAGAAGAAGAAGAGATAAACAGTAACGTTGATTGGATTATACGGAGATCATCGATTGGGTGATATTGATATTGTTTTTTTTATTATTATGGATCCATTAAAAGAGATTGAGCTCAATTTTCATGTTTTTATTGTAATTAGTAGTAACTATCCTTGTTCAAAAGGAATTGAATATTTTTTTATATAATTAATGTCAGCACTATATATAATTATAATTATTTGTTATAACCATTATATTTGAATATATTTCACAATTCCCAGTTTCTCAATTTATTAATAACTAGAACATTAGCCTTGAGATCGGGCGATTCAATCGGGATAAGTTCCTAAGATCTCATGAAGGACCTGCCAAATTAGTTAAGGTAAATTGATCTAATAAATTAGGAAAAGAAATGGTAGAAAATGAGGTAGGTTTCAATATATATATATATATATATATATATATATATATATATATATATATATATATATGTATATATATGTATGAATATATATATATATATATATATAAGTTAAACTCAGAGACAACTCTGTATTGAAAATTAATACGATCATGGGACGTAAACATCCCATATATATATCGGATTACTTATAGAAATAAAGCAGTCTATTTCGAGAACTTGAGTTAGTCTTTTGTTCTTTTTTTCCTTCTCTTTTTTTTTTAATAGATGTTACCCGGAGGTGAATAACGCATATATATAATAATATAATATAATAAACTCCCGTTCATAGTGACAGGTTATTTTAAAATTATTGTAGAACAATCATACTACGAAATAAAGAATATTTCCACTTTTAACACAGTAGTTGGGGCCGCTTTAAGAAAAAGCACTATGAACGAAATATCATAGGATATAATAAAGAATAAAGAAAAGAAAATGAGGTCTGTTACTCTGTGTGTGTGTATTTCTGTAGTTTTTTTTATTGTTAAACAGCTTTATTGCACTAAAATTATAATCTGCCTTATTATTATTAATTGAGATAAATTATCTCATTCATAACATATTTACAATTTTTATTCACTCGCTCTTTTATTTACTCTTACAGTATTTACAAACAGCCCAGGGAACTCTCAGATCCACATGGTTGTCGCCTCCCTTGCATGTGAGAGAGGAAGAGGAGTCTTGGGAAGTCCCCCACGCTCCTCCGTCAGCCACGTCACCGGATACGAGCCAGCGGAGGCTGACCAAGAGCGCGAGAGCCACATACGCTCAGAACGTGATTGGAGAAGCTGGCCATTGCCAGGACTCCCCCTGTTACGCATTTATAGCAGGTTACTAGGTCACTGCCGTATTAGTCTCTGAGGAGGATTATAGGGATGAGTGGTGCAGTGTAATGACTGTGCTACGGGATTAGGGTGGTTGGATAGGTAGTGGATAGATGTATGAATGGATGTTTATTTATTTTAATTTCTTTAAAGAAAATCGGCAACCATTGAGTGATTTTGATGAAAAACCATTTAATCTCCAGGAAAAAGATCAGACAAAATCTTTGCTTAAACAATTATAATTTTATATTATGTACTATCATGGTTATGTAAATATTTCATGTGCTGGATTTCACTTATTCAAACTGACTTGTATCACTTTTAAAACGTATTGCACTGCTTGTTTCGAATGGTAAGCTTATTAATAAATTGAAATTCAAAGATATTCCTGAAATTAATTTTTTTATATTTTCAGAGTTAATAATAGAAATCAACTAGTTTATTTTGCTGAAGGAAATTTAATAGAATTTTTGTCAATCTTTATTAAAAATTAGTGTATTATATAAAAGTCGAAATTCAGTGACCGAAATGGATTACAATAATTAAATGAAGTTTCGGGCGAATAACTACCAATAGAAGAATCTGAGGCAGAGACTGTGGAAAGAAGGCAGATATCCTCCTTGTATACCTTCACTAAATCTTTTTTGATGGTTCAGACATCACAAATCATCCATAACATAACACGCTCGTATAAGAATTATGGTTGCAGTAGGCCAGCACACGAAGGCACAGTGCAGGATTGGCCAACCCAAATGGTTTCATGGGCCACTCTTTATTGTTATACTATGATTCAATGTAACTAACTCTATAGTCTTACTTGATGAGATATTTATCATTAAATTCTCTGTTTTCATCAACAACTTTTGTTTTCTTTGAATTCATATTGAAATGTTGAAAAAAATGGCAAATAGTTTAGTTGGAGAGTATAAGTGTATCAGAGCAACACAATTTACTTTTTTAAGTAAATTTAGTATCCTTGTTTTATAATTATGTAAATATACCAATATTTAATAACGTTTTTAAGCTTAGTGCAAACAGTGACACTTTAAAATGTATAATAACTTTTATCAATTTAAGATTTTATTTGACTTGCAATAGTAAAAATGTACTCACTTAAATAAATTTCAGAATTTCATTGGAAAAAAAATCTGATGGCTTCAGACTTTTATTCAATTATCAGCCAGCACCACACCCATATAACATAGCAAACACACCAGTAAAGTCAAAAAGAAACCTAACACAAAAACAGAGATTCACTTAAAACAATAACAACTTCATTGGTAATTGTTAATTGTTGATAAGTTTTTGGTGTTCGTGGAGAAAATAATATCGAACGGTTCCGAGATATCATAATTAGCCGTTCACGGAGACGAAATAATTCTTTTTTTTTTTGTTCAATGATAGAAGAAAGAATAGAAAACCAACCCACTATGCAATTAATTTGCATTTTTTATATTATCTAAAAACATGCTAAAATACAGTAAGAAACTGCATATCGGCCTTCGTAGTTTCGTATGATAACCATGACACTTACAAATCATTTATTTAATGATATTTTTTATTATACATACGACGTGTAATAAAAGTTTCATTGGAAATGTGAAATAGCCCGTGGGCCGCACAAGTTTACGTAACAGGACGTGTGTAAGCCAAGCCTGGCGTATGCTGATTTAACACGACCGCAGAATGGTCCTGTCAAACAGTCCATGACCGCGGGACGCTGAAGACACAGACATCTGGAAGTAGAGGAACCGGCATGAAATGGTATTTTTACCCTTGCTTATCAGCACTCGGTTTCCGCAATCAATCCATCCCTTACGTTATCACCAGTCACGCCTCAGCCCCGTTCTTATCGCTTACCTTATTTAGCCCCTTCGACGTCTCCTCTCATTGGACCATTTATAACTCACCCTTATCTCTCCCACCTCTCCGCTCTTCCACTTCCATTCCTCTCCTGTTGTTGTCTAGGCCTCGCTTAATCCCTTCTGACCGCTTACTTGTCTGCCTTGGCTCATATCTTTCAACCGGGGAATAGTACACATGAATATATATCAAATCTGTTGTACGAATATTAAATTAAAAGTAAGTTTTTTCTTTTCCGATGGGTATATAAACATGAGTATTTTTTCTTTCATGTTTATATATCCACCCTGACCAAAAAAAGGATTCGTGTGGCATTGTTCATTGATGAGATAAAAAATGCAGTTCAAGTTATACATAAGTTATGTACGTTGTGTAAACTAAAAACAAACTAGATAATAATCAGGACAACGAGATCATTAATTTAATTATCTGCTCTGTATGAAAGTACGGGTATAATTTTTAATCGCTAAATAATTAAATAATGGTCTTTTATCATTGGGGATCAACTGGGTGTGAAATGGAATCACCATCCAAATATCCCATATCACCCATACCACCCATCATATCCAAATATATTTCCTCAAAAAACACACTGGTTGAGATAAAGCTACGAACGCTGTATACATTTTTCAGCAGTTTAATGGATGATATCACTAATTACAACATTATATCTAATATGGTGCACTGCTGACAATTATATAAAACATTCCATGTCTCTACCTTGAACAAAGGCTTCCAAATACTTGAACAGAAAGATAGACATGCTGGGTTTTCAGATTTTAAAGAAACCCCCGAAAATTTGAGACCCAATCTAGTGGCCTTCTTTACCTCTCTTGGTCCTGCTCAATGCCCTATGATCAGAAAGCCGATGCAACATGTATTAAACATGATTCCGAATCAATCTCCTGTCTTGGTATTCGAGGTAATGAGAATAGAAAACGTGACCTTAAAGTAATTGTATAAACGTGCTCTTTGCTTCAGAGCCTAACCAACATTTAGGACGTAAATATTTAGTATAGTAAACCTATGTATATCAATTTACAGAG
Source organism: Acanthosoma haemorrhoidale (assembly GCA_930367205.1). Classification (NCBI taxonomy): domain Eukaryota; kingdom Metazoa; phylum Arthropoda; class Insecta; order Hemiptera; family Acanthosomatidae; genus Acanthosoma; species Acanthosoma haemorrhoidale. Next base: position 106,972,875 of record OV884013.1, read on the forward strand.
GACACCCTAGTAGTATGAATCTATAAAATATCAAGATGAGGGCTAGTGGGATCAGATATGATTGTAATTAACTACGGTAATTATATATTTCACTACCAGGTTTTACTGGTTAATTAAACCTAAAATTATTACAAATAAAATAAATTAAAGATTCATGAATTTGCATCTGAGAAAAGATTAGCATTTTAAATTTGATACTTTTTCCAAGATTATAATCATAGACCTTTCTCTTTTTCAACCTATATTTTATTTTGAATCAGTAATGATGCAACCCGAACCAGGAGATCTACAATACCAACAGAGTGCCTCCAATTTTATGAAAATTTCTTTTTAATAATTCTCATGTTCCTAATATGTTTTTATTATATCAAAAATCATATATTATTTTTGCTTAAGCTCAATCAATTCACCAAGAAAAATTAGGGTTTAACTTGAGTAATATTCTAAAATGGTATATTTTTGAAGGAGACATATATTTGTATAAATTTTTCTTCACGACAAAACTAAAAAAACTATAAGGTGATGTACCTAAGTCAAAGATAAAAATCGTTTAAATAAAGAAAAACATTTCAATCATGTTTGCAACCTGGTAACGTTTAACCGAATTCACCAAAATGATTAGTATAGATTTAGCTGGATCTGGTTTAATTGCTAATTTGGAATAGATAAACAACCTCCATATATATATATCAACATTTATAGTCCAATTTATATTTATGTGAAGACATTTTTGGTGAAAGGGGGGAATTCAACCCCTTTATTTTAAGAATCAACTGTAGGGTTTTATTTAGTTATATTTAGAACTCCCTCCCTCCTAAGGACACCTCCCGATTAAAATTATAAATAAAACTCTTTTACGTGACCTGCCCCAGAAACTTCAATATTTAAATTTAAAATCAAATAAAAATATAACTAAAATTAATCTTTTAAGTGGACTGTAGAATGGTACAGTAATATAACAGAGGTTTTTTAGTCAAGAACTATAAGTTATGGACAGAAAAAACTGTGTTATTTTATTTTAAAATAATAATTACTCACATTAATAATAATCAAATAGAGATCATCTGATCTAAAATATTTCCTACCGCATGACCTGCACAAGTACCAACGGTTGGTAACAAAAACAAGAGTTCTGCTGTTGGAGGTGGAGTTCCTTTGGGGGACATCTGAGCCCTGGAACTCAATTGGGAATTTTTTATTGGTCAAGGGGCTGGTCAAACCAAGCAGTCAATGGCAGAGGCGAAAAAACCTTTTGACCGAACCCACAACCTCGCTCCACTGACCCGATAAACACATTTCTAAACGGAAATGTGAGTTGAGTTTTAGCATGCTCATGCAAAGTGGTATCGCTATACATAAAATTACGTTCATCTTCTCAACTAAACTAAATAAATGCTACTGATTAACTAAAAGCTCAGAAACTGAAATGACGGCCGAGTAGGCCGACTCATTCAGGCCCCCGGCGGGGCGGCCGGCCAGGCTTCGCCTGGCCTACAACAAACCATCGCCTAGGCACCCCTAGGCTCAATCCTTGGTAGACCCCATATCCTTCTCTTACATCCTTCAAATAGGGGTCTCCCCTTAGTGAAAGGCACTTTCCAGCCAAAAATAATTTTCCTTATTTTTCCCACATTCCTATTTTTACAAGTTTGAGAGCTTAGAAAAAAAAAAAAAAAAAAAAAAAGAAATGATTTACCGGTAGACTCTCACTACGTTCCTGATTCCACCCGCCTCCTTTAGGCATTACACACCATATATCCTTCTCATACATCCTTCAAATGGGGGACTCCCCTTAGTGAAAGGCACTCATTAGCCCAAAATAATTTTATTTTATTTTTCCCACATCCTATTTTTATGAGTTTGAGAGCTAAGAAAAAAAAAAAAAAAGAAAAAAGAAATGATTTATTCTAAGATCGCCTGCTTTTATAAACGGGATCCATTTACGTGGATTTATGAATAAATAATGTTGAGAATTATTATATATAAAAATAAATACTCACCTGCAGCTAATCTCATAGTAGCAGCATTGATTATTAGTTAAATATTTAGAAAGCAACAGTTATAATTAAACAATAAGTGTTCAATAACTGCTATGTTCTGGTCATCATATACTATAACTGATAACTGGTACAATTTTTAAATTATTACAATGCCTTAAGAGCTTTGTGCTCCTTATTTCCTTGAATTTCCTTGAACGAAAATTGACAATCATCCTCCGTCTTTGTACTATTATTACAAGGTACAAATCGTTTAAATTCACTATCTAGTTTACATCATACATATAACTAGTAAAGAAATCTGTTGCAGTGTTTTAAGAAAACTCTTCTCTTCCATTAATAAAAAAATAAGTATTGTGGGTGAAAGGTTGCTTCCTTACAAGAACTGCAGACGTACACAAAAAATACAACATTAAACGTGGGCCGACGTTCGGCTAAGAGTAGTGCTTTTTCATCTGTTTTGATTTGTTGTGCAGAAGGTTCATCGTGATAATTTTTTTTTCATAGTGAATACTTTTGACATGGCCACCTGTACGCCTACTAGTTTATGCATTTGATAATTATTACATTCACAGCCTTGAATACTCTTTTTAGTATCAGACACACGGAGTCATTGTACTTATTATTCAAAATGGAAGTTCTGGCAATGGTCAATTTCTTCAATCATGAGCGTCTGTGGCTCTTCACGCTCTCCGCTGGCTCGTATCCAGTGGCACGGCTGATTCAGAACCGTTGGCCGTGGAGGATTTCACAAGATTCCCCTTTCTCTTTTGCATACGAGAGAGGTGCCAACCATGTGGATTTGAGAGGACTGCTTGTAAATACTGTATGAATGAGCGAGTGAATAATGAATTGTAAATATTGTATGAATGAGCACAATTACTTATTTCCCAATAAGGCATATTGTAATTTTATCACAATTAACAACTATTCAAAATTCAAAATAATTTTTTAGGGAGTATTAGCAGCTAGTAGCACCAACATATGCAACTTCGTACAGTGATCACAACACTTCTCCTATTATTGTTGGTCTAGCCATATTTTTAATCAATTTGTTGAGAGTAATATTCCAAAAATGAGATAAGTTAAACAAACAAGGCCGTGGACATTGATTTCGAATTTATTCGAATGTAATTCAAGAAATACTTCAAAGTTGACTATAAGGCTTAATCAGATTTTCAGAAGAAAGTTTTGAAAAACCTAGAGTTTACATTTTTGGATCCAATGCATAGAAAATATGGTTGGAAATTATGTGACAGCGGTATCAGATAGATTATTTTATTCACACAATAATAATTCCGCTTTTTATTCACTCTAAAAGTTACTGACTTTATATTTTGATTAAGATCTTGAAGAATGATCGTACGAATTGCTAACATGTGATATTAAACGAAAACTGATTTTGAAGTCTGAGCTAAAAAAAATAAAACTATTATTGTCTTGGTTTAGCATTCAAAGTGGAATAATATGGAAATACCTTTATTGTTCCAGTACAGGGTCGTGTTAGAGTAATTTGGATGAAAATAAAATATTTTCTGACCGACGTGATAGTATCAGATTATCTTACATTCGTGTTTATAAATACAGTTCAAACCTCCGTTCATGATCCAAACGTGTGTGTGCTTCCAGCAAAAGTGAGACTTTAGTGTTTATGTAGAGTGGGTTTCATCAAAAGGTTTTTTTTTCAAGGCATATTGTAGTAATTTTATCACAATTAAGAACTATTCAAAATACAAAACCCATTTAATGATTTTCAAGGAGTATTAGCAACTATAATGGATATTGGGTTCCCCCCCCCCTTATCGGGTTCAGGTTTATAAACCTATGGTATGAACTTCATAAGAGCGATAATAGGGTACTGATATAAACTAAATACCTGGATGTTGATGATAATGGCATAACATTTCTTGAGAACCGAACAAGTGAGAACCGCTTGTCTTTGTCAGTTTGCCAGATCGACAAGTTTTCATAACTGCCTACTTACTGAACCAACTGGAGTTGTGAACTATCGGTCAGTAAAAATTGCAGTCATTTCTTTCCTGAACAATTTACTATTTACGTGTTTGCTCAGAAGAAATATTAAAAATGGTACATGATTGATCTTTACCTAGTATACAAGCTGCACTTCAAATTTCTTACACTTGTTACAAAGTGTATTATGAATTGTAGAATAAATAGGTTAGTTCCTACAGTCTTTTTGGCACCATCTGACACTATTACTCAGGACTAACTATTACTCAGACTCGTCCATGTCGATAAATCAAAGTTTCTTTCCTAACAATTATTCAATTTATTTAACAAATTAATACGCCATATGATGTATGCTTTTGGCATTGTGGATGGACATAACGAAACTACCAATTACTCCAGCGAATGGTTTTGGGATAAACACTATTTTTTAAAATGTTTATTAAAAAACTAATTACAATCGTGAATTGTGATACATGTCCCAGGAATAGAAAGCCTAGGGATTCTCCAAAATCACCCGTGAAATTGTCACCTTCCCAGCAAAGGATAATTTTTTTTTTTCCTAGCTCTCTAATTATAATATTAAGGATGAGGGAAAATAAAGGACTATTTGGGTTGAGCGGATCCTTGTACTAGGAGTACCTGCTTGAAGGTGGTGTGAGATAATTAAGGAGTGTGGGAAGCCGCGGTAGAGGTTGATTGTTGCGGTACAGTGGTGAGAGTCCACTGGTGGCTGGGCCTAGAGTCCCTCTAGGCATGTAGTGCAGTCTTACTTAGTCGGATATCAGTGTTGGGTACCCCTTAGAGGCTTGTTATTGGTGTACCAAGCGCCGTGATGTCCACTAAGGATGAGAGGTCCCCCATATTGCTTTGTACCGGCTGAGAAAGATCACAAAAGGAGAATACTGGCTAGAAATTACTGGTTATTTATGGTTATTACTGGGATAATCACAAGAAAATCATGCGTATTTTGATCTTCGATGGTCCGAGGGTTGAAGGAATGTGTGGAATTAAATAAAAAAACAAATAACAAAATGAGGAGTTTTGGATTGGGTTTAGTTTGTGTGGATAGTTTTGTAGAGAATTTTTAAAAAAATAAGGAATTGTGTTGAAAGATTTGAATATTAAATGAAAGTTATATCAAAGCAAGTAAAGAGGGTTTTTATGTTATTATTGGTGACAAGGAATATAGATGGCTCTCTACGGATGCCTACTTTCATGTAGGTTGGTAAGGTAGCAGTGTCAGTTAACAGCTTGGTGCTCTAATTGCAACAGAGGTAGTCAGGTGGCAATTACAGACTGAACGTACATGTGACACAACCTCATTACCAACATGTGGACCTGATGAATCCTTTGAGAGTTGAGGGTGTAGGGAGGTATTTTTGCCAGGCTAAGGAGAGAGTTACCAAGGATCTCCATGGCAACATAGCGGCCTAGGTAATCTGCTTACTCATGCTCCCAGCCCTGGATAAATCTTAGCCGCTTGATGTGTGTTCATCCGCGCCCCCTCCCCTTTGCAATTTACAAGATCCCTTATTGATAGATTATTCAGTAGAGCCTGTATTCATATGAGGCTCGCTCGCCTTCTCTTCTTTTATCCATTTAGCCGCCGAAACATATTTATCAGGGCCGTCGGTGCAGGTGTTCCGGCCCTTAAGTGCGGCCTTCATCTTCTGCATATATATGCTCGTCATCAGGGCTGCCAACAGATAGCGGAGCTAATACATTTCAGAAGGGGATGGCAAACAGTTGCCTATTTATACAAATTTGTTTATCTCGTGGAAATGTTTGTATTAATGTAATCAAATTCAGAACATTAAAATGATATTGTATGTATTCAGCCGCCGGAGACACATTAAGTTTTTTGACTCGTTGCAGCACCTGACGAACCCAGTGTTTAACACCATGACCCCACCACCCCTCCCGCATCGATGGCAACAGGCTATCAGGGAAAAATAAGGTTAAGAATTAGTATGTTAGTTAGTTTTAAGCTTGATCAAAAATATGAGCCCCATCACCTTTATTAGTCGGTTTAGTCCGGTAACGTATAATAATAATCATTATACTTGTTCGTTCATTAAGTAATTTTTGTAAAATGGCAGAACCTGTATATAATGTAGTGATGCTGCATGAAATACAAAAAATAATTTGTAAATAGATTCGCCTGAGGATCTATAATTATTTATAATTATCTGTAAATTTAAAGGGGCTATGAAAGAAAGAAAAAAAATGGCAGGTTCATATTAAGTGCTGGGAGACCCATTCCCAACCATGCTCATATTAGACAACCCTAATGCCAACCCAGTAACAGATCTAATAGGAAGTATCAGTTAACTCGTCTCTTTGATTTTGATTTTAAAACTTTTTCGATTGCTTTATTTATAAGTAACTATAAACATGTAATTAATTCTGTGTAATATCTTAGCACCAGGCAAATTTTTTACTTAACCTACTATATATAGTAATGTTGTTTTATGTATATTGATATTTTTCCCGAATAATTTTAAATATAAGCTATATTTTTAAATTTTACAATATATTCTTTCCGGATGTCATATTCAACGAAATTGTATTACTTTTTTGGATACTCAAGAATGATTTAGATCATTTTGAGATGATTTAGTCACATAATGCTCTCGTTTGTCCGTAAACTAAATTGTAGGTAGAACATAGAAAATATTTATTAATAAAGTTCAAACTTAATAAGTGGAAAACTACTGCGTCCAAACAACTTATTTATTGACAAAATGTATTTCATATATTAACCACATTAAATTGTATTTCATATATATTAAGTTAATAACTTAGTATTCATGTAAATGATGCAATAATCATTATTGGGAAATTTTGTTCATCGGATATTTTTTAATACTCAACTCTACTACTGTCGGTACCCACCGCCGTAACTAATTTGGATTTAGATTGATTATTGACGGCTGTACTCGCTATAAATAATGATCGTATTTGATTGTTCTCTTGAAAAGAATATTAAAAAGAAAAGAAGCTTTTATCCACGCGGTCTATGAATCAATCGCTTAATACACCCTTCGCATGTCTGGAAGCCATCACCGAGGTGTCTTGTCCGTGGATTAAATTACTGCCGACAAACAAATTGAACTATGTTCATTGTGAGCAAACATCTGTTAATTCTGTTTTTTTAGCATTAGTAGTTGGAAAGTGAGCAAGTAATATTTTTATGCTTGAATGCAAATGTATTTTTTTAACGTCAATGTTATTAATGTATTTCAACAGCCTGATATTAAAACTATCTTAAGGTTTTAGCTTCGATTCACATCGTAGCCAGACATAATCATCCTTTACTCCTCAAACGTCCAGGACATTAAAAACCTTTATTAGTATATGAAGTCAATTCATTTAGGCTGATTTTTCATTCACATTTAAAATAAATCCACCTTAAAAAAAAAATGTTATGTCAACTTGAAGGATTTTGATCCAACTCTTTCTTAATGGAAAACACTCTCGTATTTTAATTAATATAAGCATGGTTTCATTTTACGCCAATATGATATACTTAACGATTATTTGTCATCTTGTTGCATGATGTGTATTTCAATCATAAGTATCATAATCAATAATCTAAAAATGTTTGATATTTTGGTCAACTCTATTTGGTATGGACTACTGCCCTGAAAATATATGGCTATCAATTAACTATTTTTATAATAGTATCATTAGTCCACCCGGAGCAACTGGGATGGGAGACTTAGAAGATCTGACGATGACTGCAATTATTTTAAGCAGAAGATGATAATTATGAGAAGAGATAATTCAAGTCAAAAGAGATCTGTTAAACCACTTAAAGTGAGAAATGATGCTATCAGCAAAACTTCATCAAACTATCGGTTGAAAAAAATCAACCATAATTTATAGACCTTTAGATGACATCTATTACAAAAGATTATAAAGCTTTGGAAGAAACAGGACAAACAGCAAAACTACCTACCTAGGTGTCTGCTAGTATTTAATCATAAAAGTGTTTTATAGTGAAATATTGTTTACATTATGAAGTAGACGCTTTTAGTGTTTATTTTTTTAACGAAATCACTTTATAGTTTGGATCCTTGAGCGATAATACGGCTCGCAGTTGTTTCTAGTGATCGTTGAACATCATTCCATTACGAAATATTAATCTCATTGAGCCAAATATCATATATAATCCTCAGTTGGTATTATATTATTTATTGAATAAATTGCATAAGTTCTAATTTAATTTCGTTTGGTTTATGTTGTGCCAAATTCACGTCATCACGGACCAAAAGAAGTCACCCTCTTCTCGAACCAGAAAACATCTTCTTTTCCATATTTTTAGATCCTGGCAGGTTTGACTCTTTCTGACACCCACCACGCAGGTTGGCGAGACCTCCTCTACTACTACAAGCTTTCAGTCTATACTTTATTACATTAGGACATCACATAATTATATTTGTATTACTATTAGGTCCAATTATATTTGTTGGCTCTGCGCTTTTGGAATGTGTGGCTCTAGATAGATAGGGAAGCACCAGCATCAACAGCCAATCTACTCTCTCAGTGTTTGTCTCTCTATTGAACCGACAGGGCCTTTTAGAGATAGCTATTCCCCTGGTCAATCCTACCCGGAATTCAATCATCACTTTGTTAGCTGTCTGATGGAGGAGTTCGATAGTGATTACGAACGCAGTCCATTTGTAGGGACAATAATTGATTGAAACGATCATGAGATTACCATTCAAATGTTTTTAACTTCCATTCTGAGAGAAGAAAATATATGATTACTTTATTAATACAGCACTTTACTTCTATTCATAGTACTTGTGTTCTCACTTATTTAACATTGTTGAATACAAAAGATGGCATCGTTTAAAAAGAAAGTATTTTTTTGTATTTTTAACCGATTGGATTTTTTTGAAAGGATATAAATACAAAAACCGAGTATAGTATATCACGAATCCAAACAAAAACCTAAAACAGTTTCTAAAATCTAGGATTAAGTTTCCTTCTTTGTTACTATGGATACCTATCCAAAAACTCAAAGGTATATAGCTATAAGATTGGGCTTATCAATTAAATACTATTTACCTAGTTGATCTAAGGGTCAGCAGTTTAACTATTAAAAAAAAGATTACATCTTTTTAAAATTGATTTTAAGTTAAATTATATTTTGCTTATTGAACTCTCTAAATAAACTAAACGCCTTTGTGACAAACGCTCACAGTGAAGAATTGAATTCTAGAGTCCCTAAAGTTCAAAAACCTTCAAGATTTAATAGGCTTTCCAGAAACTTGAATCACATGTTATAAGATAATGGTGTACTCTTCTGTTCCCTAAAGTTTTACCTGAATTTCACAATAGATCTTAATATATTTGAATATTTGGCGCCAATAAACTGTGTGTGCAAATAAACAAATTGAAGAAACTACAATAACGGTATAATTGTCTGACTAGAAATTGTCGTGGAGCTATCCAGAAATATTTGCTCTTCCAGTACAAGTTCAGAAGTTTTTGTTTATTTTAAAGTGGTTTTAAAACATCAAAAGTGTCTAATACTCCTTTAATACTCACCTCCTTACTTCCCAAACATCCTTATATCCAACGATTACTACAAATAGGAGGTAAATACTACGTTAATTAATTGTTCATTATAACTTTTTGTTATTGATGTGTTCTTTAATATCATATGCAACCGTTTATTCTATTTTAACATCCCTTGAGTAATACAAATTTAAAGAAATACAATTATAGTTATGATTGTTGAATTTTTCTCAGGTATTGAATAAATTGTGTTTGACTTTATTCTTTTCACGGTGGACAGTAAAAATTACAATTAAAAATCGAAGGAAGTAAAAAAATAACTCATTTATTTTCAAATGTTTACTAATGATGTGAATGTACGAACAATATTGTAGAATGGTAATACCGCTTCACAAATTCAAGAACGAAATCCGTTCCATGGCCAATGTTTGCCACGCAATCTGTGGAATTTTCCGGATAATTTCAGTGTTAGGGTTAAATGGGCGGGCAAGGAAAGAATCGCCCCATGAAAGTCAAGTCCCCTCCTTCTGCTCTGGATGTTGCTGGTCGATGGCCCGAAACCACCTCAACATTCACATTGAGAAAGATCCAGGTCTTTAGTATCTTTGTAATTTAATAATGTAATATTTTGAAATATATTTCTTTATTGAAATATTTTAGTTTATTTGAGATAGTTGTAGTTTGTCCACGTTAGAGAAGGCACATTTTCTACTATGTTAGCCAAGCTTATCGGCTAGCTTGTTCAGAGCTGTTACAACCATCATAAAAGTAATGCGTGCACGCGCATAATTGCAAATTATTATTGTGAAATCAGATCAGAAGTTTCTAATCCTCCTTAAATATTCAACTCCTTGCTTCCTATAAATAATTATATAACTGTACTATTTCTATCCGATGATTACCACAACTAGGAGATTAAGCAAGAGCATCATAATTATAGTAAGTGGATTTATTTTACAATGTCTAACTGTTTTATAGTTTTATTTTATATTTGAAAAAATTTACTCCTCAACTAGCCTATACGACTGGTTTATCTTATAAGCGGAACGGCTTAATACTGACGAATACATTACTAATCATTTCTAGAATTTGTATGTAACATAAATATTTTAAGCAGTAGTTACATTTATATGACACTAGGCGTCTAATATGAAATATGTAATGTAAGAAAACTAGCAAGCAGCAGTTCAATTTTTATGGAATGGTTTATTTAAGGGAGTAGGTATCGCTACAGAGGAAGATTGAAATTGTCATTTGTCTGTTTATAAAACGTGACTATGCTTGACTGATTTTTTTTTAAATTAAATTTTATCTAATGGTTGAATATACATGAAAGTAGGTTTTAAATTTTAAAGATGTTTTCGAAATTCCTCTTGTGGTTCAGTTGCATTACCACGGCACTAGTACTTTCAAAGGGCCCTACCATCTTCTTCAGGTGTTAAACAGATCAGTGATGGTGACTATGAAAGGCTGCTACTCGCCGGTTAGATTCACAGCCCTAAAGCAGTCGAGCTAACACCCTATCTGAAGGCAGCTGACATTATAATTATTTTTATTGGATAACCACCGTCAATAATTTAATGTGCATCTGACGAGGAACTAATAAAAATAATGTTGACAGACAGGCCTTTCATTAAACTTTTAAAATGATTTAAAAATAAAGTTCTTAGAGCCAGCCACAGAATAAAATATCTGCTTTCTACGACCGAGGTATTTTGAAGAATAAAGTATTGTCACCGTTTAGTTGTGGTGTGCTTTCGCCGATTGGGTTATCACATTGAAGTTGGTTAAACTTGTTAATGGTTAAAAACTGATGGACGAAAAATAAAACGTCATGTTCATTGAACAGCCCTTTTTATGTATCAAATTCCTCTTCACTTGTCATTTTGACCTTAACGTCCAATCTCTCATTCCCCAATTAAAAGTTGATAGATAAAATAAAGGCCCACAGTTCGATATTTTGGTCGTATAAATCGTTTATCCCTTGCCAAAATACTACGTAACCATATCCGCCGTCTGAACAGATCTTGGCCACCAGTCCTGCAAAATTCTTACGATCAATCTTGAACATAATACCTTGTATCTTTCCATCCAATCATTCACTTAATTATTCCATTCCTTTATAGTTTCCTATATTTTTACATTCTTTTTTGCTGCACTTGGTAATTCCATTTTACACATATATACTCTGGTATAACTATTAGCAATAATAATTTGGCCATTGGAGAAATTTTTTTTAGTAAAAGAACTTTGGTCCTGAATAAAACTTCTTTTTTTGTTGTTCTTTAAAATCATACGTCTTTGATTTCATTTATCTCACTGAATCGTTTTTTTTCTAGAATCCTACAAGGCCCCGGTATTTTTCAAATATTTTTTGACTTTGTAAGAAGACAAAAAAAACCCAAAAAAATGGGGTTTTCAAACATAAGAACTTTTTTTTGGAATCCTACGAGGCCCCGGCGTTTTTCAAATATTTTTTGACATTGTAAGAAGGCAGAAACAATGATAAAAAAAATATGGTTTTTAAACATAAAATCTTTTTTTTCTGGAATCCAACAAGGCTCCGGTATTTTTCAAATATTTGTTGACATCGTAACACCAAAAAAAGTTACAATTAAATCGGTACACGAAGACCGTAGCCTCCCGTTGTCAGTGAACAAGATATTCATGGGTCACAATGTTCGGTTTCTTTTCCCAGTTTGGGAATGTTCTGAAATGTTGTCGGAGGAACCACGAGAAAACGAGGGTTGAAGAGCAGAGGAATCAATACATACTTGGAGCAGGCCCTCTCTGACCAGTAATAATGAGGCAATGCCACAGGGCTGCCGTGTGCTTCTGTTTATATCCTCCCAAACCGGATTTATTTCTCCGCCAATAGGGGTCCCTGCAGGCTGGGGCTTTTATTTTTAGGGCAACGTTAATACCTACTTTAATGGCTCCGGGGCCCTTCGATCAATCCTACTCGCGATTAACCATTTATTGGCGATAAAGCACATACAGAAAAACTAAAAATTATCAATGACAGGAAGATGTAGTAGAGAGAACTGAGCTGTCCTGTTACAAAACCAACAAGTGGATGGCCCCAATATTGACGTTATTTCCACACATCAATGGAACTTTTGACTAGTATAGCGTCGATAGTTGTCGAGAGTCCTGGAACTGGAGAATACTCCTCACTGTTCTCCGGAGTGTCTGTGGTTTTCCCCTTCTCTCTTCGTCTGTACTTCTACAAACTAGCAGTCAAGTGGCTGCACTAAAGTGTTGGAAGATCCCCTTGATCCGAGTTATCTTCTTCTTTCTAGGGAGGTTATAGCTAGATGATTTCGGGGGATACCCTACGTACAATTTTTTATACTATCAATACTGTATATTTAGTACAGTATTTACTGTAAATACAATGTTGTAAATTACCCTCTGGCATTTTAACGCAGATTGTATTTTTTCTCAAATAAACCACAGATAAAAAAAAAAATTCAAAAAGAAACAATGCTCAATTTGATTGAATTTAGTTTTGAGCTAAATAAAACAAAAACTTGAAAGTGATTTTTATCTACATAGTGAATCAAGTGGAAAAGATTCCGAGCACTATTCAAATCTTCAATAAAGATCTCGTCCAGACATTTTGCTGCTGATTGTCGATTATCAAAGTGTCTGAGGTCCAGGGTAATTTCAACAACAGCATCGTCACAGCGTTTTTAGGGCCTAAATAAAAACCCCTGAGTCTATATGAAAACTCGAACCGAACCAATAGTCAGGTAAGTTCAAACACTAGAGCCCACTCCCAACAGAAACCACCAACCCTCAAGCTTCAAACCATTCGAATGAGACTTTGGACCTAGTTCTAACTCAGCCGACTAATAGTACGGTCCCTAAATTAAACCTAACCGGTAAAGGCTCGAAACCAACTAACTATGATGCCCATACCATGTTACATTCACAAAAGAAGGAATTATCACATGAAAGAACTGTAACTAGAACAACGAAAAGACGCCCACAAAATGTTTGCTTAGCAAGAAAAAACAAGGCTAGTCTGTCAGGAAAGGTTCGCGGCTGTTCAATTAAAGAGACTGTTTTCTATTCGTCTGGGTACATTTTTATTATTTTATATTTTATTTTTTTAAATATATACATATCATTTTTCTTCACATTGCAAATATTAGCAGTGACTGATACCATAAAAGCACGCATATTAAATAAATGTTTATTCTTAAGAGGGAGTCCCAGGATAATAGAACTATTATTATTACTAAACAGTAACAATCATAATTGTTATTATGGAGTAAAGGTGTGAGCCAAGCTATAGCGAAGGTAACGCCAAAGAAAGGGAAAAAAAAATAAAAATAAATGCAAATGCAAAGTTGAGGAGCTCATGGAACTCCCCCACGATTATGTAAAAATAGTAAGTAAATGCTTATAGTACGCTTGACATTTCAGTCTAACAAAATGTTAATTGATGTTGAAAGGGACATTGTATGTCATAAGGGCATTATAATGCAACGATCGAAAAGTATAAGGTTCAAGTGTATACATTGCTTCCAACATATCCAACACTGCTATTAGGTTGAAACTTTTACGAACTTGGAAGAACAGACAATTTCATCTTAGAACCATCAAATCAAAAGTGACTCTGGATCACTTCCTAAAGGACAGTTTAATAAGAAGAGACAGCCTTTACCTGACTACGAATTACATACGGCATACACACATGGAAACCTAATACGATATGTAGACCCACCGATTTGCGCAAAATGTAGTAACTTCTATAATAATGACTATTCAACACTTAATTAACCAGATTACGTACGGACACTAGAACAAAATCAAAATACAGAATTACACACTACCCGAAAAAACAAAATTATTTTATAGAAATATGTTTATTGCCCCATAACGGCCTTTAACCGGCATTACTGTAACACAAATTTGAAAGATAAGAAATAATTGAAGCAAAAACTCTATTTTCAACATTTAAATAAATTTTTAATGACTTTTACTCACGAATAATATATTTTTCGGCTAGAGTGAAACCATGAGATGACTCAGAGTAATTTCTTTGAAATCCAGTGCCTCTCTTTGTGGCGAATGAGAAAAACTCATTATTTAATTAGCTTTTCTATAATTTTATCTGGGGTTTACAATTGAATATCTTAACTGCCTATTCAAAAATTCGTATTTTTAGACTTTAATTTGAGGAAGTAATACAACTGTAGTTAACATCGTCTTATCAACTTTTACTCAACCTTTGCTATTTATAAAGCCATTGTATGTTGTGTGGTAGTTCTCCACTTGATATTTCGATGTTACGTTAAAGATTAAGGTCAGTTACTTAGCGGGAAAGAAATCACCTTTAGCTAAATAAAAAAAAAGGTAATTTGTTTCCCCTTAACCCCTAAATTTAAATATTCTTAAAAATCAAATCTGTACAATATAAATTGAGCTGCAGATGACTCATTTTACTGCATGATATGCATTTTAAGCATACGATAAATAATATTGCAGATTATTTTTTTTTTCTTTATAAACCCCTTGAATTTAATACAATATGTGAAAAATGAACCAAATAAATGAACAAGAATTGACAGTTCTCTCCTCATTCTGTTATGCGCAGATGCATTTGAAGGAGGTTGGGTTACATATATAAGATTGAAGTTAAAAGGAAAAGACATAAATACATTACAAGGTGATGGGGCTCACCTTCAGTTTAAAAAAGTGGGAGAAAAACTTACAAACTAAAACCTAAACTTAGAACCTAAGTCTGAAGCGTTCCAGCCACGACAGCGTCCTGCCATCGATGGGGGAACGGAGCGGGGGTTATCGTGTTAAACACCGGGTTTGTCAAGTTTTGCAGAGATGCGAAAAATTCGATATGTATACGTTGTATTAATTCATCCACCGTAGGCAGCTCTAAGATCTTGTGAAGTTCACTGTTGCTCAACAGCTCGAATGAAGTACCTCTGACCACTTTCATCAGTATACCGTTTTCGCCGAGCTGTCGTATACGTCAGATAGCGAAAAAGCGGTGCACCATACAAGAGTAGGCCTGAGTATACTCTTGTAGATCAGTGGCTTCAGGCGCAGTGATAGATTGGGGGAAGTCAATAAATTCGCAAGCCGTTAAGACATCGTGCGTGTTTGCTTCAACTTCTTCGTAAAATGGTTACTCAAATTCAGGTGCCTGTCCATTTTAATTATCGTAATGAATCCTTTATTTGTGAGATGAATCGTACTTAGCTAGACTTTTTATTACAGTAGAGATGCTGAGCTAATTAGTTTGTTTTTAATTCGCGACATAAAATCCTCTCTCCCTAGTTGAGATTCGAGATCAGGCCGTTCCAACCACTCCTGCGGCCCGTATTTCATGTATTACTAAAGAGTACAGGGCAGAGCTTAGAGGTATTATATAGGAAGAGCTGCCACGCTCCACAAGCAGCCTGTAGGAACTAATATTTTACCGCACCCTAACTCCTTTCACGCACCCCCCGGCCCTATCGTAATTTTAAAACTTTCATTAAGTTTCATTACATCCAACCTAATCTTGGAATTATGGCAACTTGGTGCTGAATTTATGGCACCGTGGTTGCTCAGGGTAAGCCACAATAACCTCAGATCTCTAGTAATGAATACCGCAATTTAAAGGTCTCTTAAGCTCTCAGGTCGATTCGATCGTTATGAAAACATAACAATACTGTTATTATTATTTATATTTAGTATATTGTAACGGATTCAGTCTCAAGTATCTATTAGTTCCAAACAACAGTTGAGCATCTCTTAAGTGCTTATCAGCATTCCTGTATATGGCTGGTGCCAACTGAGTATTGATCATTTAACCAATTCGATTTTAATTAGCAATAATAATATGTTAACAAATCTAAGCCATCCAAAAGAATAAAAGTACGCTAAAGAGCAATACTTAGGGTCTGTTTATGCAAAATTTGAACAGGGATCTACTTCTGTCATCTACATGCTTTCGGGGTTGAGGGATCCAAAAATGTAGCGTATCTCACTTGTCTGTAATAGCTGTGCATAATTAAGTTAGAAACAATTTTATGGCATACAATTAAAACTTGAAATTTAATATTCTTGGATAGTAGTTTTTTTTTCATGAGTCACAATTTTAACTGTTTTCCATCAGGCTTTTAAACGATTTTTAGTGCTATTGTAGGGTAACAATAGAATAGCAATAAAATTAATAATTATTAGAAAAATATCGATTTATCAATGATTAAATATATCGATTGAGATAAGTGAGTGAGGAGGTTATAGTGAGAAAAACTTAATGGAAATTAAAAAGAGTTTCACAGTGTGAAGTGTTTTCTTTTTCTTTTGGCTAAAACCTTGTGCAAAGTATAAAGACAGCAACACTATTTATCAATTTTTTTGGCACCATTCAGGCTGATTACGTTACTAGAGAAATCGGAATTCGGTAATGAGAATTGTAACGATGTAAATGACAGACACTAAATTAATTTTAGTTAAAAAAAAAAAATACCTAGTATGAAACTTGGACACTGACTAGTCATATTTTTCGTATAAATATCATACTTATTTTTATTGAAATACTAGTGAAAATGCAGTTTAAAATTACTTGCTTATAATTGGGTGTCCAAATAGTATTTTAATGAAAGGGGTAACTGAGGATATTTTGATTCTGATCTAAACTACATATGATAACATCGAACTTAATAACTGTGTAATTAAGAAATAAACAACAATTCAATTTTAATAATCATGTGTAGACTAACTAGCTACCATAGTTTCTGCTATTCTACTTTATTTTTGCCTTGATTAACCTACAGTTTAACTATCACAAAGGTATTCTTGCCCATTAATATTAATTACTCATTAATACGAGTAAAATCATATTATGTTAAATATATCTAGTGTAGTAAATAATCCAACGGTCATAATAATCATACACCAATGAAAAATGATAGTGAGAGGACTGGAATTGGAATTGGTGACTTCCAGATCCAGTGGTGAGCTGCTCTTTTATCTGAGCAATCCTGTATCGAAAATAAGCCTAGAGAATATAAAATCTTTTTTGGATAAGCTCTCATCCGCCCTCAGGAAAACATAACTAGAGTGAATGCCTACAGGGAATGGCTCAGCTAAGTCAATATTTAATTGTTATAATATCTATTTAAATTTTTACATGCAATCAATACAATACATTATTGTAATTGAAGCAGTGTCTAGAACTTCAGTTGGTAAGGTCTTGTTACTTTTTTTGGGAAAAAGTCCAAAGCCAAAACCACTTAACTTCTCACTTGCGTCACTCTGCTCACTATAGAGAAAATTGGTATGGAGAAGGCCACCACCAACTTAGGTGTACCCGGGGATCAGATAGGAGCAAAGAGAATTTAGCAGACAGATTAGTATGGTAAGGTAAGTGGAATTGGAAATTTTAGTAGCAGGAGGTGGCGAGTTCTTGACTGAATGGGATGTCAATATCAGCGTTAAGAGTACAGTTGTTGACAATCGATGGAGTATCTTGCAAATGATCAAGGATTGTAATGGTCGGATACAAAAGATATTGCAAGTCTTTCGAGACGATTATGACAAACATTTATTCCTTACATGAACTTTCTGGTTTCTGGTTTTAGGGCTAACATATTTTTAATACCTTTACAACTAATGCAATGGGTTGATTCTAGTCTCTACATAGAACACGAGAGTGAAACACTACACTCAGGATCAATATTTAGGAACTGTTCGGTCCCGTGTGTCATTGAATAGTCCTCTATTGAGGGCGACCCTCTCTCTAAGTCTTCATTCCACCTTCTCCTTTCTCTGTTAGCACCACTCGTCCTTTGTCGGGAAATCACCTCTCGTGACAATATTAGAGGGACGCTCCTCCAGACTTTTATTCCAAAGGACCTGGTAGTTTGGATAATATTTGTGTAGATCAGTCATTTTATAACACAGAAAAATATTTTGATGTAGCTGTTAGGTATTACGTGTATAGACCTCGACACCTGCGACAATGTGCCGCGGTCGTTATAAGTAAAGTTGTCTGGGCAGAAACACCACGTCACAGTGTTGAAAAATAACAATAATGACCAGATCCTATCAGGGCGACCATTTGTACGGCGCGTGCTCCGAGACACGCAGGTCAGTCACGCCATAGCATACTTTCCTTAACACCTTCCTTTAATCGTCATTAGGCTTGTCTAACTTCTGATGCATCGAGCGCTTATCGAAGCCGCTATCGGCTTGCGCTTATCAATCAATTTTGTGGCATTACAATTTACTACAGCCAGCATATCCAGTAGATCTATAACGAACACTAAATAATATCAAAAATACAGACAATTGATAAGAAATAGTACATACCTGTTGTAACCCTGATTTGTAACCACTCGTGTAACCTACTCCTGGTGTGTATAGTATCTCTCCAAGTAGGGGAGATGGTGAATACCATATTTTTATCAACAACAAGGGGGATTGGAGGCTAGGAACAATCACCGAAAAGCTGGACATTCACCAACTTAAAAGATTGGGAGCTAAAAAGGTCGCATTCAAAGAACCTTTACCAGAATATCATCACCACAACATAGAAAAGAGACATGAATATGAGTCCCATCAGCCAAGAACAATACCAGTACCACAGTCTATACCAGAACCAGAATCTATACCAGAAGCAACACCAGAACCAGAAGCAACACTAGAACCAGAATCTTTAACCACTCCAGACTTTATACCAGAACCAGACCATGAAACACAGCTCAGAAAACCCGATAGAATAAAAAGACGGGCAATTTCCCTACAGGATTATTTAACATACTAGTAAAATGTCTCTTAAAGATTTTTTATATTTTTTTTTTTCCAATGTTCAACTTTTTTCTTTTATATGTGTATATATTCTATTTACATTTTTATTTTATTTTGTAACTTGTTCCAATTTTTTTTTTTTTGTGGGGGAGAAACTGTTGTAACCCCACTGTTGATAACTGTTGAATTGTAACCACTCTTGTAACCTACTCCTGTTGGTGTATTGTTAGTGATCAAGGTTAAACAATGTAATGATGTTGAATAAAAGTGTATTTAGTAACGGTGTTAAGTACTTTATCAAAAACCCAACAATACCATACATGAAAGTAAAGCGTGCCCTTACATTTTTCCCTTAGTCTCTAAATTATGCATTAACTTCCTGAGATTAGGAGACTGCTGAAGGGACTTCAATTAACATCAAATGCCATCAACATAATCCTTCAAATGGGTAGGCATAAACGGATGTCCTTTCCCGCAAGTCATTCATTGCTATTTGTAACTGCTATTTACTCATAACTGTTTGTATCATTTATTTTCTTTATGCTAAATAAATATGACACCTAACAATAGAATTGAAATATTTGTAATATGTCAGTTTTATAGGTTATATTAAGAACCTGGCGTGGAGACTAGGGACTTGGCCCCAAACGAGGATTTCTCTCGATATTATCGCTAATTTTAATTGTCTGTAATTTTATTACATATTCATGTTAAAAAAAAATGGTGATTCAATCGATCCTTGGCCATTTAATACATACACTAGTGCAATATTTGTAATAACGTTTATACCATTGCTATATATCAGTTTATATATATCTGCTTTTAAAGGGAAAATTAACCTGACAGAACGGACTAAACAGCACAGTAAAATGGTGCACACGTGTTTACAAGCACACCGGTCTCATTGCCACTATTGGCCAGGCTCCAGCCAGCGCTGGCCGACAGTATAGTCATGTCCAAGCTGAAGCCAATGTACTGGCCAACCACGGCACGGTTAAGCTTCTCATTCAGAATATCACTTAGGCAGCGTTATTATA
This sequence comes from Acanthosoma haemorrhoidale, assembly GCA_930367205.1. Taxonomy (NCBI): domain Eukaryota; kingdom Metazoa; phylum Arthropoda; class Insecta; order Hemiptera; family Acanthosomatidae; genus Acanthosoma; species Acanthosoma haemorrhoidale. The sequence continues at coordinate 106,993,180 of OV884013.1, forward strand.
ACCGGGTCTCTCTCTGCTACCTAGCACTCTAACGAACTAATTTAAGCACAAATTATTTCCTTCTCGGGTCATAGGCTTGAGTTTATGTGTATTTTCTATTGATCCAACTAGAATTGTGTATTTTAAATTAAATACACAAGACATAAAGGAAGTTAAAAGTTTGTCTATACCTCAGCTTAAATTAAATTTATCTAGTTTAGTCTCACTATATAGCTGATTCATTAGAAAACAGTGAGTGTTTGGTTGAAGTAATCCGTACATGTGTTTACGACCTAGCCAGGTACCGAGGAGTAACCCCTCCTTTTGGCAATTCCAATTTTATTATAGCAGAATTATGGTGTGTAATAACAGACAAAGGCAAACTTTGAACAAGGAGCACTTTGCGACTTGAAGTGCAAGCTTGTTAGAAATTTGCTATTATAGTGTGGTTTTCAGATAGCAGAAGTTTCTAATACTCACATTCTCGCTTTCTGACACATCCTTTCTTACTACTCATTAACTAATGTAGTAGATCAAGGTCTTTAACAAGAATACAGCAACTGCTATGATCTCGTTGGACTGTACGCAGGCTTTCGACTCAGTGTCCCACGGGATGCCATGCCGACAGCTTTGTGACTGGGAATGCCCAGAGCAGCTATATACCATGCTGGTTTCGTTCTTGAAGAACAGATCGGTGAGGGTACGGGTGGGTGATTGCCTCTCTAACCCATTCCCTCTGACTTGTGGAGTTCCTCAAGGAGCGGTTCTGTCTCCGGTTCTTTTCAGTATGTACACATCTGAAATTGTTGGGACAAACTATCAGAAAGCTACTGTAATCGCTTTCGCCGACGGCATTGCGGTTTACAGCAGCAGCATGAGTGCACAAAGAGCTCTTACACACGCCGAGTCAGTTTGTAACGTTATCAGTGACAGACTGGGCATGTTAAACATCAGCGTAAACGCAGGGAAGACCGACTGCGTAATCTTCTCCCTCCAAAAGGGGAAAAAATCCTTGCCAAAATCGAATAGCGTGGGAAGGCAAGAGAGCTCACCAGCTTTCTCAATGCACTATTTGGGTATAAAAATGGATAGGCATCTCCATTTCTCTACTCATTTTAGGAATAAAATAGAAAAAGTACGTCACAGGTCTTACCGGCTTACGCACTTGCTAACTTCACCCAACCTGTCGCTTCGTCTCAAACTGATGATCTATAAATGTGTCCTCCGGCCAGCTCTGCTGTACGGTGCCCCGCTATTTACCCACTTGACTGACAATACAGCCAAATGTCTCCAACATTTCCAGAATGGGATCATGCGGAAAGTGGTCCGACATACCTCTTTCGAGAGGTTGAAGAACGCTGATCTGCACCCATTGCTTGGTGTGCCGTCGGTGGGTGAGTTCATCCACTGGAGACACATCAAGTTTTTTGACTCGTTGCAGCACCTGACAAACTCAGTGTTTAACACTATGACCCCACCACCCCTCCCGCATCGATGGCAATGGACTGTTGGGGAAAAATTAAGTTTTAAGGTTGAACAAAAAGGTGAGCCCCATCACCTTTATTAGTCAGTTTAGTCCAGTCACATAAAACGTATATCCTTATACTTCTTTATTCATTATATAATTTTTATAAAATAACAATACCTGTATATAATGTAGCGATGCTACAGGAAATACAAAAATAATTTTTAAATAGATTCGCCTGAGGATCTATAATTGTATGTAGTCATCTGTAAATTTAAAGGGGCTATGAAAGAAAAAAAAATCAAGGTAAGCGAACTGGTTCTATAATCTATGATTGTTTTATTGTTGCGTTCTATTGTATATTGTGAAATAAACTCTTCAACTAGTGCATGTTTAAAGTGCATAATCCAAAAATTAATAAATTATTGTGAAGTAACTACTATGTACATTTGCTTGTGTCAAAAACACTTTATTTTGTTTTATTAACCATCTAGGTGTCGGAATATCGCCTTTTTATCTACCTTTGTAAATAAGTAAAACTTAATTTTTAGTTTTTTAATAAAGATCATGGTTCATTTTATGGAATATCATTAAAATTCTTTTTTCTTTACCGGCCCTATAGTGCGTCCTTTTACAAAGAGGAAAACAGAAATTTAACTCTCAAGTGTATTTCGATATGAAACTTGAGAACAATGTTGGATAAAGCAGCTTGACTTTTCTTTTCTAATTTTATTGAAAACATTATTCCCATTATTTTCTGAAACCAAAAACTTATCAAAATACATCAAGGTAGAATAAAACTTTAAACTTTCTGGTATATTTAGTCATTTTGAATCATCGTTGAAAATACAGACATACTGACGATCAATAATGTTTCCATCCGAAAAATCTGTCCGGTCATGTGTCAAATAGCGTTGAGCTATAATCACTAAAATTTATAGTTAATTTTATAGAAATACTGTGGGACACTGTGATGAAACTGTGGGACACCCCTGACTATAGTATTGTGTCGTTTTTTATTTATTATAGGCTCATTGTTCATTGGTTTTTACTTTATTTTAATTTATTATAAAATTAGAAGTCATATTTGTATGGTATGTTGTGTAATGTACATCATTACACCATGATAACGACTGTCCATCACATTTCAAACAATTAAATATTCAAGGGAACTGTTTTTTAATTATTCAAACCATTAATACTTTTTGTGCTCATTGGCTGCATATATTGTACAATATTATTCATTCAGATCGTCACGAATAAAATGTATGGCACTGTAACACTGTATTTCTTATATTGCTATTAGGCGATGTCTTCTCCATGTTTTTCTCTGTGGAACCGAGGAACTTCTAGTTGTTTGAGCTTGTGTTGTAACTCTTAACATTTACTTTGTCTTTATTCAAATAGTTATTCGTTTTGATTGATGAGGCCGAATGAATTCCGAACGTTCATCTGCAGAAAAAAATTCTTATTTCAGGAACCTACCAGTTCGTGTTAGTAGCAGAGACGACCATAGAACAACAAAATACATTTTTGAATAAATACAGCTTATATAAATATAATAAAAATTGAACTGGTGGCTATATCAACGCAGTACTGGCAAGTTGCCTTGGCAACGGAGAAAGATCTGCTCGAATTCCATCACGATAAAAGGCAATATATTTTCTATTTGCTTTAAAGGAAAGAAGTATATTACTTATGAGAAAAGAAGATGGATACGCACTTAAGGCGGCATTCACGTCATAAGTCTAATGTATTTTGAGACAAGAAAATATCGATCCGATTAGCAACATAATAATTACAGCTGTAAGGTTGCTACCATTTTTTGTACCTTTCAACAAGCTATTCATATATTAAATTTTATGTTGTTTTTTTTGTTTTGTTATTCAAAACTCTCTTTTTTGGCGTGAGTCTATTTGTTGCTTTAGCCGGTTCCCAAAAAATGGTCGTTTAATAAATATTACGCGCAAATTGGGTGCGATAATTCACAATATAAGAAACTAATAAAAAAAGCAAGATTTTAGGAGGCTGAATTTAAAGAGTTTTTTGGAATCACTGAACATAAATGCAACCTATTTTTTTTTTTATTGGAGGTTTTACTAAATTTAGTAGCTCAGTGAAACTATTTTTATCCATTCTCAAATAACTGTGATAACCATCTAAATTCATGGTTTTTCTTAAGCCATTCTTTAGCAATCTCCTTTTTTTTCTTTAGTTACCTAAATTAATAGTTATTTCAAAAGCAAGATCTTGCGTCATTACCCGACGACTAAAGGAGACAACAGATTGAGGCCTCGTGAAGACGCAATTTTATAATTCATATTGTCAGGCCAACCAAATCAAGTCACTTTAGCTGTGAAACGTTCGTAAAATCATCCAAGTTTAAAGGAAGTTTAGCATCATCCACCCAACTCATGATAGGACCTGAGGCCGACGTCAATAGAAGGTTGAAATGTTGTCCACATGAAAATTCGATAAAAATCTACCATCACTCTTTTATCAACCTTGGAAAATATCCCAAGAAATTTATATTTTTCACAATCTTTTTATTTATATATCTATTTGTCTTCCAAAGCTTAGCTTCCAAGTACCAAAATATTTCGATCACGAAAGAAGGTCAGGAAACCATTTTTTTTTTTATAATAGTAAAAGCTATTTTAAGACTCCTTCAATCTAGTACAACTGAAGTACACTTATTTAAACGGTTGAGAATTTTTGTCCTTAAAGAGTTGTGACTAACGTGAGTCATATCGCTAGATAGAAATGTTTTTACTGCCGAATCCAAAGAAAGTGGCTCTTCTTTCAGATCGGTCCCACTTTCGTTTGACTGCATACGGCTTTTACGATCTCAGTCGTAAAAATGGTTGAATCGATATGAAGTTCTAAAAGTGCACTCAACAGATCTGTTTCGTGGTGAACATATTTTGGTTTAGAAATAGCAAAGGGAAAAAACCGAAAAAAAAAAAAAAAAATCACGCTTGTTTATGACTTTGAAGCCAGAGAGGTGAAATAGAATGCAACTTAAATATAAAAATATCGTAATAGATTCTCTGGCGTGGTTATTGGGTCAAAATGTTAACAATTTATTTATTTATAACATAATAGCCCTATGGATAGCATTCGGCAGGGGTACTTTCATTGGAGAGGGAGTGTTCCTATACGGACCCTGTTAAAATTTGTACCGTTCAAGGAAAATTTTTCAGTATGAAATTACCGATCTATCATTAAGACAAATTAGACAACGTAAATTGAGTGGCTGGCTTACCTTAATAGCTGGACACCTGATGCTATTTCCAATTTATTAATGATCGATGTTTACGAGACTGATGTTATGAACTTCGAAGTAAATACAGGCACTTCTGATGCCTGAAACCACTTCCATTAGCACACTGTCTAACTCGTAACTGAGAAATATTGAGTGGAAGAGGCCTGGATAAGTTTTAGCGTAAACTCACTGAGGGAAGGTTCGTGATAAAGCCAACAAAACCCTTTACCTAGTCCATGGGCTACCTTAAAAGGCCGTTAACCTCTTGGTTTTAATGAAAAAAACTCACTCTCTTGGATCACCCAAATTCTCATAGATCATTCTATTTTTATTTTTTCTGATTAGCAACAACTTTATTATGATAAAATTACAGTCTGCCTGATTGGGCTATAAGTAATTGTTATAAATTATATCATTATTAGCAATTTACAATTTTCATTCACTCGCTCATTCATTCTATATATACACAGCTCAGAGGCCCCCCAAGTCCACATGGTTGTCACCTACATCGCGTGCGAAGGAAGCGGAGTCTTGGGAAGTCCCCCACGCTCCTTCATCAGGCGCGTCACTGGATAAGAGCCAGTGGAGGCTGAGCAAGAGCGCGAGAGCCACAGACGCTTAGGACATAATTGGAGAAACTGGAGGACTCCCACTGTCACACGTTTATAGCAGGTAACGAGGCCACTGCCGTTTTAGTCTCCGAGGAGGATTATAGGGATGAGTGGTGCAGTGCAATGACTGTGCTAGGGAAGTAAGGTGGTTGGATAAGTTACTATGGAATTTTAAGAACTTGAAAGGGATGAGTTCAAGAATGTAGGGTATATTCAGATCATTATGAAGGTTTTTGTTGCTGACGTAATAAGGGGCATTTACTGTTGTTCTCAGGACTTTTGATTGAAAGGATTGGATGCGCTTGATGTTCGACTTTTTTGCTATCCCCCATAGCTCTATTCCATTTGTCCAGATTGGCTTAAGTCTAACTTTGCTGATAGGTAGTTTCTTTTCTATTGAAACATGGGATGTCCTTTAAAGTAGTCTGTACAGCTGTCCAAAGCGTCTGTTCTTGTCTTTTTAGCCTCGTATGTGGGTTCCATGTCAGTCTATTGCTCGTAGATAATGATTCCCAAATATGTGACTGTGGCCTAAAACCTTTTTTTTCTATTATTAAAGAACATCCACAACAAAAGGTTTAGCTATTTACATCATTTACGGTAACGAATAATTGTGGGTGTACATAATATACAATAAAGGACATATAGTAATACATGAGTCGGGTCATAGGGACAAGAAAAGTTCACTTGGACAAACTCATTGACAGACATGAGAGGGCAGAGGTGGATGCTGGCTCGTTACCTAGCAGTGAGGGATCAGTATTCAGAACGTGCCAGAGGCCAAAAAACCTCAGCAAGGATCGAACCCAGTCAGGTCTCATCAGCAACTCTTCCAGTCGGTCGGCCAATCCTTCTGTTGTTGTAGTTTGTTAGCTGAAGGTGTTCACGGGTCAGAAACTGTGGGAGCTTCGGACTAAACAAGTCACACTCAATGGTTCCAACATTCTGGAGGGTTATGTTTTAAAGGAAACATAATGACGATACGAATAAACATCTGCTCAGGTTTAAAATGAATATATACTAATTCTCTTATATCCATTGAAACATTTTAATCTCTAAAGTCACCCTTTCAAAAACTAAAATCATTGTAAACCGGTGAACTAAAATTTCCGTTAAAATAGAATCTAATGATATCAAATAAACTATTGGGCCTCCAAAAATGCACCAAGCGTATTTTCTAAGCTGAAAAGGAGAGGCTTGACTTTCATTAAGATGCAATTATGCACTGTAAGTCCATATATCTGCCTGTCTGTACCATATTTCTTCATATCTAATTCACAGCTAATTCATTTGATTTCAAATACTATAGGAGTGATCTGTAATGACTCAATGTAAGTTGAATAGTTATATAACTACATGAAAAAAGAAAAAAAAATTAAACGTCAAAAAAGTCTAGACTTTTATCGTCAACTTCGAAGATCCTTAAAGACACAAGTCAAAAAATTATTTACATATTTTAATAACCATGGTTACTAATACATTAGAGAAGAAAAAGCAAAATAATTTACACAATATGGCAAAATGGTCGGAGCCGTCTTTTCAAGTATATTTATAAAGTACATTTATATTTTCATAAGTGATCTTTGATGCAATACTATAGATATTGACATTATTTTTTCTTATTGGAATACTAATTATAAGTGGCCTTGGAAAAACAAAAAATAACATCAAGCATTCGTAGTAAAAAAGTCATTGAGTTTATTTAAATTAATTTTTTTTTTTATTCATTTAATGGGTATTAAAAAAAGTCCTGTAATGTCTTTTTAATATGGTTCGATAGGTTCTGTTAATTGTGTTTCACCCTTTACTTCATTTAAATAGATATAAACAAATGGCAAGGTTCTGATCCACGGGCCAACTAGTTTAATGAGTTATGAATTTTCATGTCCTCGCAACAGAAAGCTGGTTTTAAAAACCACAAATAAACACTAAAAGTAATAAAACATTAATTATAAAGTTGATTCTCTCGCGGTTATATCGAATTTTCTGGTACAAGCACATTCATCATTATTATGACGAATCTTATTATTTATAAATAAGGAATAAAAAATGAAACAATGAAACTTTTTTGAATAGGCTCTCCTTGCAGTGCGAACTCAAGTTGAGGAATTCATTACAGCTACAGGTCAATAAGTGATTAAATAAAATGAAGAAAAAAAAACAATCTAAAATAATTACAGCCCACAGTCGTGAAAGAGAAAAAGTGGTAAAACAGAATTCTTGAGATAAGCAGAAATTAAGAACGTGGGTTAATGTAGTACTTGAACCACTTAACCCTTGGAAAAAGAGGTTAAAGGCTCTTCACCCTTAAGGAGGTGGGTATAATTAAATAGTCTTTTGGATACACGAATGGTCTCGCAAAGGCATAAAACTGGGGGGAAAAAATTAAACTTCTCTATAAATGAACAACTAACCCCCAGAGATGTTTATGCCTGCTTTAGTCCCGAGACAAAATTACAAACAACTTCTTTTCATTTCCTCCCAGTGTAATATCTTTTGCAATTTACATTAAATGTTTTTATTTTCGTCATTTCCGGGTAATCAGTTTATATATTCATATAAATGTGCTCAGACATTCAACATTGTCCTATTAAAGTACAGCTGATGCTTAAAACAAAGGGTGACTCGACAACGCTTTTGTTTTTAGTTGTTAATAGTATTTTGGGACTTTATTGTATTTATATATATTTCTGAACTTCAAGTTAATAGTAAAGTAAGATGTAGTAGATGAATTAGGGACCACATTACATATCTTTTTTCTGACATGGATCTCTTGGGCAAGGGGTGTGTGATCTGTCAGAAGATTATGGAAAGTGCTAGTGCGATTTTGAATGCCCTTATACAAATAAAATATTTTACAAATTACATTACATAGGATAAGGTTCTAAAACTATATAAAAATATATTTTAAAGGGAGTAAATATTTTTTTTTTACCAAAAGTGTTATTTTGGGTAGAAGGAAAATGTTAATGGCTGATTAAACTCCAAAATAATCTTATAATATACGATCTTGTAGTGGTGACCGATGTTTCACACAACACATTTAAGTCTAAAAAAATTATTTATAAAATTTCATTATATACCGCTTTATATAGTTATGTAATTTTTCATTTGTTTTTACTATTACTGTTTCATTTACCATATCGTTTATATTGAGCTTCTGGCATTATCATAATAAATTGGTCACCGCCATGTGGGTGGATCTGAAGTTTTTTAAAATTTTTTTTGAATAATATTAACAAGAAGTCCCATCTGTTCTTATGGAAGACTAGAAGGAAACTAACTGCAACCTTTATCTACAAATTATAACTTAAAATCACAAATAAATGTGGACCACCCCCTCTCATCTGTGAGTTTTAAATTGTAGCTCTTGATCAATTTAGAGAAAACTAACTAATTTATTGCGTCAGGGCAACAATTTTTTTTTCTGATCTATTATTTAAAAAATTTTCTTTTTCCTTCTGCCCATCTTTCATATGATATCTCAACGTACTATTAATAAACATGGAGTGTTATTTAGTGAATTTTCAAGAAGCATTTCGAGAGAGCAATTCGAGAGGGTCGGAAAGCGACAAAGGCGCAATAAAGAGAACCCTGCGCTCACAAGGAGAAAATATGTATGAATGACAATATAATGATGTTTTTTTTCATAGCTCTCAAACTTATAAAAAATAGGATGTGGGAAAAATAAAAGGAAAATTATTTTGGATTGATGGGTGCCTTTCACTAAGGGGAGTCCTATTTGAAGGATGTATGAGAAGGATATGGATGCCTAAAGGAGGTGGGTGGGTTCGGGAAGGTAGTGAGAGTCTACTTATGGTGGAGCCTAGGGGTACTAGACATTAATTTGAAGTCGGCCAGGTCATACCTGGCCTCACCTCTGAAGGGGGCTGCACTGAGTCGGCCTATCGGCCGGGAGATCGACCCACCCTGAGCAGGTAGAACGGGTCATGGTGCTTCGGTTAGGTCGACTGGGAGATCGACCTCGATCTCTCAGCTGGGTGTGGATCGTTCAGTCCCCTTCAGGGTTCTATGAGGTCTATCTGTCTCCAGGCTTCGGCGGTCCAGCAATGTGATGTCCTAATTATATTAATAATGGAAGCTAGCCAATTAATAAATGCGGGTAATTACTACTCATAAGAAAAGAGTAATACAAAAAATAAATTTATATATTGGATTTTAAGCAAATAAATGATCAATCACTTGTACTAAATAATAGTAATTAAACTTTTGAAATTATAAAATAAAAACATAATAACCTTGAACAGGATGAGGTTGAACGAGAAGGACTCAGATATGAACTGATTTTATCGAGAGGAGCAAGCTAACAAGAGAAGTTCCTACGTTCTTCACGAAGCTATGATGAGTATAAAAAACAAGAGGTTTAACATTTTGGTAAAACAACTGTAGGTCTGTGTTATAGGTCCAAAATTTATGGTTCAAGGGCCCAAAAAAATATTTATAAGTTATACCGTTTGATTCTAAGACGTAATATAGCTTAAAGACCTAAAATATACATGGCTGTGATTCAGATGATAAAATGAACACGACCTTATTCCCTTCCATAATGATCAACGAAACGGTCAATCATACCTAATTAGTAATTACTAACCTAACTAAGGGTAAGTAGTAATATCTTATTTCACCATCTTTAACTGTTAGTCATGTCTTAATCGATTACAAACTTGATCATATGATCAAAATAGCTTTGGAGTTATATCACTGTAGTCAATGTCATGAGTTGTGTGCAGGCGTCAATGTTTAACTTTTCTTTATAAATATGTTTCTATTCGGTGATTCAATATAGCTCTTCTAGTCATAATCCTGCAGGTATTGCTATTTCTGATATTTTATCCCTCATTGCGAATTGGAACATAAGGTAAGTACTTTCTATTTCGTGACAATACTGCTAGACAATAACTAACAATACTACTAGACAATAACTAACAATACTGCTAGACAATAACTAACAATACTACTAGACAATAACTATTTCCGTTTCATTTGAGGACTAGGGGCCATCTTCAATTCACAATAGCTACAGTGAGAGGCTAAAAAAGTGGGCACCTTTCAAAATATGTATTTAACCAGTCGTTATTGAAAAACTTATTTATTTTTTTCGTACTGTTGCTAAAATTTATCTAAAGTCTAAAACAATGATAAAATAAAATAAAATATGGAAATGAACATTATAAGCACACAAAGAAAACATTAGTACTTTTTGTTTTTGTTGATTTTGATCTCTAAACTTTTAAATTCGCAATGATGTTTCTTTTTTACTCACATTTGATCAGTTAATTTTCAATTTTATTTATTTTAACATAAAAACATTTAAATTTTATTTAAGAAAATACTTTTAAGTGCAGAATAAATTGTGCGTGCGGAATAATTCCGTTGTTGAAAGATTGAAGAAGCCAAGCATATGTGACAAGAATATTAAATATTCAAAGAACTACTGTTAAAAGGACGTTCCATCGTTTCCAAGAAACAGAAGAATACTCAAGAAGACTGTCTCGGGACCAAGAAGAGGGATGAGCGGTTTTTAGTGTTGAATATTCTTAGTAATCGTCATTTCTACTGATGTGGTGGTGAGGCATCAGGTAAGAGAAGTAAATGTTAGTTAGTAATGCGAAGACTTTCTGCGGATGGCTTAAGAGCAAGTATTGCAACCAAGGGATAAGGCATAAGGTATTGCACCATCCAATACCACTCCTAATAAACACAAGAGGTGGAAACACAACCAATGAGTTTAAAATTAATTAAGTGAAATACTTAATACAATTTCTTTGAAATACCAATGCTTTTTATTTTATTTATACTTTTAATATTCCTAATATGTATGGTTAATATGGCCTGATATTTATTATAAGACAACTCCATAAGATTTTGCGAGACAAGACATTAACAGGACCATGGAAGATTAGGGAAAAGTTATTTTTTCAGACGAATCACTGATTTGTCTGCGATTCCCTAACGGCCGGGAGAGTGTTTAAAGAAGAATTAATGGGCAGTAGACGGCTGCAACATTTTCACGAAAAACAGGTATGGAGGAGGAGGAATTGCAACTTGGTCTGGAATTAATTTGGAAAGTGAGACTGGAATCAATGTTATAGAGGGGTCTCTAACAGCCGCTGGCAACATAGAGGGCTGTTTCAAGGCTGTTGCCCAATTTGCACCATACGTTGGGGATGAACGTTTGTTTATCCACGATAATGCACGGCCCCATACATCAAGAATGGTTTCCCAATACCTGAAAAACCTTTCAGTCCGATGTTTAGAGTTGACATCACATGTAGTCCACATCTAAACTCTATTGAACATCTGTGGTATGAGTTGTCAAGACGAATAAAGAGACGACCAACTTTACGAGATCGCTTCAGGAGTTAAGGGTTGCCCTAACGGAAAAATACCAAAATATTCCTCAGAGGTTTTGTCAAAACCTAATTAGGTCAATGGACCATATTAATACCACTCTTTAAAAACACAAGAGGTGGAAACACAACCAATTAATTTAAAAATACTTAATACAATTTCTTTGAAATACCCACTGCTTTTTATTTAATTTATACCTTTAATATTCCTAATATGTATGGTTCATATGGCCTGATATTTATTCTGAAAGTACATGGAGGCGGACTGGGTGGCCACATTTTTTGCCTCTTAGTACAACTACTGAGACATTTTCCTGTAATAACGTTTTTGAAGTTTATTAATACTTCTGATTAAAATGCTAGAAAACCATCAGGTCAAATTATAAGGAACAAGGCTTTAAATTAAAAACATATATCAGTAAAAAGTTTTGAATTTGTTCTAACTGTCTCAATATCAATTAGTGCAGTGTAGGCCGGTGCTATGGTTTCCTCCAGATAATAAATCGCAAATGAAGTAGAGCCGTAGTTTTTTACAGCCGACGTCTCTAATCCGGAGAGCGGACGCGGCACTGCCGGATAGATAACTCAGGTGGTTGTCAGGGCCAGCCACGGTTGCCGGAGGTGGCTCACTTAATAGCGGGCTTGAAAAAGAGCCGGGCTTGGCAAATTATAGCTGCCGGCCTGTATAAGCCCGGGGATATCCCGGGATCGCTGAGCCTGTAGGGATTTTGGTGGCTAATTCAATTCTCACTGATGAAGTGTCGAGGGTTTCGGGCTTGAGCGTCGCTTGACAAGCCGGAGCAGTCCCGAATGATCAGCTTTTCCATTCGGGAGTGCTTTGCTTTGGAACTTCTATGTTACATCGATGCTGTCCTCAAGGTGAGTGACTCTACTCTCATTCTTCAGGCGTGAATGATACTGGAATTATATTGATTATAATTCAATCGGAATGGCATTTATTTCAAATTAAATTAGATTAGCTGACTCCTTGGTTGAATATAGCAGAAGTATACAGGACCAACCAAGAGACCTGATTGTTCTCCCATTTACACAATAATGACCATATCACAAAAAGAACTTCCGAGATATTAAAAAAATATTAAATTTTGAGACAACAAAAAATTGTGTTTTTAATAAATTTAACTTTTACACTCTTCGTCAGCCTCCACTGGCTCGTATCCGGTGACACGGATGACTGAGAAGCGTCTACCTGAATTATGTTCGGAAAATGCTATCATTCCGTACGAGCAGACAGGTTTTCAGGCTCATCTGAGTACAGAACATCCGCTTGTGAAGGTACAGTCAGAGGCCACTCTCGGTATTAACAAGAATACAGCAACTGCTATGATCTCGTTGGACTGCACGCAGACTTTCGACTCAGTGTCCCACGGGATGCTGTGCCGACAGCTTTGTGACTGGGAATGCCCAGAGCAGCTATACACCAGTTTCGTTCTTGAAGAACAGATCGGTGAGGGTACGGGTGGGTGATTGCCTCTCTAACCCATTTCCTCTGACTTGTGAAGTTCCTCGAGGTGCGGTTCTGTCTCCGGTTCTTTTCAGCATGTACACATCTGAAATTGTTGGGACAAACTATCAGAAAGCTACTGTAATCGCTTTCGCCGACGACATTGCCGTTTACAGCAGCAGCATGAGTGCACAAGGAGCTCTTACACAGGCCGAGTCAGTTTGTAACGTAATCAGTGACAGACTGGGCATGTTAAACATCAGTGTAAACGCCGGGAAGACTCACTGCGTTATCTTCTCCCTCCAAAAGGGGAAAAAATCCTTGCCAAAACCGTATAGTATAGGAGGGCAAGAGAACTCACCAGCTTTCTCAATGCACTATTTGGGTATAAAAACGGATCGGCATCTCCATTTCTCTACTCATTTTAGTAATAAAATAGAAAAAGTACGACAAAGGTCTTACCGGCCATCGCACTTGCTAACTTCACCCAACCCGTCGATTCGTCTCAAATTGATGATATATAAATGTGTCCTCGGGCCAGCTCTTCTGCACGGTGCCCCACTATTTACCCACTTGACTGACAGCCAAATGTCTCCAACATTTCCAGAATGGGATCATGCGAAAAGTGGTCCGACATGCCTCTTTCGAAAGGTTGAAGAACGCTGATCTGCACCCGTTGCTTGGTGTGCCGTCGGTGGGTAAGTTCATCCACCGGAGACACATTAAGTTTTTTGACTCGTTGCAGCACCTGACAAACCCAGTGTTTAACACTATAGCCCCACCACCACTCCCGCATTGATGGCAACAGACTGTCGGGGAAAAATCAGGTTAAGAAATAGTATGTAAGTTAGTTTTAAGGTTGATCAAAAAGGTGAGCCCCATCACCTTTATAAGTCAGTTTAGTCCAGTCACGTATAATGTATATCATTATAACTGTTTATTCATTATATAATTTTTATAAAATAACAAAACCTGTACATAATGTAGTGATGCTACAGGAAATACAGAATAATTTGTAAATAGATTCGCCTGAGGATCTATAATTATATATAATTATCTGTGAATTTGAAGAGGCTATGAAAAAAACAAACAAAGAAACGGTGGAGGACTTCTCTTCTTTCGCATGCGAGGGAGGAGACAACCATGTGGATTTTGGAGGTCTCTGGGCTGTTTGTAAATAATGTATAAATGAGCGAGTGAATAAAAATTGTAAATATATATAATATGAGAAAATTTATCACAATTACTTATTGCCTAATAAGGTAGATTTGAAGTTTCAATACAATAAATTTGAAGTTTGGTTTGGAAGCATAATGCTACTTAACAATTATTTCCATGAAACTCCCGAGTCCAACGAGTCGGAATATTTATTTACTTTCCGCATGAAATATATAATGACCCAATTATTAGATCGAGCTTATTTTAGTTTGGTAATAAAATAATTGGTAGCTTCCCCCGTCACATTAGATGTATATTTAGTTTTACCTCAATTATTTTAGCATTGATAATGGGCCAAAATTAACTGTATGTAATCTGTATCCCATTATTAAAGATAAAATAATAATACAGGTAAAAAACAAAAAAAAAAGTATTGGCTGAGGCTACCAATTCTTTGATGAAGTAATTGAATCTGGCACGATTCTTTAAATTTTTGTGTTGACTTTAGCCTGATAAACTAAGAAGCTAAATAAGTGATGTACCGATTATGGCAGTAGATGTCTCAAAACATCAATTTAGACAAAAAAACTATCAGTTTAGTATTTCTTTTTCATTTTTTGGTCCCATTATTTTAACGCAAGAGCCCAAAACCAAATTCTGCAAGATAAACCGTATTCGATTATCTTGTATTTTTACACAAAGAGTTCATGTTTATGAGCAATCTTAATGCAACACTCTGTGCACTGCAACACGCTATTTTCTTTAAGATTAATAAGTATTAACTTTAAAATTTTTAATTAGAACTTTGATAAATATAAAATTATACGATTTTATAAATTTGATAACAATTTTATTAGCAATTTTTTTATTTCTTTACTCAATTATTTTTTAATATTCCTGAATTGAGATTTAACCTTGTATTATTTTGTTCCTTATGACACCTTCTCTTTCTATCCTTGCAAATCGTTCCATACATTTAATGCATTAGCAAAGCTCTTGATAAACTGACTCAACTTCGAAGATAACGTACGATATTCATGTAAAATTTTTTTCAAAAACGTGAAATAATGATATTTTATTTTCTCTCATTTAAAAAAGAATACCATTTAATTAATTGTAATATTATACTTGGACCACAGGTCTCTTTATCAAGCCTCACCATTTACGCTTGTCAACATACGTTTCAACAAATTAAATGGTCAGAAATTTATTAATAACAATAGCGAAGTTTTTCACCCAGCAGCAGAGCTAATGTAACGCGTACTATTTTTTATACTTGTTTGATATTCTGTAAATACTTAAAAAAACTTTTCCGTCTGTATATGATTGATTTGTTTAAATTGATCTGATACTGACAAATAAGAGATAGCTATTAATGATGTTCATGCTTATGACATAATAAGAGTAGGTAAGCAGAAAATCAAAATAAACAGAAATACTGAAACAGGCTCACAATGATAATTATCCGAATCCATTAAGGATATTAATACTACATCAGCCTAATCTGGGCATTATTACTGCTGATGATGAGTGATGTTCAAAATCAGTCGATGAGGGTGGCACATTAATAACACCGATCAGCCATACAAATACCAAAATACTAATGCGCAGGACGTTCTCTAATTATAGAGGTTCAGTGGAGATCACCTATGCCAGTAACTGTATCCTTTAAGACCATACACAGCGAGTACTAATTAGCACTTCCATCTCGACAAAAGGCTGACCAGGAACCCACATACCAGGCTAAAAAGAAAAGAACTAAACAGACGACTTGGACAACCTACTGACTAACTCAAAGGGCATCACATCTCTCAATAGAAAACAAATGTAGTGACTCAACTACATAAGTGTTAAATCACCCTATACTCTGGTGCATATATAATGTATTATAATTAGATGTAAAATATGATTTTCTGCTATTAAATCATGGAGAGGCCGGTAGCCGTGAAACAAGTAACAGAGGGTTGAAGGTCCTGCTATAAAACCTGAGAGGGTAAGCCACGTACCCGTAATAAAACCAACACGGTAGACCTCTGGTCACCGTCCGGCGGTCAGAATATCATTCCATAAACAGTCCTTTAGGGGATGAGCGATCACGTACCTCGGTAGGTGTGACATCATAAAACACACCCTTTTAGACCAATAGTCAATAACTTAAGAGGGATTGGCCACCTGGGCATCATAAAAAACACCCTTTCAGCCGGCTCCGCCTTCCACTAAAAAGGGGATACAATATTTAAATCAGGAAGCTTCGCCCGGTAAAGACACTCTTCTCCAGTCTCTGCATCTAGACAGCCGCTATCACCCGGTCGCAATACTCCAGGGCCCCGGGGCCTTGGAATCTTCTACTAGTCTACTCTCTCTCTGCCACACCTCTGGGCAGTCACCTCGTCTCACAGCCTCTAGTAGACCCTCTGACGACTTGTACTATTACTCTGCCGATCTCCCACCCGAACTCTGAAAACTGGTCTTATTCTTTACGAAACCTCTGAACCTCTCTCCTGAACACAGTGTATTGTCGGGACACATCTCTATCAATAAATGGAGTCAGATATTAACGCCTACATGGAACATGGTCCATGTTATAAACTACAACAATCCACACTTGTCACCAGGGCTAGAGTGATCAGGCACTCCCCTAGTGACGCCCCCGAAGATTGGTGACCCTCGACGTGAACAAAAAGTCCGACGTGATCAAGAAGTTCGACGTTATCAAGACACCCAACAACAAATAACTAATTTACAAAGTTATACTCAAGCCAATTTGGACATACGGAGTAGAGCTATGGGGGACAGCAAAAAAGTCGAACATCAAGCGTATTCAATCCTTTCAATCACAAGTCCGAAAACAATAATAAATACCCCTTATTACGTCTGCTACAACACCCTTTATAACGATCTTAATATACCCTACATTTTTGAACTCATCCCTTCCAAATTCATGAAATTCCATAGCAACCTACCGTACCACCCTAATCCCGTAGCATAGCCATTGCACTGCTCCACTCGTACCTATAATCCTCCCTCCTAGGAGACTGAAACGGCAGTGGCCTCGTGACCTGCTATAAATGCGTGACAGTGGGAGCTCTGGCAATGGCCAGTTTCTCCAATCATGTCCTGAGTATAACTAAAAATTAGCACCCACTGCCAATCAACAATAAAGCAAGTGGATATAGTAACCGTTTAGATTTGAAACTCTTCACCAAGAAAGAGGAATAAATGATAATCAATACCGGAACGAAGGAATGAATTCTAACTTATAAAACTCAACCAAGAAGAAAAATAACATTATGAGTTTTCCAGGAAGTATTCCTAGCAATAAGTTACATCTTCCCGTTATCTTCCATTTATCTCTATACACCTCACTCACAGCATTCCACTCACCACAGCCAATACACATTCATACCAATATTGTAATAATATCTTTATACTCAATAACATAACAGTCTAAATCATGTGTATAGTATTTTTTACCCGGTCAAGTATTGAGGCTTTGGACAATATGGAAAAATCGGTTTTATTATGGTGGGGGTATTTAGCAGATAAAAAACAGATTGGTGAAATAAAAGCTGATCTGTTCAGATCCTCGTCTTGTTAGCAACAAAATTTCATGTATAAGACGTTTATAATCCTCTTTAAATACTCAATTACACATTGACACTGAGATTAGTGACTCAATTATACAATGTCTATCGGTTTTATTGTTTTATCGTTGCTATATGGGTGGGATAAGCATCAGTAGATTTTCATTGTGAAGACTAGTCTATTCACAAGACTGGCCATTTGAGTTGTACAATACAAATGTCCTACTCCAGTTTTTCAGTTCTGAATGATTCATTCAGTATCGTTGTCATTTACTACTTCCCTCACAGGAGTCGTCACAGGAAAAGCGGACAAATTACTGGACTTGTTTGTTTTTCTCATTGTCCATGATTGGAAAATACATCAGCGACTGGCTCTTCTGACAGATCAGAAAAACTGCACTAGAAGACAGATTGTCGAGCTTCCATGGACCTCAATCATGCCAGCTTGGGTTTCATGGAGGCTCATCGGGAAGTTCCGACACTACCCGTTTTGGTCACCGATTATTGGAAGGGAAAACATAAGAAAAAATTGGAGAAAAGAATAAATACTTCCGCATTTTACTATTCAAAGATAATATACCATATAAGGTTTTTTGTATTCATTGAATTGTTTTTTAAACTATTTTGTAGCGATCCCGCCTAACGCTCAATGACTCATGCTATAAAATCAATAATAGATTATAACCAATTTATATGATTGTAGACCCTTATAAACCTCATAATTATGTACATAAATTAAATTTAAGTGGTAAACTTCAATGGATCTTTCTTGCTATGGGGTTAGTCCTAAACTTGACTCTTCTATGAACAGTATAGATTATACCAAACAAATAATCTTTACTGAAAATGAGGTCATTGATAAAACTCTAACCGAAAATTCAAAGGAACCTAAAGGAAGAAAATTCCCACACAAACTAAATCCTATCAATTGTTAATTGAGGTTTAACAACCAACCGAGGTAAGACCCATTTGAAATTCTAATTTCGATGGAAGGGAGGGGGGTTCGCTAAGGAATACCCATTCCCTTAACCCCCCCTCCAGCCAAAGGAAATAAGGATTTCCCCCCTGGAAGACTCTGGATACAGACCGCATGCTGTTCTGATTGCTTGTTACATCTGTACTGGGTTCCTTAACGGGATTAGTCTGTCGGCCGCTTTGAACTCCGCTCTGCAACAGTACTGCTCTACTTGCTGCTCCTAATTAATGGCCAAGCACCGAAGGACGAGGCTCTACTTTAAAACAGGGAACAAGGACTGGTGGCAGTATGTTTGTTACAGTTGTTGGGTCTGTTTTTATGAATTTTAACATTCGTTTTTAAAATAATAATGAGATCCAATCATTATTATTTGTGGCAAAGCTAGGTTCACCCTTGGAGTGAGTACATTCAATTCGTAATTAATTGTTTTTTCTATCTGTTGAATATTTTGGAAATTCTTAAATCGTTACCGTCTCTAACCATGAACAAAGCATTTGAATTTCGATTCGGATCTTAATAAGTAGCTTGGCTGTGACAGGATATAAGGCAATAATAAAAGGTAATATCATAATACATGATATTCTCACTGGAAGATACGAAAGTGTTCTCAAATTCGGTTAAAATACTACTTCTTTATTTATTATATTTAAAATTTATTATAAATTTTGAGCAACAACTTGAAGTATGGCTGTTTGTTAAAATGAAAATGATTGTATGAAAATCTCTCTTACTCTCTCACTCTCTCTCTCTCTCTCTCTCTCTCTCTCTCTCTCTCTCTCTCTCTCTCTCTCTCTCTCTCTCTCTCTCTCTCTCTCTCTCTGTCTCTCTTTCTCTCTCTCTCTCGCTCTTTTTCTCTCTCTCTCTCGCTCTTTCTCTCTCTCTCTCGCTCTTTCTCTCTCTCTCTCCCTCTCTCTCTCTCTCTCTCTCTCTCTCTCTCTCTCTCTCTCTCTCTCTCTCTCTCTCTCTCTCTCTGTCTCTCTCTAAAGCAGTTCAATGTGTATGAAATTAGTATTTTGTTTATTTAGTGAAAATGTTCTTGATTAATTAGTTTAGTGTCAGACCTACTACTGGAAATTGTTCACAATTCAATCGTTGTATGCATAATTGTTCTTGGAAGCTGTTCACATCTAGTCACCTCACGTTTTGTATTGTTTTCTAACGGCAAAAATGAACCAGCTGACGATCTATCCTACAGAGTGAGCAGAAGATAAGTTCGTTCGCAGAAGGTTTGATGAATTATCCATTAGACGAGGCTGAGGCCCCAGCCCAAGATAAAATTACAACTGCTTTGTTTCGGGGCGGAGACGCCGGTAAATTTTCTGCCCTTCCCCATTACCAGGGTCACGCGATCCTTAGTGGGTCCGAGTCCTGCTCAAACATTTACAAATGCCACTCAAGTGCGTGTCACACTTTTTTCTCGGTCCGTATTTTCTTCCCCACTCATCACGAGCAGGAAATGTTTTGTTCCATCTGATTAGTGTCGTGAAGTCATGATCATCTTAGCTTTTTTTTTTTTCCTTAGCTCTCAAATTTTTAAGATTATTGATAAGGGAAAAATAAAGGAATATTTGGGTTGAGCGGATCCTTGTACTAGGAGTACCTGCTTGAAGGTGGAGTGAGGGAATTAAGGAGTGTGGGAAGCCTCGGTAGAGGTGGGAATGTTGCGGTGCAATGGTGAGAGTCCACTGAAGGCTGAGCCTAGAGTCTCTCTAGGCATGTAGTGCGAGCTCATTCAGTTGGATAGCAGTGATGGGTGTCCGTTAGAGGCTTGTTGTTGGTTGACCAAGGGCCGTAATGTCCACCATTTGGTCTGCTTTCCCAGATCGAGAGAGTTGCCATCTTCCGGTAGTGGTGGGGGTGTTAGGTCTTAAATAGGGGGGTTTTGGCAATGTTTCATCGAGTCGAAGAACTTGATGTGTCTTCTTCTGATGGCTTCGGTGATGGTGGGGACCTCGAACTTTTCGTGGATATCAGAGGTTATTTAATCAATTCACTAATAAAGAACCTATGTTTAAAAAAGTATTTATTCAACGAGTATAAATCACTAAGAAATGAAGGACCTTCCTCTCTCCAACAGCTTCATTAATTTATATCTGATCAAATAACCATCCCGACATGTGCTGTAGTTGCCACTAGCTTACACCCTTAGGATGACAGGATAGTCCATCGAAATCGTTGAGGTAGAAATAAATGAAGCTGTGGAGAGACTGCTCGTGTTTTATTTCTTAATATATACAACCCATATCAACACCACGCTATCAAGAAGACGCAATATTTTTGTATGCACTAAGCGTGCGATGGTCTACCTCTTTCTAATGATTATCCTCCTTCACTTAATTATGAACTTAATTGTCTCGTTTGAAATACTGCTACTACTTGACGAAATTCGGGAAATAAAAAACAGTAGATCCGTGGACCTCATTAATTATGATTTATAGACGCGAAGGAGTTCTATTAAATCGAAAAAACTTTTTACAAAAGAAGAACTCAATACTGCAACGCACATACGGTTAACCAACAATAGCTATTGTACTTCCAAAAAAAAACAACAAAACAAATTGTTTAACGAACTTATAAACCTCAATATGTATTGTGATTTGTACTAAATTAAATGATTGTAAGCAAATATTACATTTGTTATTATATATAGTACTAATAACAAAAGTAATTCAAGAACAATACTGAGAATCGTTGATTAAAAATACACTAATTTAAACCTTCTTGGTTATAAACACGTGACAGTGGGAGTCCTGGCAATGGCCCGTTTCTCCAATCATGTCCTGAGCGTCTGAGGCTCTCGCGCTCTGCGTCAGCCTCCACTGGCTCGAATCCAGTGACACGGCTGACGAAGGAGCGTCGGGACTTCCCAAGACTCCGCTTCCTCTTTCGTATGCGAGGGATGTGACAACTATATGGATTTAGGAGGCCTCGGGCTGTCTGTAAATATTGTGTGAATGACCGAGTGAATGATGAGTTGTAAATATGGTATGAATGAGAGCATTTATCTAAATTACTTATTGCCTAATGAGGCAGATTGTAATTTTAGCACAGTAAAGGAAATTAAAAAAAACATAAGCATAAAGTCGTCTTTATTATTTTTTATGTATTAAGATGCCCTGGATTTTTGATTTTCCAAAATTGACCACCTGTAATTTTAATTTTTATTAATTTAAAATACCAAACACTCCTTTAGCCAATGAGAATGAGCTAGGTGGCGTTGAAGGAAAGGTTAGTTCACGCCCAAGCCAGGAGAAAAGGACGCACTCCCGTAGTGATCAGTTATCTTAAAATTCTTGAAGAATAACTATACTGCGAAGGATTCTACTATTAACCTAGTAGAGGAGCACGCTTCAAGAAAAAAACACTCCAGATGTAGTACTTACCAACGACCAATGAAAAGAAAAATTATTGAAATTAAAGAAAAATATACAGTAATTTTTCTATTACATTTTCACATGGATAACTTTTGTCCATTACGCAAAATATCCAAATTCATAAATCAACTTTCTGCCCTCCATTTATATAAAGTCGTTAAAAAATTCACTGCGTCATTGAATATTCAAAATTGAATTAATATAACGATATTACAGCCCGTGCTTAGAAAATGGTTTTAATAAAGGACATATTCAGAGGGTCATCCGGAGGGTCCAATCCTCTGGAAGAAGGAGCCGATAAAATGCGGCATTATCGGTTTTTACAAACCCACTCCCACGAGGGGTGGGGGTTTCTGGTTTCAATTTAAACCCACCTTAACTGCCCAAACCGAACCTTAGCGCGGCCTTAATCCCACAGCGCCGTTTAACTACCACCGCCAAATATATTACTGCCAAATTGCTCATTTCATTCATTGAAACCTCCCTCTAACAATTTATTGGAGTCCATTCATCGCTCGGAACGAGCTCTCATAACAAAATACCTGAATTGCTGCTTTCTCGTGTGTGTTGGCCCATTGTCTTGTTTACAACCCGGAACGGTTTCCTATGCAAACGGGAGCGTCAAATCGTAAGAGCAGAGTGTTATCCAGTAATTATTAATCCAATTAGGATGGGTATTCAAATCCTAAGAAATTTATATAATGAGGAGATAAATTGGTTTTTACTTCTGGATGAGGGACCTAAGTGAGCTAGATATCCGTGTGCTTAGAATATCCCTTATATATGTCAGTATTCGGTAGCTCATCAACGATAGTTATTGCTTTGAAGTTGAAAGTGAGATTTTTACATACAAAAAAGACCTATAATAATATTTATTACAGGATTTTGATGAATTAAATTCCAAAATTGATCTTGACATCCTATAAGGTCATATCAAATTATTATGATGACCAAATGACCACCGTATTATTAATCTTTGTATAATTATTTATCATAATACATGTTGTAGTTAAAGTCAAATACTAGTTTGAATTAATCCTGGTACAATAATATTCTCTTTTTTTGTCATACATTTATTATTTGAGTCTTATTACATTAGCCCCTCATTACATTGAGTCACTTTACATGTATGTATTTATGTTACATGTTATTTTTTCATATAATTGTATAATTTTTAAACTATGAACCAAACGTATTAATTTAATGAAATAATGAATTAAATTAATGAATTAAAATTAAATGAAAATTGAGATAACAATATATGAGGTGTAATATCTGCACAATGGTGTACGTTAGAAACACGAGGCTGTACATTTAGGGCGTACAGACAAATATAAAAAAAAAAAAGTTTCTTCCATACTTGAACATTTTCCATGAAAGTAGCCATCCTTCATTATTGATTTTTAATAAATAATAAAGCTCACGATGTTCCACATTAATAATAAAGGTATTTTAATTCCACCACAGACACAGTATTTATGCTGAATTCTCTCAGATTATCTACAGTACCACCGAAGCATTTAAGGAACCGACACACTCACGTAATATTACATTCTCTGCTATTTGATAGCATTATGACCCCATCATAAAAATGGTGTTTTCAAAAGCAACAAGGGGTATCTGACCTGGTCGTACATTTATAAGGAAAATATCATCTTTCAGAATCAATGTAGTTCGAAAAGATAAATGTTATTTGATCATAAAACTTTCATTCAGCTCTGCTGTACGGTGCCCCGCTATACACTTCACTCACTTAACTGAATGTATTCTATGACTCCAACCCCATTCCCGTGTCTATGCCAACAGGCTGTCCGGGAAAACTAGGTTAAATTAGTTATTTAGATTTAGGTTAGTATTAGCACAGCTCATTCTTAAGCCCTATCAGTTTCTATGCTCACACACCTTGCATTCTCTACATCTGCCTACCATAGAAAAATTCTTTAAACCTAACACATTATGTAAAATGTAGCGACGCTGTAGTAAATGTAATTAGTACGATGTGAATTTATGTAAATCCATATTGTGGAATCTGTAACTCACTCTGTGTATATTGAATAAAGGGGTTTGAAAAAAAAAATATTACATATGTGACTGTAGCTTGTGTATCTTATTTATTCTGTTACTGGATCCTAAAACATTATTTCGGCGGTAAGCCATCGAAGACAACCAACGAATTTATTTGATCTGAAGCTGCTTCGATAGAATATTAAATACTCAAATACTTTCCTTGTACTGCTTAAGTATTTATTGCAGGATAGTGAAAAAAAATATGCTGGGTTTGAAATAATCTCAGACCCATAACTGATCCCTTAAACACTGCTTTTAGCCCTACCCAGCTTGTGAATTGTTTTTTATTTTTACTGATGATTTATTATTTCCTGCCTTGTAGGAAATGAAAATTCAAGAGAAAATATGAAATTTCAAACAACTTTTCTATATTAACTATTTCATACCGTTTTAAGCCTGCATAATGAGCCCTAGAGTATTGAACGACATACGAATAAAAAATACGGACGCAGCGGATTTCAAATCTAAATGGTAAAAGGAAAAATTGGTAGGCTCTCTGAAAAAATATCTCATTTTCATTCGAGGAGATACGTTTATGAATAATTTAAACTGGGAGAACTCGCCCCGTGGATTTTCTCTCGTGTTTTGATGAAAACCATTGGTAATTTCGAAGCAGTTACCGTTTACCTGATCTTAAATTATTTGTTTACATGACCTTTACTCCATATTTGGCGTCTAATAAAAGAGGTTTTGGGGAAAAAATCCGTGAGAGATTCTGTCACTGCGAGTGTTCCCGTCTCGTTTTCGTAATTAACACAACTCGATTTTATATTCGTTATATTTGATTGAGTGTTTTTTTGTTGATTTTCGTCAGATCTTTTATGATGAGTCATGCAAAACGTTTGTCGGAGATTGAAAAAGCGATGTACGATCTCTGCGAGTAGCATATTAGGTTTTCCGCATATTTTTATGATTTATATAAGATTATATTTATTCATTTATGTATGACTTAGCGATTGTCGTCGATTCCAGACCCTGGTCCTCATTAATGCCGGGTTCCCACTGGGCGTCAATCACGTAAGTGAGTATTTTTGATACACTTAATACAGATTAAGGAAATTAATTACATACAAATTAATTTTGTCTTTACAACTCGCGAGAGATGCATTTATTAATGAATCGTATTAAAAAGGTAATCGCTTAAGTTGGCTCCTGATAAATTTTATTAATTTATAAATTCATATATCCTTTTGGAGTGTTCTGGTATTTCTGTTTTTTCACGAGAAGTATTTACTACTTGTTCACAACGACGTTCCTTATATACACGTAGAGCGAGGCGAATAATCTGTCCACCGCTTAAATGTAAATTTCACCGGCTAAAATATTTCATTATCAACAATAAACTAAATCGTATTAAAACTAAAATTCATTCGCTCTACCTGGTCGTATACATATAATTTAACAAGTGACATCAAGTTGATAAAAACACATAGAAAAGAGGTGGAAATATTACCAATAGAGCTTTTTTAACTATTTTTTTTTTTCAATTTTATTGATTTAATTAAAGTTTTGAAAAATATCCACTATCTTTTTTTTACAAAAAGAACTTTATTTAAATATTAAGTTGTACTAATCACTTAAAATTGCCATTTCGTGAAATAAAAAAAAACAATTAGTTGAAGTGTTGACAAAAAAAGAGAAGCTTATTGAAGCAGTTCGGAATTACATTGAAAAGGTAATCTTTATCTTGGCCCCAGATAAAATTTTTTTACAAACTCCTTTGTGCGTTACTATCTTTGATGTGTTAATTTAAATCCATTTTTGCTCCAAAGCTGACACGTTTTTTATACTACCAGTTGAGATGTAGAATTAACTTTTAAAACAGTGGCAGAGGATTCTCGCATTAATCAGTAGCAACACTGCTTCGTCATCTCAATATAGTTCTTCTGACATGCCTGTTTCTATGCACCTGATCGGTCGGGGACAAGCCTGGTGTTGCTTCCTCCTACATTCTTGATACATGACCAGTTCAACGTAGTCGGGAAAGTTCAAAGAGCTCGAAGAAATCCTACAAAATTAATTTTGTCTTTATATCTCGCGAGAGAACGGTTCACGACTCTTCCTTTTAGTGATCGGCTAAGAACATAAGTCTTACTTTCGTGATTCACGCCCCGTGGGAACCCGGCATTAGAAGTTCTCGACATTCTAAATGTGTTGAAGATTGTCAACTGTTATTTTTCTTCACTTTTATATTATCTATCACAACATTCATATGCAATGTTTTTTTAATTATGATACCTTACTAAAATGAATCTAAACTATGTTTTGTTAAAATTAGTTTGGGGTTTACTGATTAATATAATTTTTGCTAGTTTATAAAATCATGTTACTTATTCATTTATCTTTTAAAAATAATACAATAATTTTATATGCCATTTAAAAGATCATTATTTGATCATAGAAATATTAATGAGAGATATCATCGCGCTCAAGTTCTCATGTCTCACTTTTCCTAGAGATTTCCGCAAGTTTTAACAGCAACAAAAGAGACGTGGAATTAAAACTTCATCAGTGCCAGACTGGATCAACAAAACTGGAATGGACCTGGAGAACCGTTAACTAGCTCTCTCGGTTAATTAGACTATGCAAACTTTATAAGTTATCAAACAAATGGTTAGCCATAAAGTCAAAGCGTAATTAACCTTATCTAGGAAAGTATAATTAGCACCATGGAACACTCTTTTGTTTTTGATTATTTACTTCATCGAAGCTACAAATAATCTGCTATCTGGGCTATGCGGACTGAAAAAACGAAGAAAAAGGGTACGTTAATGAAAGTGATATATTATAGTTTAAATAGTTATGTTCTAATTTCAATCATTAATTAGTAGCAGTGGTTTATGTAATCAGGCTCAAAACAACAATGTGCGCCTCCCTCGATACATACAAGTGCAGATGCATTTATGGGAAAAAAATGAAAATTCGATTGTGGTATTCTTCTACCACTTAATAATCTAAGAGTTATTTATAAGCTAAACGCGAATTTAGTTATCAGTGGATTATGTTTTGGAAAACCTGTATGGATTGATAAAAGAGTGAGATTTAAAACAAATGTATAAATGAAAGACATTACGACATATGTCAACATTGGGCCTTAGCGGGGGAACATCACCCTCTAGCTATCTCGCAGTAGTATGTCGGAACTTCATCTATTAATAAATTTGATCAAAATAAATAACCTGTCTAATATCAAACGCAGTGAATCTCCCAACAAATAATGCACTCAGGATAACATATAACATATCATACATTTACATAATACATGCTGAATACTACGTAATAATTTGTCATGATTTATTGACACATACCCTTGAATGCACTCTACTATAAGAGAGTTCCGTCGAAACGCTTTAAAAAGTACCCATGATGGTTTAGACAATCTCTAATTAAGATCGTAAAGTTAAAAATCTATTTTGAGTAACTTACGCTTCCCCTAAATCGCCCAAACAAGTTCTGCAGAAACGGCAACTTCCACCTCCTTGGCTGGGACTGACTCCGGAGAAGGTGACCCTTGAAGTTTTATCTTAGAGCCTTTCAAAGTTGGCCCTTTAAAACTTGGTTTAAAACCCTGCCAGCTGCTAGAAAGGGTAAAGACTCTTCCTTCATTCCCTTTCTCCCTTCGTTGGTCCGCCTGATTTACGCCATTTAGCCACCCCCGCCGGCTGATCCCTTTTTCGTCCTAATAATGTCCGCCTACTTAAAATCGGTAATCGGAATCTTTAGATAGGCTTGGCAACTACGAACATCTTCAACTCTCTCCTGAGAGAACTTCGATAACGACATTGCAATTTAAGCTACTTGATTCCCTGAACGAAAGCTGACTATGTTGATCATCTTAATTTACAATCTTTCAAACTGAAATTAATCTCCATAAAATCATCTCTTTGTTAAAATATTATATATAAGTTTTTCATTTTTGTATAATTGATTATGGGCTATCGGTATTTTTTTTATAAATTCAGATATCCTTTTGGGGTGTTCTGGTATTTCTGTTTTTCACGAGAAGTATTTACTACTTGTTTTTTTTTTTTTTTTTTTTTTTTTTTTCTTAGCTCTCAAACTTATAAAATAGGATGTGGGAAAATTACTTTGGGCTAATGAGTGCCTTTCACTAAGGGGAGTCCCCCATTTGAAGGATGTATGAGAATGATATAGGGTGGGGTATGCCTAAAGGAGGCGGGTGGAATCAGGAAGGCAGTGAGAGTCTACCGAGGGTGTACTACTTGTTCACAACGACGTTCCTTATATACACGTAGAGCGAGGCGAATAATCTGTCCACCGCTTAAATGTAAATTTCACCGGCTAAAATATTTCATTATCAACAATAAACTAAATCGTATTTAAACTAAAATTCATTCGCTCTACCTGGTCGTATACATATAATTTAATAAGTGACATCAAGTTGATAAAAACACATAGAAAAGAGGTGGAAATATTACCAATAGAGCTTTTTTAGCTATTTTTTTTTATCAATTTTATTGATTTAATTGATTCGAATTTAATTAAAGTTTTCAAAAACATTCGCTATCTTTTTTTTACAAAAAGAACTTTATTTAAATATTAAGTTGTACTAATCACTTAAAATTGCCATTTCGTGAAAAAAAAAAAACAATTAGTTGAAGTATTGACAAAAGAAAGAGAAGCTTAATGAAGCAGTTTAGAATTACATTAAAAAGGTAATCTGCAATGTTGCCTCCTGATAAAATTTTTTTACGAACTCCTTTGTGCGTTACTCTAGTGTGTTTTCAATTTTGTCGAATCCTTATAAATTTAAATCTATTTTTGCTCCAAAGCTGACACGTTTTTTATCCTACCATTTTTTTATTATCGAGATGTAGAATTCACCTTTAAAACCGTGGCAGAGGATTCTTGCATTAATCAGTAGCAACACTGCTTCGTCATCTCAATATAGGTGTTCTGACATGCCTGTTTCTATGCACCTGATCGGTCGGGAACAAGTCTGGTGTTGCTTCTTCCTACATTCTTGATACACGGCCAGTTCAACGTAGTCAGGAGAGTTTAATGAGCTCGAAGACATCCTGACTAGGAGTTTAAACCACTATGTTTATTTAGTTACCTTCTTGAGCGTTTTCCGTCATTGTACTTATCAGGGTATTTTTACTTGTTCTTTTAGTCAGTGTTATACCTCAAAGCGTAAATTGAAATACGTATTTTGATTAAAATTATCCTCCAAACAGTTAGGATTGTATAATAATTAGATTTAATGAATAAACGGATTAAGTACTCAAGGTACAGACTATGCCTGAGTTCTGATTCTGAGCTGTGAACATATTAATAAATTTATATAGGCGGGTCAAAAAGGTGTGCAAGATTATTATAGTCAAACTATTCTATGAAATCAACTATCAACAAAAGCTAAAGTAAATAAAGCATCTTAACCGAAGAAATAAAAGTTAAATGTTAGCAAATGCTTTATGTCAAGTAATTTGTTTTTTCTTGATTTACTATTGATTTATTATGATATAGATAATAAAGCATAAAAAATAAGCTTTTGATAGTTAACCTACAGAAAAGAATCTTTTAATCTTTCGTTTGAAATGTTTGGTTTGAACGATATTAAACATTAGTATACCATTGCACTCAGTTAATTTATACTATGGAGTATCTTTGAACAAAATATAGCGAACGTTTTTTACCCCCTTTGCTTAGAGACAGGGCAATTCGATTTGCACCATAGTCAAATTATTTTAAACTTCCTCTACTCAACGAAAACTTATTCATATTGATTTGTTAAACATCAAGAAAATTATAACAGCACATAATCACTAAAAAACGTATCCTGAGCACCTTACTGTTCCTATGCTTGGGAGTACAAGAATGCTTTCGATAAATGCATTTCAAAAAAACTCAAAAACTGCTGGTTCTTAGAAGAGTTTGTTACGATTATTGATAAGGCAATATTTTTTCTTGTATAGAAGTTAATTTTCGCGCTGTGAGTTTTTCTTTATGGTAAACTATGATCACTTTAACTTACAGTGAGGGTTTCGGTAATATCTGTTCCAAAGTCTCTAGTAGAACGAGTTTCGAATGACGATTTACAGCTCGATGTAATTATGCATTTACCACCTCAACATCTAGAGATTCATTTGATGAAAAATAGTGGTTTATACTGTAACATACTTTGTAACTTTGTAATATATTATTATTAAAAATTGTACAGTAGTACTTACGTGAGCAGTATCTAGGCTCGTCTGACCTGTCTGGGCAGTCGTAGGAGCCGTCGCAGTACCTGTCGAGAGCCACGCACTGTCCTGTGTC
This sequence comes from Acanthosoma haemorrhoidale, assembly GCA_930367205.1. NCBI lineage: Eukaryota > Metazoa > Arthropoda > Insecta > Hemiptera > Acanthosomatidae > Acanthosoma > Acanthosoma haemorrhoidale. The sequence goes on from OV884013.1 coordinate 107,023,774, forward strand.
ACAGAAGAACTCGGATATCTTGCAGATCGGAGGGCTTGCCCTGACCATAGCCCAGGTCAGCAGTGCCAACCAGCGTCCAGCCGCCATAGCGCTGAAAAAAGACAAATGTATACTTAGCAAACATGGTATTTTGTATATTTAAGAAGCTAGTCACTTAGTAAATCCGGTTAATAAAAGTGATTATAAAGCTGAGAGGTAACAGCTTAGCACCGGCTCTTTGTTGAAACCTACCACTTAAGCAGACAGATCTGATGATGCAGCTGCGCGTGCATGTACCTGATACTAGATATACCCTTAGTGTTAGTGGGAGTCCTGGCAATGGCCAGTTTCTCTAATCATGTCCTGAGCGTCTGTGGCTCTCGCGCTCTTGGTAAGCCTCCGCTGGCTCGTATCCAGTGATGCGGCTGACGTAGGAGCGTGGGAGACTTCCCCAGACTCCGCTTCCTCCTTCGCACGCGAGGGAGGGGACAACCATGTTGTCTGGGCTGTTTGTAAATATTGTATGAATGAGCGAGTGAATGATGAATTGTAAATATGGTATGAATGATAACATTTATCTCAATTACTTATTGCCTAATAAGGCAGATTGTAATTATATCTTAATAAATTGTTTTAACAAATAAATAAAAAGATATACCCTAGTGAATAAGGAAATCTCTCTCGCACCAGGGTACGACGGGGTGCGAACTGTTTTGCTGAACAGCTGCGAAGGAAAGGGAAGGCCCACCTCGTAAACTTGTACAATTCATGGATCAGGTTGCGATACTTGCTATGGGAGCCCACAACGAGAGGAGACCACCCAGGCTACCACCGGATCAGTCTCTTTCCTTACATGGAAATACATTCTCGGAAGCCACCCACGGAGTCAACAGAAACACAGCAACAGCTGATCTTGTTGGGCTGCACACAGGATTTCGGCTCAAGTGCGCTTGTCTGAGATACTGTTCCGGCTTGCTACTGGAAATTCCCAGAGCAGTTATATACTATGTTGGTTTCATTATTGATAGGACGGGTGGGCTATTGCCTCTCAAACCCGTTCCTCCTGACTTCCTGGAGGACAGGAGTTCCTGTAGGAGCGGTTTTGTCTACGGTGCTTTTTAGATGTACACGTCTGACATTGTTGGGGCGAATTACAAAAGAGCTACAATGATGGCTATAGGAGGGCAAGAGAACTCCCCGAGCTTCTCCATGTACTATCTGGGTAGGCAACTTCATTTCTCTGCAAAGTACGCCACAAGTATTACCGACTTTTGCACTTATTGACTTCCCAATTATTCACAACGTCTCAAACTGATGTGCCCATTGGCCAGCTCTGCTGTACATTGCCCCACTATATACTCACTTGACTGACAATATGGCCTTACATCTACAACACAAACAAAAGTATATACCAGACAATTTGTCAGACATAACTGAGGTCATCAAACGGAGACACGCCTAGTTTATTGACTCGTTGCAACACCCCCTAAATCCGGTGTTTAACAATATGATCCCACCCCCATTCCCGCATTAATAGTGACAGATTGCCTGGGAAACCTAGGTTAAGTTAGTTTATCTAGATTTAAGTTCGTATTAACCTAGGTTAAGTTAGTTTATCTAGATTTAAGTTCGTATTAACCTAGGTTAAGTTAGTTTATCTAGATTTAAGTTCGTATTAACACCACACATTCATTAAACGACTTTATTTTTTTTGTAATAATATTATGATGTATATTAATAATATCATATGACCCATAGACTTGTATCTGTACAGTAATCCTTCGACTAGTGTGTGGCAATAAAACCACGTGTGTTAGAAAATAAGAGCTTATGATTTCACTAAACCACTCAGTAGACTGAAAGAATACCCACAATATTCGGTCATTACCTTTGTTGTCTATTATATTATTCTATAATATATCACTCTATTGCTAGTGACATATGAACAAAACGATAACACAACGTTTAAATGAAATTTGAATTTGGAAAAAAAACCTATAATAAAAAAACACTAAAGTTATTCTATTGCTACGCACAAACTGAACATAACTTCATTAACGTATTCATTTACATAGCAAAACAGTTACATCAACATCAAATTGTACTAAAGTACAGAATTACAGGCTCCAGTGGCAATTTCTTTATAAAAATTTAATCAGTTAAACGACTCTGAATGGAGGGAAAGGTGACTGGACTAAATGAGTTAAAGTGCGATAAGGTTTTTGAGTCCTTTGAAAAAGTTTTAATCCAATTAGCCAGCACTCTGTTCAAATAAGGACTTTCCATTAGGATTATTTTATTAACGGCTGCAATGTTTCCTTTATACGTTGACTTTTCTAATCCGGATCTGTATCGCAACGGTGAAAGCGTTCGATTTTTCTTTTCCTAATCACCTAATTGTACACTTCCATCCATACTGTTTATCTGGAAGAGAAGTTACTTTGCAATATTAAATCTGGGTCGGTTCTACACAATTTTTTAGTTCTTGAAAAAACGAAATAAAATCAGTGGTACCTCTTTTGTAAGTTTAGGTATGGATATTATAGACATTGTTTTGGCCACATCCATGTATATATGTTTTTTAATTTTACTTGGGGGTTCCAAGGGCATTTTTGTTTGCTCAATTTCAGCCCTCTCTTTGGAGAAAATAGGGTTTTTAAAGCAGAACTATCGTTAAATCAATATGTGGCGTACCCTCTGTGCATGTACAGTTTTTAGATTTCAGAAGCTCCTTCCTAAATATCGAATCAAGCAGGAGGTTATGAAACTGCATCAGAGACTCAGGTAAGTAAATTAATTTTACCTTATCTATATTGTTACATAGATACAGTTGGTTTATTTTTATTAATTATTTTTTTCCCTTAGTTCTTAAATTTTTAAGATTATGGATAAGGGGAAAATAAAGGAATTGTTTTGGGGTGAGCGGATCTTACATAGATACAGTTTACCTTATACATAGATATGGTAAAATGTATTCCTCTACTTACTTACACACACACAACCATATATATATATATATCGTTTTTTAATGTATTATTATTATTATTAACAGATTATTTTGGATAAAGAAAATTAAATAAATAAATCACGGGTGAAGCTGACTAGACAAAAAAAACCAAGTTCTACTGATAAAAATCCTGCTGGTAAACATAAACTGACCTGAGTGGTTATAACCAAAACAAACAAACAAAAATTAAAAGACGAAAATCAGGCAAATATCACAAACTTTTAATATTTCAAACGTTGGCTAGATAAATGTCTCGTATTCAAAAAGGAGCAGTGACAATTCAAACATCTCCTCTCCACTAAACACCTTATCAATCTCAAAGTTGATAAACGACACTGTGCAAGTTTTTCTCATATCAGGTGCAGGAGGTCGGAGGGGTGGATTCGAGACACGTGCGACGCCCGCAGTAAGTCCTCCACGCCCCTACGAGATATAAAACTGTATAACTAAGTAAGAGGACGGATGGACGGCGAGGTGCCCCGGGGGAGGAGGCCCTAGGGGCACTGTCGAGTGTACTTGTGACATTCAATACGGTCACGTCCTGGGCTAAATCATAGTGGGGGGGGGCGTTCGATTTGTATCCCGCTCTTTCCTATCTCCCGCCAAAACAACTGCCGCTTTTATTGAAGCTCGTCTACGGGCCCCCAAGCCGGGAATACCAATTGTTCCTTTGCACTCCTCCCGCCTCAGGCCGCTCTCCGGGCATTCCAGTCCCGTATTACACACGCCCTGAAATATTCTATATGGCCGCTCTCTCTCCCTTTGCCGTCTTTGAGAACACATCTTATTTCGTATTTGACCCGTTCAACGAATTGGGAGCACATCACACTGCTATATTTTCCAGAAACTCACGATATTTTGAAAACCTTTAGATTTTCAGACGTCTGTATACAATTAGGGACATCCTGTTAATTCCTGTGAGCGAAATTTTGGTTATTTTTCATCAAATTTATTAGTAGATGACGTGTTGCGGTTTTATATATGCTTGTATTGGAAATGATTGAAAAAATGGGAATGACATGTTTGAAAGAAGATTGTAAATTATGAATACTAATAGAAGCAACAATTTTAGTCTCTAGAAAGCATGAAAATGTTATTTTGTCTTAAATAAGAGTGTATTTTTTATAATTAGTTAGAATGGTGGGATAAGAGCGTCTTGAGGCCAGCTCTACGGTTTGGGACACTACTCTTCCGATTCCTACACACCAGCACAATATCTCGACTGCAGAGCTTCTAGAACAAAATCCTGCGCACGGCACTATGGCATACCCCTTTTCGTGATATGAAGGATCTCGACATCCACGAAAAGTTCGAGCTGCCCACCATCACCGAAGCCATCCAAAGAAGACACATCAAGGTCTTTGACTCGATGAAACATAGCCAAAACCCTCTATTCCGAGACCTGACACCCCCACCGCTACCGGCAAGATGGCAACTCTCTAGATCTGGGAAAGCAGACCATATGGTGGACATCACGGCGCTTGGCCCACCAACAACAAGCCTCTAACGGGCACCCATCACTGCTATCCGACTAATTAAGACTACACTACATGCCTATAGGGACTCTAGGCCCAGTCACCAGTGGACTCTCACCACTGTACCGCAAAAATCAACCTCTACCGAGGCTTCCCACACTCCTTAATTCCCTTACACCACCTTCAAGCAGGTACTCCTAGTACAAGGATCCGCTCAACCCAAATATTCCTTTATTTTTCCTTCATCCTTAATCTTATTAATTATAATTATAATAAATATAATTAACCTTCTTAATTAGAGAGCTAAGAAAGAAAAAATGAAAAGATAATCACAATCATTCAATAAATTGTTTTATATTTCTATGTTTTCTTGTTTTGTTATTATAATTCAAAATACTTAAACAAAATAAAACTTGGTTTACACATGGTTATTCATAAAAGTGTTTTCATTTTTACTGTGTATATTGATATCATTTATACATATATACTTATATTTAAAAAATTAATATAGAAGCCTAGTAATTATCTAAATTACATTTTCATTTGTTCACCGCTTTACTAGACTGGTGATGGAAACATATACATGAGCAATGACAAGAGACACAAAGGAATATTAATTTAATATAAATTTAGGGTGAATGCTTTATATTGCAACGATCAAAGGGACATTTTATTGGCAATAACTTTAAGGGGCATCTCGTTTAATTATCGTTATGGTTGTTTATGAACCTTCCAGTTGATCCTTAAAGTGATAATTATCCAGGAGTATTTCCATGATTCTAAAGTAAGCGGTTATATTAAATATGCCTATCATAGTTCCTCTAATGATAATAAAAAAAAGTGATTTTTCAATAATACCAAGTTTTGTGTTGACTGGTAATTAAAGTTGATTAATTACATAGCACCTGCCTTGAAGTAGGAATCACGCTTCTTAGCGTACAAATGATTACATACAACAAAGGCCAGAAACCTTGATTTGGCAATATGATAAGACAAGACGGATTATCATTGATTTTTTCTATTAGGGCTGCAAAAGGTGGCCATAAAAATATATAATTGTTCATTTTTTAGTTGCACTACACAGCTTTTGTTCAGCGTACCCTGGCAGACCGTTACAATCTCTCTTCCTGCTTCAATTAATCATTAAACTATTGTGTACAAACAATAGTGTGGAATGGAGTAAATCTATCTACCATATGATTAATTAAATATTACGTGCACATTATATACACAAACCAGTCTATGTTTTAGTAAAATAATGCGCTATAATAACCACCATTTTATATACCATTAACATTTTGCACTGAATAAACTTTACTTAATATTTACAGCAAAATCCACACTATATTTTATGGCAGTCATTTTCTTCAAATACGTTTTCAAAAAAAAAAATGATATACTACATTTACATTTACACCAAAAACGCTTGAATGAGCGAAATATTTAAAGTTATACTTAAGCCAATCTGGACATACGGAATAGAGCAATGGGGGACAGCAAAAATTTGAACACTAAGCCCATTCAATCCTTTCAATCAAAAAGAACAATAGCCAATGGCTGTTATTACTTCAGCAACAAAACCCTTCATAACGATCTTAACATACCTTACATTCTCGAACTCATCGCTTCCAAATTCATGAAATTCTATAGTAACCAATCCAACAACCTTAATCCCCTAGCCCAGTAACTGCACTGCACCACTAATCCCTATAATCCTCCTCAGAGACTAAAACGGCAGTGGCCTCGTGACCTCGTATAAATGCGTAACAGTGGGAGTCAAATGATTTCTCAAATCCTGTCCTGAGCGTATGTGGCTCTCACGCTCTTGGTCAGCCTCCACTGGCTCGTAACCGGTGAGGTGGCTTCCTATTTTATACGTGAGGGAGGCGACGGCCATGTGGACAAGGGAGGTCTCTTGCCTGTTTGTAAATACTGCATGAATGAGCGAGTGAATGAAAATTACAAATATGACATGAATGAAAACATTTATCACAATCACTTATTGCCCAATAAAGACAGATTGTAATTTTAGCACACTAAAGAAGTTGTTTGAGATATTATAAAATGTATTATGATTATATAAATTAATTTAAAAAAAAAAAAGCTTCAAGCTCGCACTATTTCCCAATAGATTGGTTTGAGAGAAAAATGTTTCTTCTTTTCCGACCAGATGGTGAAAGTTGAATTGACCTAAGGTTCGACATCCTTGGAACAAAATATATAGTAAGTTAAAATTATTTTTGAATAGCGCAGAAAAAATGTGGAGACAATTGAATACATGGACCATATAGATCAACTATTATATATTATATATAACTAGTTATATGCAAGCGCTCCAATTCCTTCCACAGTCAATATGACGAACGTAACAGAAAAAAAATCTGGGCCTAATCCTTAGACCTATTAGTTATGTTTGTGTTATTTGATCAATGGCATGTGAGCTAAAGCAATGTCGGCTTGAAGCAGTTAGTTGCTGTTTGTTCAAGTTAAGCCAACTGTAGCAGGTGGTTTGATTTAAGGAGACTGTCACCAGTATATTCACGTCATCGCTGTATCGGAGCCCCGTTATATCTACTCACCAATTATAGCATCGGTCCACTCAATGGAATACTAATGTATTTTATAAAGCATTACGTAAAGCATTTTGCATATAAAAGACCAGACATAATAATTCACGAACAGGCGACTTCTCATTTCTTTATTTCTCGATGCTCTCTCGTTTGAGCGATAGTAAAATTGATTCAATTAATCTGAAAAAAGTATACCTCCAGCGAAAGTAAGACCTTTTTACGCAACGAGTCAAAAAATACTTACGATTTAAAGTTTGGACGACTCATTAGTTATATATTTAGGACACCTTCTACATCTATAAAGCTGATTTTTTTTTAAATGTTCACTGATAGAGCACTTAGTGGGCTATATAAAATAATTGTATAATTAAATATAGAAGAGATTAAGTTATGTTTCTATTGTTTGATTTAAACTCATGAAAATTTAGTAGGTTTGTTTTACTACAGCTTTAACCTCAGATGGTACTTTTCAATAAACTGTAAAATGCCAATTATCCTATTTTGATATTTACTACTTAAAAAAAATTGTAATTGGTGCAATCAATGGCGGATCAAAGTTAATGAAGCAAAATGCTCCCACATTACCTTCACCCTTTGTCGCAAGTCTGGTCCACTAGTTTATTTTAATTCTATTCCTCTCCCAATAACCGAGACAGTACGGTACTTAGGCTTCCATCTTGACAAACGACTGACCGGGAACCCACATACGAGACTAAAAAGACAAGAACTAAACAGACGCTTTGGACAACTGTACAGACTACTTCAAAGGACATCCCATCTCTCAATAGAAAATAAACTACTAATCTACAAAGTTATACTTAAACCAATCTGGACATACGGAATAGAGCTATGGGGGACAGCAAAAAAGTCGAACATCAAGCGTATCCAATCCTTTCAATCAAAAGTCCTGAGAACAATAGTAAATGCCCCTTATTATGTCAGCAACAAAACCCTTCATAACGACCTTAATATACCCTACATTCTAGAACTCATCCCTTCCAAGTTTACGAAATTCCACAGTAACCTTTCCAACCACCCTAATCCTGTAGCACAGTCAATGCACTGCGCCACTCATCCCTATAATCCTCCTCGGAGACTGAAACGGCAGTGGCCTCGTGACCTGCTATAAACGCGTGACAGTGGGAGTCCTGGCAATGGCCAGTCTCTCCAATCAAGTCCTGAGCGTCTGTGGCTCTCGCGCTCTTGGTCAGCCTCCACTGGCTAGTATCCGGTGACGCGGCTGACGGAGGAGCGTGGGGGACTTCCCAAGACTCCGCTTTCTCTTTGCGGTGGATTTGGGGGGTCTCTGGACTGTCTGTAAATATTGTATGAATGAGCGAGTGAATGATGAACTGTAAATATTGTATGAATGAGAGCATATATCTTAATTACTTATTGCCTTATAAAAGGCAGATTGTAATTATTGCACAATAAAGCAATTATATACTATGTACTATAATTTTATTTATATATACATTTTTTTAAAGGCATACGACTGCATGATGGTTTGGAAACATTTTTTAGAAGCGTTGGAAAATGCCTAATGGGACTTTTAACAAAACCATCAGGAGGTGTTACGGACTTCATTTCTATGGCAACAGATGGCATTGAGAGGTACTATCCGCAATTAAAACATCTGCATAAAAAAAGTTATTATTAAACCATAGGTCCTAAAGAATACTTTAATACTTCTTCCTGTCAGTTATGTTATCTTTGAGTGTATTTGTTGGGAATTGAAGTTAGATTTTCATCAAACTTATTAATGGACAACGTTTTGACATACTGCATATGTCTGCTGCAGGTTTCTTATGAGGTAAATGAGATGTTCAGATGTCAATGGTTTACACATATTGGTAGATTTATTTACTCTGTTCGCTGCATTGGTGCATATTGATATTATATATTGTAACACGTTTTACTTCTACCTTCAGACCAATTGCGGACTTACATAATATGTCATCAAGTCATCAATTTTAACCATTTTGATCAACGCCATCTGTGTCAGCCCCTATTAATTATCATAGGCTATAAATAATTAATTATGCAGGAAATGAGTATTGGTCTTCAAAACAGTCACTGACTTCAGCCCCAAATACTTTTTCAGCAATACTATACAGTCGGTAGACATTTTACAGAAACATGGCCTTCCACCATATTGTAAATTCATTCGTTTTATTCGCTGTCGAAAATTTATTTTTGAGTGATTCATTCCAGTTTGTTCCACAAAATGAATCTATGCAGAGTATTTTTTTATTAAATACTCTCACTCCACAACGTCGCCACACTTCGTATCATATTTAGGAAGTTCATGCGAAAATATTCATATTTTGTGGGATCTTAAAAAAAAAAAGTCTGATTCGTTGAAGCAGGCTTTAATCAACATTTTTAATTAATATCTTAGTTGTTTATTATTTAATTTATTTGTACAAAAAATGATTTTTAATGACGATGCTCATAGAAGATTTATTAAGAAGTAGTTTTGGTCCAAAAACAACCAGACGTTTGGAAACAAGTCCGGTATTTTTAAGGTACAAAGGAAGTATTTTTAAAACAAACAATGATTTCTTTCATGATAGGAGTATAACATTAATTACAGAAATATTTAATAAAAATATAAACTCAGAAAAGTATGAAATAATAAAATTAAAGATTCCATACATAAAATTTGACATTCCAACGGACAATACAACTCCGACAAGAACACGGAGTACCATGTATGCTAATCCCACACGACCGAACGGTTGTGTAGGCCGGGAATCGTTCTACGCCTGCCATTCTTAAAAAGTGATGATCTACGTCCGACAAATTTTTTTTTTTTTTCTTTTTTCATTATAAAATTTCAAATGGAATTACCGTTTGAAATTTTATAATGAAAAAAAAAACGACAAATTTGTTTTTAAGATAAATAGATGTTTTTTATTGCAGGAGACTCTAGACTCGGATGGAACGGTAATATCGAAAAGTAATTAAGCTGTTATTATCAAACGGTTTCAGGGCTCCCTGTAATGTATTTAAACATTACCGGCTATAATATTTCATTATCACCAATAAAGTAAATCGTATTTAAACAAAATTTATCGGCTCTATCTGGTCGTATACATGCAGTTTAATAGGTGTCATCAAGTCGGTAAAAAGACATGGCAACGGGATGGAAACATTACCAAAAGAACTTTAATAACTAAATTTTTGAGAAGCAGTCACTAAGGGTGGCCTGAAAAGTTTCCGACCTAACAAAGCTTTTATTTCACTAGCTTTTATTTATTTTATTATCATTTTCATGTTGAGGTCGGAAACTTTTCAGACCACCTGTGTAATTACTGTTTACTCAAAGAACTCTATTTAAATTTTAAACTATTCCAATCAGTGTAATTTGCCAATTCTAGAAATGAAATAAAAATCAAGTACCTGAGGTTGTTGGAATTACATGAAAAAGACAATTGCTAACGTTGGCTGCTGATAAATAATTTTGTGGACTTATTTATGCGTTACTGTTTCTGTCGTGTTTTGAATTATGTAGAATAATCTTAAATTTGAATATAATTTTGCTTTAAAGCCGAAAAGTTTTTTATATTAATAGTTCTTCTTTCGATATGTGCAATTCACCTTTAAAGTTTGCGTTACATGTACGTGGAATAGACGTGCATACGGGCAGATAAAGACGCTATTTTGTGAATGACTCATTCGCCAATGGATCAGAAAAATACAACGAAATCTTTGATTGAGCAGAACACCTTTATGCACTACATGGTGGATCCGATTCTCGATTTCTCTTTGATGTTTTCATAGTAGTTCATTCAATCAAGGATCTTTGTAATCTACGAGACATTTCTTTCTACATCCCATAAAAAACAAGTTTTGAATATACATTCTTGAATTATATTTGTTTATTTATTGAAATGTTTACATGCAATCAGCGCAATAGTACTTTAAGCAGTACTTAGAACTTCAATACTGTTTTGTCACTTTTTGGAAAAACTGGCTCATTAGCCCAAACCATTTCACTCGTCACTTTAGTAATTACCACAAAGCTATAAACAAAATGTTAGTTGATTTGGAGGTCACGAGATCACTTCTGAGTAGGAAACTGGCGTACTCAAACTCTCCATCCTTGACAAAAACTAGTTATAAATTGTCCCTTGACGCATCAAAGGATTTACTCTAATGAAAAATCTAGTCTAGACAAGGCCTGAACAATACATAAAAATTGATAGTTCGGCCACTGTACTTTGCGACGAAGAATACTGCCCCTTTCCTGGTAGTCACATCCCTTGGAGCTGGAATCTATATCCTGGGTCACGTAGCCTGGAGGACGTGTCCAGACTGTTCCAGCGGCTCTTCCCCGGCCAATTAGTGGCAGCTGAAATCTGGACAGTGACTGGGCGCACTTCCCTGTGTCCTAAGGGCCAGGTGAGTACATGTTACAGCTGTTGGAGGTAGGGGAAAGTGATCATCTCAAGTGATGACACACCATGTCCTAGACGGGAAACTCTTCTTTTGAAATGTACGTATTCAAAACATTTAATTACTACTCCGCGATAATAACATAATCAATAGCCTTACCATTAATTGGGATAGTTATCAAATTACCTTTCTCTATTCATAGTTGTATTATAAATAGACAACAGCTTTATTATGATAAAATTACAATCTGCCTCATTGGACAATAAGTAATTGTGACAAATGATCTCATCCATACTATATTTACGATTTTCGTTTATACAGTATATACAAACAGCCCAGAGACCTCACAAGTGCACATAGTTGTGTATTATAAATAAAGTTTTCTCTTTGGCTAATGTTCCAACTCATAACTCTTTATAAAATTCGAACATATACACAAACTTACATTAATAAAAATATTTATAACAAGCATTCCCCCACCCCAGTCTACATTAAACACTACCCTTGCTTTAAGCAGGGTTTTCCCTTATGTAGCTATTAGAAGATCACTTTTTATCGTTTATGAAGTTTACTTAAGAAAGAGAAGAAGAAGGAATAAGAAAGAGTTTTAAGTTGATTGCTAAGCGAAAGGTCGCCTAAAATGACGAAAGTGCCCTGGTTTCAGGTTAGAAGATAAAGGTAGAAGTTAATAAAGGCATTCGGCACAAACCACTGAGGTCGTGTTTCGGGCCAATATTGCTTATGATACCTGACACCTTCTCTTGGGAATTGGAACCGACCCGAAGCGTCGTTTTTGCGTTGTCTCGTTGCTATTCCATTACTTTAAATCCCGGATCATGTATTCAACTTGGCACAAAAAGATGTAATGTGACGTGGTAACACTAGATGTTATAAAAGAAAACTTACGAATAAATGACTAATTTGAGGATAGATTAGCATGATAGGGCTTAAACGATAGTGAAATATATTCATAGGCTTAGGGAAGCCAAAGTTAGAGCGAGTTATTAATATAGCTTTAACGGGAAAAATTACAATTAAAATATAAAAGCGATTCGTATTTTCTACTTAGGCCAGTAGCCAATAATTCTTACCTTCGGTGAAAGAAGTTTATACTACGGTCATATATATACAAAGACTGATGATTTCAGGATTAAATTAAGTTTCTTTATTAAAATTGTGTTGTTCTTAAAGGAGTGAGTTTTTGGGTGAAATGATCTGTATCCATTTTTATGGACCTGTATTATTAAATGACCTGTTTGTTTTTAAGGGATGATCCTTTTGAACCTTTTGGGAAGACCAGGTTTATTATGGTGGTGGTTTATTGCCAGAAAATAGAATATTCGGTAGAGAAAGGCAAAACTTTTTCTGGTACGCGTCCCTGCAACACGTGGTGTATTCTAAGAAAGTAAGAAAAATCTCGCTAAATAAAAACTTACTCTGTTATTAGTGTGTTATTAGAGTTGTTTTCAGAGATCAAAAACTTCTAATCTTTCTTTAATACTCACCTTCCTGCTTGCTATCCTTACTACTCAATAAAACTACTATTGGTAGGAGATTGAGCTAGAGCACGAGACACTAAAGTAAGTGAATTAATTTTACAATGTCTACCTGTTTCATTTCTCCATCATTTAAATATATAAATCAACTCCTCAATTAGTGTATACACAATGAATCTTATCTAAAGCTAGACTTTTATCCTAAATCCATCCTAAAATTTCGTAAAAACGTAAATAATTTTAAGAAAAGGTAAAAACATTCTGAAGAACTGCTACTTTAGCTGAAAGTAGATTTAGTAAGTGTATAATATTTGACAAAAGATTTTCTCAAGTATTGATTACAGCTTTAGTACAAAGAAGTGACTTATCATATGTTATTCATTATTAGATAATTGTATTTAGTTTACATCAAGTCTGTGAGTACCTCCACAAAGAAAACTTACACAGAATTCTTATGAACATTACGAGGTGCCTAGAAAATTAGTCTTTTCTGGGAAGTAGTTTAAATCAACCACAAAATCATAAACTACCCTTTATCGCATGCTCGATTAGTACAAAACACTGATCAATAATCGGTTTGCTTTGTGAGAACAAGCTGATTAAGATTAATCAACCTCATCATTGTTATTATTATAAAAACTAAATATTAATCATGTTAATAAAGTAAAGATTAATTGTTTCAAGAATAAAAAGGCCCCACAAAGCTATTTGCTTACTGTCAATACTGTCAAACAGTTCTTTGATAGTCAATTTAAATTAAATATAAGGACCAATAAAAAATAAAATTCAAAACCCGAGTAGGACTGCTAGTTATTTTAGGTCAGCTGATTACAAATGCAAACACTCTTATTAAATGTCACTTGTTACCACAAAATCAGTTTAATAATTGTTCCAATGTCAATTGCTATATATAATTAGTTGTTAACACAACTAAAACGTGCTAAAATATTTTACATGTTACTCCCAGAACTCACGTTATCCTAATAGAAATATTCTTCGTTTTGTTAATACTCTAAATTTATTATTTATTCTCTGCATCTTCTAGAATAGCTAACACGTCTTTTAATACAAATCTACAAAGATAAAAAATATATTTTAATGCTATCTGCTTGCCTTAACCTGCTGAAACATTCATCAGACGCTTGGCCCGCCCAGGACACGCAATCCCCGCATCAGTCAGACTTCAGCGCCTGTCTGCCATCATCAACTATTCAAATTGAATTAAGCCATTTACAGCTTCATCGGAGGGGACTTTTCACTCTTAAAAAAGGGACTACTTTAGTCTGTAACCCCTAATTTAATAATGCCTTTAATTAAAAAAACAACATCTGAATACGAGTTACAAATTCTTAGAACATTTATTCATAAACATTTCACATGAGCTATTGGAAACAAAGAAATCCCACACAGTCAGTCAATGCAACCAAATATTACTGATTTCCGATTAGATATCAATTTAGCAGTGCTGGGTCACACAAATGAGCAATACCTGACGATAAGAAAACATCATTTATTCGAACGAATACCTAACCCACCAACAAGTTTAGGGTAGTTTATAAACGACGAGAGCAATGACCGCACCAACCGCTAACTTCTAGATTAGTGAAGCTGCGGTTGCCTGAATAATTAAACTTGCTCAAAAAGACAAAGAACCTTATAAAACCGGAGACTTGATAACACGTAAATAACTACTACATATGATCTTATTTAACTGTTCATTCCGACGTTATTTTCAGTAAATTATTATTGGAGCATGTAATATACTATGTGATGTGTCAACTGCTTCGCACGAATAAATAGAAGTTCCCTTCTTCGCGGCCCAGAAAATACCCACCTACATTTCCCTATTTTAATAATAAAAACGTTAAGCGTTAGTTAAGAGAGGGGGGAACTAGTGGATGAAACAGCTTAAGCCCACTAGGGGCGCGGGTGAAGCCCAGCCTGCAGACTCTTGGGACTCGGCACCTAAAGAACACTGGTCTCTCTCTCTCTCTCTCTCTCTCTCTCTCTCTCTCTCTCTCTCTCTCTCTCTCTCTCTTTGCACTGGCGCTTGCTGCTCTTCTAGAACCATGGCTTTCTTATTCAACTACCTCTGCACCTCTCTTTCCTAGCTATGTTTTAGTCCGACGTTGTCAGACCCTACACCTTCCTAGTGAGATTCTCTGCCTTTGTCCCGCTAAATCTGGCACCTCGAGGGAAGATACATCTTCTATGCGGACGACGGTAACTGGGGCCCTACAAACTTTACCTAGTAGCGTTTCCCCCAGTCATCCAGTCTGCCTCTCTCCGGTTCACACTCGCCTTTGGAAACAGGACGGTTTTCACCTACCCTCAGATACCGAGTGTGAATTCGTGGTCATTCCAAGACCACATAAACTACCTACCCTATACCTCTTCTCCTGAACATAGTGCATTGTCGGGGCACATACCTATCAAATATGGAGTCAGATAATATAGCCTATAGTAATTTTGCTCTTAAAGGTTAGATTAGACGTACTGATACTGATCGGCTTCCGTCTATCCTACTCGTCCAGTGAATCCTCCGGAATAGGTCACTTCCAAGCCCCACGCTCTTTTTGGATCCTGTCTTAATATGGTTCTGGCATTTGATCTAGATTTTTTTTCTTCACGTTAAAGCGGGGCTGTACAATCCAAGGACACAGGTGGAGCGCCTCGTTGGAGGCTGTATAAATCAGGTGATCCCAAGCAATGTTACCAGAAAAATCTCAATTATTTGGATTCTTGTATGATTTGAGCATACTGGGATTATAATTCAAACAAAACACAATAAAACATGTGTATATTTGATATATCTTTATTTGTTATGAGGAAGTTAACCTTACAGAAATCCACAAATACTCTAATGGTCTCAAAGTTGCGTTATCATCCATTAAGTACAGTGCTTGAGGTGGAACCCAGATCCATACTTTTTTTATAAACTAGCAGGAAGGCCGGGATCACCCATCCATAGCTTAATGGTACAACTTCAACCGCTCATCCGTTTTAACAAGATAGCTTGTCATTTTCCATCTTGTATTGGTTACTATATTTTATGCATCAATTTATTATCACGAGTAATTTTGGGAAAGTGAAGAAAACTTAAGTCTAATAAGGAAGATATACATAGGATTTAATCATATGTACGGTTCCTTATAATGTGATGGTATTACGATCAGTCCGACTGTGACTATTGAATTGGCATCTCAATCCCGCTGAATTTCGTATTGCATATAATTTTAATTGATTCTGCAAGGAATGTACTTGTGGTACAAGACCAATGGTTCAAAGATAGGCGGAAGAACGTGCACCTTTTGGGGATAGGACATAACAATCCTTCATCAATTAGTAAAGTGTCTTCCAATAGGGAATTTCAAACTTTGACAGTTGATAGCGGCCATATTATTGAAGCTACACCTGTCGAAATGGCTGTCATTTATTCAATCTCTTTTGCCAAATCACCATGGACGGATATAGCGTTCAATTACACGTGCAAATGATAACATTGTTTTATCAATATGGGTGCTATGTTCAGGCAACGTTCCACGCACTTCGCCCATTTTACGGTCGCCATAACCGTCCTACCAAGAGGACTATTCGCAGTGTGGTGGATAAATTTGAGTCCACTGGTTCAGTAAACAATCAACCAACACCCGTACGTTGACGGAACGCAAGATCTGCCGAAAACATCGCCGCTGTCTGTGACAGTGCGCAGGAGAATCCGAGGCAGTCGACTTCACGTCGCTCTCATAACTCGGTCTTTCGCAGATCACAACTTGGCAAATTTTGCGTCGTGACTTCAGCCTGCAACCGTAACAACTGGCCCAGAAGCTGAAGGTAAACGACCATAGACAACGACGTGTGTTCGCTGAATGGGCCCTTGAGCAGATGGAAACTGACCCTAATTTTCATCAAAAAATCATGTTCAGCGATGAGGTCCATTTCTGGCTGAATGGGTACGTCGACAAACAAAATTGGCGACTTTGATACGTTACCAATCCACATGAGATCCAAGAGCGTCCAATGCATCCCGAAAAAGTCACTGTGTGGATTTTGGGCTGGAGGCGTCATCGGTCCATATTTCTTTGAGAACGACGTTGGCCAGGCCATCACCGTCAACGGCGAGCTCTTTAAAGATGTTTACGAACTTCTTTTGGCCTGAATTGGACGCTATGGACACCAACGACATGTCCAATTATTAGATAATTGTTAGAGTATTTCAAAAGTTAATTTTTTCAACGTGATTAATGATTAATGTACTAATTATTTTCCTTTATGCGAGATAGTGATGAGAAGTTTATTCCCCGCAGTTGTATGTGCCATTTTAATATAAATACCTATTTCTTCTTGAACGAAGAATATTATTACGAAGATACGTACCACACTGGGATAACGGCAGTTGCACTTTAAAACCTTCTGACCAGGATCGTTTATGTCAAAAATGTCCCGTTACGATGACGTTAGATAGAGGTAACTGGTCCTGCATCCCAGCCGAGGTAAGCGAGAAAGGGCCCGGCTGCTAGAATTAGTGCTATATAGCTGCCCTTTGAAGGCGACCAGCTCTCTGTATGAATGTTGTATGAGCTTGTACTAGGGTTACCCTCTGCATTACCCGTCTCTTCGGGCAAATATATTGTAAAATATACAGCTGACACCGGTCGCGTCCACGGCACTGGTACCGTAGGAAAATCACTTGGGAAGTATAAAAAAAATATTATCTACGGCACGGAGAGCGGATCCATAACTGATGAAATACAAAAATATAATTTCCGATCTCGAGTAGTCTCTGAGGGGGGGGGGAGAAGTATTTTCAGAATTTACATGAGGTCTGAAGAAATTACGTCACTCTGGAAGGAAATATTTCTCGAAAGTAAAATATTTTTTTTTTTATGATGATGGAATATTGTATCTTTCCAGGGTTTCGATCGGAACCGTCCGTGTCGGCGGGAAAAGAATCCTTACACCGAATATTAATATAAATTGAAACCTCATTATTTATTTTAACCTAAACCTGATATCTATAGCAACAGGCATAATTAGAAGTCTGTGTAATTTACTTAATTAGTCTAACTGTTTTTTCGAATGTTGATACTAGCTGGCAAGACAAAGACTGTGGTAGGGGAAAAGGGTAGCCAAGGGTAAAAAACGGTAAGTAAAAATGTAGTGGAAGGTGACAAGAGGAAAAAAAGCCAAGGGAAATCTAGAGCTCATTTATATTCTGAGTATTTTATACATAAACATGGATATATAATTGATAAATAGAGAGAGAGAGAGAGAGAGAGATTATATGTATTAATGTAAAATTATTGTATTTAAACTTAATTTATCACACTATAAACAGATGTGCGGCTTAGTATATTAGCATAGTATACCGGGCAGCCCTTGCAGTATACTCAGGTGGTCTGAAAAGTTTCCGACCTCAACCTGAAGATGATAATAAAATAAATAAAAGCTAAAATAAAAGCTTTGTTAGGTCGGAAACTTTTCAGACCACCCTCGTATAATGTATTATTAATAACTTAATTTTGATTTCGTTTAAGCATGCAACCTCGAAATGACTTTTCGTTCAGTGACAATCTCTAATATAAATAAACACGCATGAACGGTATAGGTGGTTTCCCGAACAGTGAAAATAATTTCAATACGGGAATACTCCATAATTAGATGAATACTTATAAAATAATTTTACTTTGGAACGCATTAACACATGAGCTTATATATATTTGTATTTTTTTTCCTCTTGAAATATCTCATGTTGAAGTATGTAACTGATTGCATAGAATCTAGCGGTGAAAGAGTAGATAGAAAAACTCATAAATGAATCGATGAATCAATGTATCAATAAATATCGATGAAACACCTGGGTCTTTTACAACGTTTTTGTCGAGTAGACTTTTGACTGATTTTATGTTCGTCTCACAGCTTTTCCACTGGTTCCATCTTTTGAGCGTACAGTTTTGTCTGTATATACACATCTATACACTGATTAATTGAGCACTTAAGGTAGCTACTTGACCAGTTAGAACAGTTACTCCTGTAATCAACTTCATGAAGAGACAGTAATATTTTTTGCACCAATTATATTTTGCAATGTAATGTGTATCATGATGCTTATTTTCAATAAATAAAATTTAATAAAGCTAGTGCTAAAACTATAGCCTTTTGACGCCAATAATTCATGGAAATCGTTTTTTTTTTTCTGCGGTACCTGTTGGGCCCGGTGACCATAAGTCAGTGATATAAAGAATTAATTTCTACTCCAGGCAAATAGGAAATAATTTAAGGGGGGATAAGCCTGCCTAGTTCCAAGTCATTAAGCAGACTCAGGGAGAATTTAAGGTTTGACCTGCTGCTGTTTGAAAATATATAGGTTTGTGTTTTCTAATAGGCTTTCTGTTCAGGCGCAAATAAAGTGATTTATATCACAGTACAAAAAAAAAGAAATATGAGTGCTCACTAAAGCCGATGGTACTTGTTTATGGCTTGAATTTGAAACTAACAATAATCCCCCCCCCCCCCCCCAACAAAAAATATCCACCTGATATTTATTGCAAACCTTATTATCATTGGTTTTCATTAATCACATTTAATATTACTGTTATTCATTGAAGTTTTGTAGATTAACGAATAGAAAGTTATAATTTATCTCTTCTTGTTTCAATCATTCCCGAATTCCCATATGGATTAAACAATAGCCAATAGCGAGATAATGTTTATTGTTTTTTCATTTGTTTCTGTTAAGATAAGAACTATCTACTTTTAGTACATATTGCAGCTAGATGAAAGGGAAAAATTCATAAAATACTTACAATAAAACAATAAATATTTTGTGTTCAAAAACTTGAGTTATGCTCGCATTCCAGCTGAATAAACTAGCGTAATTATTATCCCTGCATTATACGTTGAAGATAAATGTAATACTATAGACACTAGTGAGTATCATTAGTAATGAATTTTTGTTTCATTTATCGATCCTGATGTTGCGAATCCCTGCATAGGACTTAGCCAGTCTTAAATTACCGAGACTACGTTCAAAATAAAAATGTTTATTCTTTCAGCTATATGTAAGATAATGACTACGGAACAAAACTGATAATTACTAGGTGAGCTTAAGTTCTTGTGTAAACATTGTAATTATTTATAAATTTTATGAAAAGAATAGTGGCTTTTAAAAAGGTTGTATTAATTACTATTATTATTATTAAACAGCTTTATTATGATAAAATTACAATAAATGTTTTAATTCATACAGCATTTACAAACATCCCAGAGACCTCTGAAATCCACATGGTTGTCACCTTCCTCACATGCGAAAGAGAGAGTGGAGTCTTGGGAAGTCCCCCTCGATCCTTCGTCAGACGGGTCACTGGATACGAGCCAGTAAATAGTAAATAGCCGCGTCACCAGATACGGGCCAGCGGAGGCTGTTACATGCTGTTACGCATTTATACCAGGTCACGAGGCCACTGCCATGTTAGTCTCTGAGGAGGATTAAAGGAATGAGTGGTGCAGTGGAATGACTTTGCTGTTGGATAGGTTATTATAGAATTTCATAAACTTGGAAGGAATGAGTTCGAGAATGTAAGGTATATTAAGATCGTTATGAAGGGTTTTGTTGCTGACGTAATAAGGGGCATTTACTATTGTTCTCAGGACTTTTGATTGAAAGGATTAGATACGCTTGATGCTCGACATTTTCGCTATCTCCCATAGCTCTATTCCGTATGTCCAGATTGGCTTAAGTATAACTTTGTAGATTAGTAATTTGTTTTCTATTGAGAGATGGGTTGTACATATGTACATAATAACCTAGCTTGCTACTTTTAAAGCTGCCAGCTTCTTGCTTTTTTCCTCCCACCTCCATGTTGGAACGGCTCGTACATACTGAATGAAAACGAATCTGTTTTTGAGTGGTGACAACATTACCATAGATGTCCTCGACAGTTTGCAATAGTGGCCTACGCATGTCACTTCTTCCCTACTCTTTAATTCCTTCCTCCTTAATTCCTTAATTTCTTCACAATAAAAACATGAAGGTAAGGCTTGTATCAGTTGGCTCTCCTTATCTGAGTATACCGAAAATTTGAAAAAAATTTGTTTTTTTGTTATCTAATTTTTAAATAGTTATCTCTCGCATAGTATTATCCGAGATATAATCGTACGTTGTATAATTTCTAACAATACTTCATTGTGTGGTTTATAATTATCTGACCTACAATGGTCTTGAGCTGAAGTAGAGATAACAACTTGATTAAGTGTCGGGGTGAGATAGGCACTAGCGATCGGCCAGTACACACAGAACGGGCTCCTTTCTCCCTTGCTTCATTAGAGGCCATGTTTACTTCGCCTGTTTGGCTTTTACTCTCTTCCGTCACGTGTCGATTTGTATCAATTACTTCTGCCTCCCAGTTTTGTCGGATTATTGCCTGTCGAAACCGACGTCGGATGAGAACGTTATTAAAAGGATTTAGTTGTATGTGATATATTGAACAGAAAGAGTGGCGTGAGGAGTGGGGCTGGTTAATATTTTAAGCGTAAATATGAGTTTAAACATATTTTTGTAATTTCAATCTTTTAAAATTTTAATTTCCCAGATCGTAATAAAATCTTTTTTATTCATTTTTTTTTATTTTATAGAAGACGACTCAGTTTTCTTTTGGGTCACATTGAATTCATACTTATTTTTTGATATCTCAATCAAAAATTGAACTTCTATGCACTCGCTCCTAGTTTTATTCTCAAACAGTTGTGAAACGACGTGCTAAAATATGAATTATTTGGTATTTGTTGGTTATAGTAAACCAATTATTAAACAAAGAATAATCTGAACTAAGGAATTTAAAACCAATACCTCGTAAAACTATCAGATGCCTGAGTTAATTGCCATTTAGTTTGAGTACAAAATCCACCCCATGCTTTTTTATTAGAGTTAATTGAGCTTTAGAAATATACCGGGCCCTACATTTTTCTTGAGAGGTTTTTTCTTTTCATAATCTCATCTAAAACCATTTCAATGTACAGTTTCAGATCGATCATGTCAATTTTACGATTTGCGTCCTATTTGCACAAAAGATGCGAAACGATTTCAAAACAGAAAGAGTGTGCTATTACGTTTTTCTGCGTGTTCCTTATTAGAAGAGCAATATGCACCAACATCAATATATTTGTGAAGAAGTTGTCTACTCTATCCGTTTTGGGGTTGGGTACAATGAGGGCCCAACGGAATTTTTTTTCCTTTCAAGAAAAGGAAGTCCTACTGAGTACTGAAAATATTCTGATCCCCTAGAACCATCTTGGTGGACATGAAGGTAGCCACCCTCCGTAAACATCATGATCAAAGCGAATGCGTAAGCGGATGTATGGCCATAAGCGGGATCTTCCAGTTTGGCGGGTACGCCACACTAATCCGGCACACAAAAGGACCCAAAGACCGGAAAGATAATTTAAGCCCATACAGTTATACTCCCTCTTCCGGGCAGTAATGAAGTATAAAATACCGGTTTATTCATTAGGTCTTTGATGAACACTTACAAGCTGTCTAATATAAATTAATAAAACCATTACTCGGATAATAGGTTGTCCCTGGCTTAGTTTATATATATATATATATATATATATATATATAAAGTGTGTCTCCGAATAAACGCAAGATTTGATTTAAATAGAAAACACAGTTTTTAGTATTTTTGTTGTTATTTTTTTATTGAATTATAAAGTAAATAGGATAGGGTTATTTATGGAATAACACATAAGGCCTCCACGACTTAGCTGGCACATACGCACTTTCTGTCGAAATTTTCCATGACAATTTGGCATAAATGTGGTTTAATTTCGTTAATCCAGCATTGAATTTCCTCTTTTAATATACGGGTGGATGTGGGCTTGTTGACATACACCTTTGACTTCAAATAACCCCATAAAAATAAATCTAAAGGTGTTAAATCACACGATCTAGGGGGCCAATTTTGATCACCTAAACGAGAGAGTACAGGACATGGCAGCAAATTCAATTCTTGCGTTAATTCTGGGACACCCTTTATATATCCGTTGTTTAGGTTAAATATTGTCATCAAAGCTACATGTGGTGTACTCTTAGTGCAAGTTAAACTATTCAATCTAACAATCTTTATTGTGCAATAATTACAATCTGCCTTTTATAAGGCAATAATAATACAGATAAATGATCTCATTCATACCATATTTACACCATCATTCACTCGCTCATTTATACAATAGGACATGATTAGAGAAACTGGCCATTGCCAGGACTCCCACTGTCACGCGTTTATAGTAGGTCACGAGGCCACTGCCGTATCAGTCTCCGAGGAGGATTATAGGGACGAGTGGCGCAGTGCAATGACTGTGCTACAGGATTAGGGTGGTTGGAAAGGCTACTGTGGAATTTCATAAACTTGGATGGATGAGTTCTAGAATGTAGGGTATATTAAGATCGTTATGAAGGGTTTTGTTGCTGACATAATAAGGGGCATTTAGTTAAACTATTATTGTGATATAAGGGTCTGGTTTTCATAAACCTCAAGTTTTAAATGCGCCTTTTTCTATACATCCTACATACTTCCTAAACATCCATTCTACCTGATGATTACTAACTGGTCAAAGCTGAATCACCAAACACTAAGGTAACTTAAGTAATGCTACAATGCCGAACAGTTATGTTGTTGCATCGTTTTGTTTTGTACCAAAGCATTATATTCTCAAATGGCGCACGTTAACGCTTATAAAACATTATATAAATCATGGATGATAAAAATGACTAACAAGAATAAAATCCGTTTCACCTATTAAATTCAATAGAATTAGCATTTAAAAAGTTTGAAATTACAGTCCATCAAAGTCAGAAGCCAGTTAATGATCTACTAAACATAGTTGAGCAATGTTTATTATTTTATTATATATTAATTTGCGTTATCTTCCATTATTTGGAATAGGGCAGTTTTTATTTTTGTACCAACTGGATAACTGTTATGCCTTTTAAAAATGCTGGGTGAGTTAGTGTGTCGAAACCTGCGCTAATAGCAGCATTCATGAAAATTCACCTTATTAATTTAAAAAGGCAAATCTCAAATTACACGCTAATACCTGAGCAGATGAGATCTTCAATTTATTTTGTAACTAACTCAAAATTACAGAACCATGTACATTTTTAAATACAAGTAATTAAGTAATTAATGAAACCTTATTGAGTTTTATGTTGGGTAGTATTTTTTATGTTTTTGTTACATGAAATAAGACCTTCATATAAAATAGGACACTAACTTTTAATTTTTAATACGCGATCCAATTAGTAAGCATCCGCTGTTATGAATGGATTTATTGCTCCTTCTAAGTTTAATGATTCTACTAAAGTATACTGGCCAAAAACAACAATAAAATCTCAAGAAATATTATCATATTTGACGTATAATGTATTCATATGTTTTAATTGGATAATAATTCAACTTCACCCTATAAAACGTGAAAATTACAATGGACGTCGAATATTCATTATTTGCATATATTAATAAGCAAAGGGATTATATTAATACTCAATGTGAAGCTTCGTAAAGCCGGATTAAGATTTCAATTAAAATCCTGATTGAATATGGCTCAGCTAAAATATTTGACTTTGTCTCATATTTTTACTCACACGTTGTTCCAATGTGAAAATTTAAAATAGGATCGATTACTACATTCAGGCTCCCTAAAAGCTTCATTTAAACGTATGAATGATTCATCGAAATGTGAGTTCATAGCAAGCAGATAAATTAAATACATTAAATTGCATGCATGTTTTGTTGGAAATCGTCCATCACACAGACAGTAATTGTAGACAATAGACATACAATAATTGTAGATGTATTTGTCTGATTAGATTGATACAAACAAAAAATAGGCTGAAATCTCATATTTATTTACAAATTTTCAACATAATTTGTATCTCTGCTTCGGGTGCTAATAAAAAATCGCCTAGAAAGTAAGCATATTTGTATCAGTTTATGAGTTTATTCTTTTATAAGGGGTTAGTAGACTGTATACAGAATAAAGTGATACTATACACAGTATAGTAGATAGTACTTGCTGTAAGTAGACATAATATAGTAGATAGCAATTGTAGACAGTATAGTAGATAGTACTTGCTGTAAGTAGACATAATATAGTAGATAGCAATTGTAGACAGTATAGTAGATAGTACTTGCTGTAAGTAGACATAATATAGTAGATAGCAATTGTAGACAGCAGACATTATAGTGGATAGTACTTGCTGAAAGTAGACATAATATAGTAGATAGCAATTGTAGACAGTATATTAGACAAACATTGAATTGCCCAGGAGGTCTCGGTTTTATTTGGCATCAAATTTTATATTATAAACTCGTATATTGTTTACCTCTGTAGACTTCTAATGTACTAGTCAATTAGTAGATAACAGCTCATTTGAAAAAAAAAAGTAATGAGGATGTCAAGTTTGCTCCATTGGATAAGCCTACCGATAGTCAAAGAGGACATATCGTGTAAAGCAATGTTGCAATAATGCGAATACTATCAAGAGAGATTAAAATGTTTATTGTTTTAAACATTTTTAATCTTTTGGGTGAAAAACATAAATACAATTAATTTGTAAAGACTGTTTTTTTCTTTTTTTTTTTCAAATCAATAAACTACCGGGTTTTCGGGTATCACAATCACACTGCAGTAATCACTTAGGTATATCGTGTCTCACATGCCCAATAGGTCTTAGAAATAGCGCGATCTTGTTTACATAGAAACTGATAGAGAAACTATCGCTGAGGGTCAAATAATGGGTGGGAGGTTGAGAGGGGAGGGTATCGTCTATGTCAGGGGTGCCCAACCTTTTTATGACGCGTGCCACAATCAAGGGTTCCCCACGTTAAGGCGTGGCACAACTGTGCCTCCTTCCCTGCACCCTGCCACTTTCACAATAACTATTTCTGTGCAGTATAGGTACGTGCTTTTAAAAAGTATTTATTCCCCTTTTATACATTTTGAGAATAAGCCTATAAAATGAAAACAGTTAATAACTATTATTTATACAAGACAAATGTACGTAAGGACTAACTATGTACTACCTACTTGCTAATCTTTAGTTTTCACTCCCCGAAGTTATTTTAGCCTTTCAGAAAATTATTATTATTATTGCAGAACCTTATTTTATTTCTTTAAAGGAAATCACGGTAGTAAAAATATAAAAAAAAATGTTTGAGTTCAGTAAATATATTGCGTAAAAACATAAAAAACAAAGAAATAAAAAAAATTCCGGATTAGAAAATAATTCACAAAATTAAGAATAAAACATTTATTGCTAACCCCCTGCTAATTTCGAGCCCCCCAGCATGCCACATTGTGGCACGGTTGGGCACCTCTAGTCTATGAAACGGTCAATGTAGTCAACTTTGCTGAAGATTCATAGGCATCCTCAGGCACAGTATCTCACTGAGGGTTGAGAGTGTTTAAGTAATATTTGTCTGTCAATGGGTGGGTACAGTTGTTATAATCAGAGAGTAAATGGAATTTCGTAATAATGACACGATTGAGATAATTTATCACAATTATTTATTAATATTTCATGGCAGTAACTTTCTTCAAATACGTTTAAAAAAAAAAAAATGATATACTACTTTTGGTGTAGCTTGAAATATTATTTCATTTAAAGTTATACTAAAGCCGATCTGGACATACGGAATAGAACCATAGGGAACAGCAAAAAAGTCGATCATCAAGCCCATCCAATCCTTTCCAATCAAAAGTCCTGAGAACAATAGTAAATGCCCCTTATTACGTCAGCAACAAAACCCTTCATAATGATCTGAATATACCCTACATTCTTGAACTCATCCCTTTCAAGTTCTTAAAATTCCATAGTAACCTATCCAACCACCCTAATTCCCTAACACAGGCATTGCACTGCACCACTCATCCCTATAATCCTCCTCGGAGTCTAAAACGGCAGTGGCCTTGTGACCTGCTATAAATTCGTGACAGTGGGAGTCCTGGCAATGGCCAGTTTCCAACTATGACGCTTAATTATGTCCTGAGCGTCTGTGGCTCTCGCGCTCTTGGTCAGCCTCCACTGGCTCTTATCCAGTAACGCGCCTGATGAAGGAGCGTGGGGGACTTCCCAAGACTCCGCTTCCTTCGCACGCGATGTAGGTGACAACCATGTGGACTTGGGGGGCCTCTGGGCTGTTTGTATATATAGAATGAATGAGCGAGTGAATGAAAATTGGTAATAATGATATCATTTATAACAATTACTTATATCCTAATCAGGCAAATTGTAATTTTAATCAGCAGATCTTATCATACCTTACATTCTCGAACTCATCCCACCCAAGGTCAAGAAATTCCATAATAACCTATCCAACAGCACAGTCATTGCACTGCACCACTCAGCCCTATAATCTTCCTCGGAGACTAAAACGGCAGTGACCTGGTATAAATGCGAAACAGTGGGAATCCTGGCAATAGCTAATTTCTCCAATCATGGCTCTCGCGCTCTTCGTCAGCCTCAACTGGCTCCTATCCGGTGACGCGGCTGGCGGAGGATCGTGGGAGACTTCCCAAGACTCCACTTCCTCTTTCACATGCGAGGGAGGTGAAAACCATGTAGATTATGGAGGCCTCTGGGCTGTTTGTAAATACTGTATGAATGAGAACTTTTATTTCAATTACTAATTGGGTAATAAGGCTTCTAATTTTAGCACAATAAAGAAGTTTCATATAAGAAATAGTTTTATTTACTGCATGCATGTATTATCTTAGATATTATTGAATTATAATATTCTTACTGACACTGAGATTTTAACATTTACATTCTATTACCGCAATGACCCCCTAAGGAGATTCTTCTCAAAGCGGGCCAGGGTAGGGGAAGACATACACAGGAGCGCTCCTACCCTATTTGTCGAAGTCGTTAGAGTTTGTAGCGGGGGAGTTGAGTGCGGTTGCCGTATGTAAACTAGGGATTACTGCTGGCCACTGCCCGGCTCCTCCCTGCCGGCTTAAACTTTCGCTTGGCCATCAGCTCCGATCTATAGTTAGCAGGGAGGATGCTTAGCAGTTTGGACCTTCCATTAGCCGCTTTGCGAAGGGCTCCGTCTGCCGTTGCCTTGTAGTCCCTTTAATGTTTGTGTTTATACCGTTGATTATCTTAATCGCCGCTCGACTGGTCAACAGTATATGGCCGTGAGGTAACAGCTTAGATTAAGAGGAGAGCTAGTTATAAACGGTTTGTTAGTTTTCGAAAAGTACGAATGATGAGGCCTTTTAAGCAAATTATAATCTATAATAATTAATTAGAAATCAACTAGCTTTTTACATTAAATAATAACTATAACTGTTGTGGAAACCTCTGAATTACGAATTATTAGAAGTTCCCCTCCTCTCGGGCCAGAAAATACTTATGTTTCCATATTTTAATAAAGACCTTAAAGCGTCAGTTAAGAGAGAGAGGGGGAAGCTAGAGGGGAAAACAGCCGCAGGTGGGGGAACTACCCACACCATGGCTGGCCTTCCTATATAAGCAGCGAGACTGGCCGAAGTTGGCAGAACGTACAGAACCGGCACTTTTAACACTGCTCTCTCTCACTATGTTTTAGTCCAGCGTTGTCAGGCACAAACCTTCCTAGTGGGAATCCCTGCCTTCGTCTCGCTAAAACTAGAACTTCCTTGGGAGAGACCTATCCCTCGCGGACGACGGTTGCCGTGGCCCTACAAAATTACCTTGTAGCGTCTCCTACGGCAAGCGAGTCAGCTTCTCTCCGGTTCACACTCGCCTTTAGGATCCAGACGGTTTTCGCCTAACCTTAGATACCGAATGTGAAGTCGTGGTCATTCCAAGACCATGTTAACAACCTACGGACCTACCCTGTTCCTCTTCTCCTGAACATAGTGCACTGTCTGGGCACACCTCCTAAGATCTTATGGAGTCAGATCAAAACGAATTAAGCTGCCCGCCTACTAGGCCGCCTGCAGAGGTGAAAGACCACAGGTCCACCTCACATCTCTTTCTTGGTGCTCGCCTGGCTGTGGCTAGAGGTCGTAGCGACCCTAACCCACGGTAGGCGTCTCTCCCCACCTTGGGGATCCTCACATCTGATAACTCCCGATAATAGCATTATAATATAGTCACGAAATTGGTGTGCACTGCTTCTCGTCTATTCACGTGACCCTCAATAATGTCATTCATTAAACAGCAAACAAATTAGTGATTAGTCCCCTCCCTCATAGTATGTGGCAACACCACCCCAAGTAGCCCCTTCATTTCAAGCGTCTAATTTGATGACAGCGACTGTAGGTTGATTGTTTCCCACATAGTATTTATTTCACTGATTTTTGTTTCATTGTAAAGAAACAAATATTTCAATCATATAAGGAAAAGTATTTAGAATACAGAAAAGTCTAAAATTATTTGCTAGTAAATGGATTTTAGGCTTGTACAAATAGGAACTAATCGGATAGAGGAGAACACTAGGAGGAAACAACACATCAATCTCAAGTTTCACAAAGACCCAATTATTTCCTCTCTCCATTTTCTGTTAACAGCATCCTTCTTCTCCAAGACACTAGGAGAGTATCCTGTATCTACTGCACAGAGTTCTAACGTTTATAAGCAACCAGCCTTCTGTTAACAGGAAACCTTTACAAATAAAGGAAATGTTATTTTAATTTGTGAAAAATACCATAAATCCGGCTTCCAGCCTCGGTCCATTGTATAAAAAAGTCCATCACGATGTTTTATTTTTTTTTAATGCAGAATAAATATTTACATAAAAAAAAAAATTGATAAATGGTGTAAACAGTAAATATATAAAATCTTTTGTGACATGATTAGTTGTAATTCGATTTAAAGCCATTAGTATATTACAATACAAATTTCATAAGATTTATTGCCGAACCCATAGTGAAACATTTTACTTTAATTCAGGTCTTTTGTCGCTCTTGTGTGTGTATGTTGTGGGTTAGTAGTCATAGAAATTCAAACAAGCTGAAATTCTTAAATTTATTTCACCCCACCACAAAATATTCTTATTAAGTTTTAGTCAAAATACAATGAAAGGAAGTATTGATAAAAAAAACGTGAACTGGTGGGCGAGTTTTGCTAACTTCTAAGATTTCTCAAGTCCCAGTTCATAACTTATTTCAGTTTTACAGATCTGATTTGTACCAAGAGTTCTATATTGCTTACCTTATACATAATATTTATAATCTTGCTAAGAACAAGTAGAAGCCCCTTGGCTTGAGCAGAACTGTATACCTGCTTGGTGACTTCATGTAAGTCACTGATGGTTCCCTGTTATTTTTAAATAAGCAACTGCATCCCTCCCTACTTCCCAGAATCTTATACTTTTCTTATACATATATGTCTCAGCTTTTAGCCCCAGACCTCACTTGTTCCTATACATTCCAACCAGTATGTAGTAACATAACTCATAATATTTGTATGTACCAGTGTTTTGCTTGTACTTTATAATAAAGCTTTTCTTTCAAAAGACTCTCCTCTACAAAGATTATCTAACAAAGGATAAATGAGACATGAAAACTCTCGTGCATGTTTTGTAGTGTTAAGTTTATTTAATAATCACATCCTTGCTACTTAACACGTACTGACGAATTAGTTTTACAATCTATAATTGTTTTATTCTTGTTTATTATTATATTTATTTTATATTGCAAAATTGACTCTTCTACTAGTAGCACATACTTTCACTAATTAATTTATTTATGACAGTTAATCATGTCTTATGGAGATGGTTGTGTTTTGCCTTTTACGAAATGGAACTTCTGGAATATGTTTTGTCTTTAACTTCAACAGAGGACTTTTAAAGATAGAACTGGCAGACAGGGGTATAATTGAAAATATAAGAGTTTCTGGTTAAGAAAAAAAAAAAAAACTACGAGAACCTTACACACGATTTTGAAATATTTTCGAATTTCCATTGAGCAATAAAACTGCAAGCGGAGCTGAGTTGGACGGAATAGACCGGCCTAAGGTATTTCCCAACAACTGCGCAGCCACCGGAGAGGAGTTTTCCAACAAGGCTGCTAAAACTGCTAGGGGCAGGAAAGAGCCAAGTGGAGCGTACAAAACAAACAATAGCCCCTTTCCAAACACAATACACACTCGATCCCTCTATCTTAGTTCTGGGACCTTTCACTTTGGCCGAGCTCACTCAAGATAGCGGGAACAAGTTGCTCCAGCGGTGCCATTAGCAGTCTCAAAATATGAGTACACTTAAATTTATAAGAACACAATAGCAATATCATCAATTTACTGTGCAAAGCAGAGTTTGAATAAATGTTTTACGAACGTTTTGATACATTTTTTAGAAAGTTCTTTAGTTATAAAATTACAATTTTCTTATCCATTAATTGTAATTATGATTTAAGAGTTCGTACACGGTTCCACTTACTTAATATGTACAGTTCACGTTCATTCCATCATTCACTCAAAATCTGGAAAGGTGCCCCAGTGCCTCCGAGGATTCACCAACGAACTTCCTCCCACTTCACTCTCCTACCGTTTCGCTAAGTGGCGAAGGAATAAAGCAGGCGAAGAGAGCCACATACGCTCATAACATGAATTGGTACCCTCATGAGCATTTTATGGAGTAGTTTACCACTGAATTTGGTATAGTGGGTAAGTTTCCACGGAATTTGATGAGCTTGCAGTTATCAAGCACTGCAGATAGATCAAGAGCATTGTGAAGGAGTGAGTCTGTGATGCAGAAGGGAGCGTTGACTAATGTTCTGTGGACTTAGAATTAGAGTGCTTGATGTTCAAAGGTTTGACAGTACCCTACAGTCCGTATGATCACTAATAACTTTTTTGAACTAATTAATATAAGCAGAGGAATTCACGACAACTAAACCTGCTTGTAAGGGTACAAGCGGTTTTGGTGAATATGTCAGTTCAGCAGCATCTTACATAGTCGAAAAAAATTGAAATGAAAAAAACAAACCTCTTCAATTGCACACGCATACTCATAAAGAGATATAACAATAAGCGTTCATAAGCTAAACAAATACAAATCTATGGCACCTTAAATTATTAGGACTTTGAAGCCTGCACTAGGCTGCTGCCTTAGGAAAATATATTATTTTTTTTTAATAAATTTAAAACTAACAAAAAACACAATGAGCATAACATTTCAGGTTTAACCCTAAAAAATTTCTAAGTTGTTGTGAAAATAAATTTCGAATTTCAGATCGATACTGTTGTTTTCACAAGACTAATGACAAGACAAGAAGAATGACACTTTCCCTGCATCCGAATTTGAAATAAATTCCCACACTTCTGTACGATAGCAACAACCTCGATATACCATAAAGCCTGAATAACCACCTACATGTTTTTAATTTCAGATTGATCAGTGTTTAAGTTTGACAGTCAGTGTTTTCAGTGACCAGGGCTAGTTCGTATTATGTAATATATGGGCCTATTTTCCTCCACCACACGCGGCACTAGGTGCTTAAGTTCACGGTAAGACGAATAACTTCGAGTACGTTACCTTACTCTTTCATTATTGCATCTCCTTACTCAGAAGAGACAGCCACCATAGGCCGCACTAGCCTCGGCTAGAACCTACGTCAACAAATTACTATTTTACGCTGAATTCAACAGTTGTTAACTTCATTTTGTGTAGACTTCATTTTATGTTTTAGTATTTACGTATATTTCTTCGTTCCATGCAAATTTTAGACGATCATTTTTTTTTTTTTTGCTCATTCCACGCCATTTCATATTTAATATTAAAATATTAATTTTTTTATTAATTAAATAAAAGTCATCAAACCTTAAATTGTTCTTTACACCCTGTTGCAACCAGCGTCTGTATATATATATATATATATATATATACTTTATGTATTATTGCGATAAAATTACAATCTGCCTTATTGGGCAGTAACTAATTATGTTCAATGCTCTCATATTTACAGTTCTTCATTCACTCACTCATTCATACCGTATTATTAACCCACACGGTTGTCACCTCCGTCGCATGAGAAATAGAAAGTGGTTTCTTTGGATGTCTCACATACTCCTCCATCAGCCGCGTCAGCCGATACGAACCAGTGGAGGCTGTCCAAGAGCGCGAGAGACACCGACGCTCAGGACATGATTGGAGAAACTGGCTATTGCCCATATCACTGCCGGTTTAATATCTGAGGAGGATTATAAGTATGTGTATATTAATATCGTTACGAAGGGTTTTCTTGTGGACGTAACAAGTGACATTAACTATTGTTCTCAGGACTTTTGATTGAAAGGATTGGATGCGTTTGATGTTCAACATTGGCTATAATATAACTTTGTAGATTAGTAATGTATTTTGTATTGAGAAACGGGATGTCCTTCAAATTCTGTGTAGTGAGTAGCCTGTAAACGCAAAATAAATATTTTAGATTCATATGCCATTATGTCAATAAAGATAATTGTAGCATACACAGTAGCTTAATAACACATCACAAAAAATTAGTTAGATTTTTGGTGAACAAACCTACAATAGTAAGGATTCCTCGATTGAATGAAATTTCATTTATATAATAGATTCGCCTGAGGATAATTGTATATAATTATCTGTGAATTTAAAGGGGCTAGGAAGAAAATAAAAAAATCATTTATATAGTTATAGTGCACCCGTGCTAACATTCTAAGAACTATGAATCACCCCTTTGCTGACTCTTATTTAAACCCCGTGAGAATCAGAGAAGGAGGTCAGTCTATTGTATCTCATTAGCCCGTCACTATGCTAGATTAGATCTGTATATTACCATGTCATTTATGTTTGTTATTCAAAATAAATCTTTTTAAAAAGTCTTGTGTGCTTTGAAGATATTTAACTGGCGCCCGAACAGGGACTTGGGAGGAATTTTGAAGGTATTTAAAGTAACTTTGCGGAGCTTAGAATCGTGTGTAATACCGAAATCAAGCAGCATAACTACTTCTCTCCGTCTTGAGGAAGATTGCCACTGCGTATACAAGTATAGCAAGCATTCTCCACGACTACAGAGGTATCTTTCAACTTTCTGAAGATTTTCAAATCTTATCACCCGAGTTTCAAAACTATTTGTTGAGACTTCGCAGCACCAAGGAAGAAGATTTTTCCACTGAAGACAACATACTTGATGGTAATTATAAGTAATTATAAGTTTATTGTATGTCAAATTTACAGGATAGATTAAACCAATTAAGACAAGTATATACAACTTTTAATCTAGATAATATTGATCAATTACTATTAGAAAATACAAATTCAGAGATGGCTATGGAAATAAAAGATCATGATTTTAAATTAATTCCGGAATATGATGGTGATCCTTTACAATTAGTAGATTTTATTAGAAATACAAAATTTGTGTATGACTTATATTGTAAAGATAATAACCAATATAAAGATATAAACCATTCAAAATTAGTATTAACTTTATTAACTAAGCTAAAAGGAAAAGCAAAAATTGCAACCTATGATAAGGAATTCACTAGTGTGACAGAAATTTTAACATTCCTTAAACGTAAATATCAAGATACGCGAACGAGAGAGCAATTAATATCAGAAATACTCAATACTAAATCGTACCATAACGAAAACCCACATGATTACTTAGAAAGATTAGGTAAGAAAAGATGCGATTTATATGCTCGCGTGTATGCCGACTCGGAAATAGTGAATAAACAGTCGGAAATGGAAAGATACGACAAACAGATATCACATCACACCGTTCATAATTTACATCCCTCGCTTACTGATTTTATTTATCATATTAAATTCGAGACAATCGAAGATATTGACGAAATCTTAAGAAATAACGCTGCGCACATTGTGCATCGGGTGTACGGTCCGGGTAGTCGAAAAGACAAACACCACCAACCACACCAATCGAATTATAAAGGCAAAAATTTCGATCCAAATTACAAACATAAATATGAAAAACAATTTCAAAAACAACCTCATGAACAAAAACAAGATTATCAACATCAACAAAACCAAAATTATAAAAGTTATCAAAATGCACAACCAAATTATCACAATTACCCAAATAATCAACAAAATTATCAAAAACCTATTCATAATCAATCATGGGATCCAAAATCTCAACATGGATTCTTTAATAAACCTCCATCCGGAAATTGGAGAAATAATCAACAAAAAGTAGATCCACCACAACAAAATGATTCAAATACGGTTTCGATGAGAACTGTTTCTAATCGCGTACATTACGCCGAGGATGAGAGAGATGAACAAATTAGAATATTAACTGAAAGAGTAAAACAACTTGAAACTAATGAAGATAATTTTTTAGACCAAGGTCCGAACAAAGGAGAACCACCGGATCGAATGTAATTAAAATAAGTGACGAAGTTAATTTTTTAAATAATTTACCACAGCTCTTAGATAAAGAAAATAATAAATGGTTAATTGACACTGGAGCAACAAAAAATTATATTTGTCCCCAAGCAATTCCGAAAGATGCTAAAATAAACGTAGAAAACTTCGCGATAAAAACCCCTACAGGACGAGCAGAAGGAACACAAAGTGTAAACCTCAACCTGCAAAATCTGATAGGAATTAATCAAGAAGTAAAGTTCTTAGTTTATCCTATTAGTTCACGGTTTGATATTTTACTTGGGTACGAAACAATGAAAATGTTAAAAACTAATATAAATTTAGAAGACATGGAAATAAAAATAATGGGAATAAAATACAAACTTGAAAGAGACGAAATGTTTCATATCGAAGATACTAATGAAATTAAAAATGTTATAAGACACGAACACATAAATTCGGAGATAACGGAAAAACTCACAAAAATATTAAGTGAAAACGGTGAAATATTGAAAACAGAAAATGAAAAATTAAAACCGACTAAATTATTAAAACATAGAATAATAACTACGAATGAAAATCCGATTTATACACGAAACTATAGATATCCGGAACAATTTAAAGAACAAATTAACGAAGAAGTTGGAAAATTATTAAAAAACGGAATAATTAGACCAAGTAAGTCGCCGTATAATTCCCCTTTGTGGATTGTTCCAAAAAAAATGGATGCATCGGGTATAAAAAAAGTTCGCATGGTAATCGATTATAGAAAATTAAATCAGGCTACCATAAAAGATAAATTCCCGTTACCCAATATCGAAGATTTGCTGAATCGATTAAGAGGTGCAAAAATATTTTCGACTATTGACTTAACATCGGGATTTCATCAAATAGAAATGTATGAAGAATCTATTCCAAAAACAGCATTCTCTACTGAAAATGGTCATTACGAATTTGTTCGAATGCCATTCGGAATAAGTAATGGACCGCCGACTTTTCAGAGAGCAATGACAATGATGATATCAAATATTCCTAATGCAATGGTTTACGTTGATGATATTATTATTTATTCAAAAAATGAAAACGAACATTTAAGAGATTTGGAAAAAGTTTTCAAAGCATTAAAAGAACATCAGTTATCAATTCAATTAGATAAAACTGAATTTTTCAAAAAAGAACTAAAATTTCTCGGCTATATTGTAACTGAAGAAGGTTTAAAAACAGATCCGAAAAAGATAGAAACTATAGTAAACTTTCCAGTACCTCATGACGAAAAGTCGACAAGACAGTTCTTAGGTATGACAGGATACTATAGGAAATTCATTAAAGGATATGCAAAAATAACTAAACCTATTTCAGATTCGATTAAAACAAAAATTTATAAAACCGAAGAGATAAAAAGGGCTTGTAAGACATTAATAGATTTAATGGCAAATGCACCAATTTTAAAATACCCCGATTGGAATAAATCATTCATATTAACTACAGATGCTAGTAATAAAGCAATTGGAGCAGTATTGTCCCAAAAAGACGATGATGATATTGAACATCCTGTAGCATTCGCTTCACGAGTACTACAAAATGCGGAAAATAATTATAGCACTATCGAAAAAGAATTATTAGCAGTTGTATGGGCGACTCAACACTTTAAGCCTTATTTATACGGAACTAAATTTTTACTTCAAACCGATCATAAACCACTAACTTGGATATTTTCTATGAAGAACGGCAACACCCGAATTATGAAATGGATTTGGAAGTTGCAGGAGTTCGAATTTGAAATAAAACATGTTAATGGTAAAACAAATTATGTAGCAGATGCTTTATCAAGAAATATAAATGAAGTAAACCACACGGAACCAGAGGATATGGATATTGATGATGTAGATATTGATATTGATGTATTTATTGATGACATATTACAAAATCAAGAAGAAGCTGCTGAAAAAACAACAGAATATGAAGCAATTATGGAGGAATTAATAAATATTCCATCTACAGTGGAAAATGCAGAAAATCAATCAGATCTAGAAACTATTCATTCACGAGAATCCAGCAATGAACAAACTTGGATATGTGAACCAGATAAATGTATAAATGTAGAAAAAAATCAAATTATTATCATTAGAGGAAACAAAGAAGACATGAAGTTCTCTAAGCCATTTGGAAACAAGAGAAGATACGAACTCATCATTAACAGGAAAGATGACTTGCAAACGCTACTCTACCAGATCGTAGAACCGGACAAGACTTACGGAATTTTCTGTTCACCGAACATAAAAGCTTTAGAAAAAACTTACGATGAATACTTTAAAAAGATCCAAAATTCAAATTTACCTTTAAATAATGTAAAGGTTTCAACAACACCTATTACTATTGATGATCATAAAGTAATTTTAAGTAAATTGTATAAATCAAGTTTTTAAAATGTAAAAATTAAATGTTTGTTTTGACCAGAGTTCAAAACTTAAGGCTGCGGGGAGTTATAGTGCACCCGTGCTAACATTCTAAGAACTA
Organism: Acanthosoma haemorrhoidale; assembly: GCA_930367205.1. Taxonomy (NCBI): domain Eukaryota; kingdom Metazoa; phylum Arthropoda; class Insecta; order Hemiptera; family Acanthosomatidae; genus Acanthosoma; species Acanthosoma haemorrhoidale. The sequence goes on from OV884013.1 coordinate 107,061,562, forward strand.
TGAATCACCCCTTTGCTGACTCTTATTTAAACCCCGTGAGAATCAGAGAAGGAGGTCAGTCTATTGTATCTCATTAGCCCGTCACTATGCTAGATTAGATCTGTATATTACCATGTCATTTATGTTTGTTATTCAAAATAAATCTTTTTAAAAAGTCTTGTGTGCTTTGAAGATATTTAACTATATATTGAAATTCAATATCTCCCGCGTCATGCTTCATAGGAAATCCGTAGTTATAATTAATATTCTAACTAGTCAGCTCTCTAAAAAGAGACATTTGAGTTTGGAAATAAGTTTTTTTTTCAAAAGAAGGCTTAACAGTCGCTCTAAATGCTTTGGGCAGCGGTTTACCAATTTAGGCTACCTTGGGACTAAACACCAAAACACATTAATTATTTGTATGTTGCTTCAAATGTAATGTGTATTGACTTTTAGTCCGGAGAATGCCTCCAATAGACAAAACATTGACCAATGTAAAAACTAAAATAAACATTCGGAGAGACTGCCTTATTTTAAAAACATTTTCTTGTGTAGTGACTGTTATTTATAAATAATTAAGTAACTGATTTATATTCTTTATCATTGATACTAGTTACAATAGTACTTTAACATTTGGGTGGGCGTTTAGGTCTATTAAATGCACCGATAATTTTTTAGTGTCGTATTAGTCGACAGGTTCGGAAGTTCTTCTCATCCGTTTCCTGTCATCCCCATTCAATGCCGGTCGCCATCAGTGGTTTCCACGTTAATTAAAAAAATTTTTAATTCAAATTTAATTTTAAAAAAGACAGAAATGTTCATTAATTTTAACTGGTATCAGTGGGTTAAGAGCTACCTTATTAGTGTCTAACCGGTAGGTTCATATTATAAAAATACTGGCGGTACTTCTCATTCGATCCAAACTGTTCATCCATGTAATAACCTATCCAAACAAAAATAATTCATAAATTTCTACTTTATAAATTTAAAAAAACCACGTCTGCCTACTATATTATTACTTCGCCATTACGTAAGAGCAACAACCACCATCTTCAGGTGCCTACAATAAATATATTATAAGAAATACGTGGTTTAAATGAAAAACGTTTTTTCGAGAATCATTAAAACTAAAAGGAATTTGATCAACTTTTTGATAAACGAATATAATTTAGGCAAATAGCATGTTAGAAATAATTAGGGAAGTGAAAGTATTTAATGAAAATCAAACAACTTAAAGCTTTGACTATAAACCGTCTTTGTTTAAAGATTTATTGATTTTTCTACTGTAATGTATCAAGGTGATTGTTCTTATGGAAATATAGTTTATTAATAATATTAAATATAACTTCACCAACTATAAGCATGTAATGATGCGGATTCATCTTAGTCTAGCTCAGCTAAGCACACGTGAAATTTTGGAAGTGAATGAGAAAGGATGTGTTTTTAGAAATTGTTCTGTGTTGATAAATTTTGCAATTATAGAACACATGGTGCAATAGTTTACAAAAGGAAAGTGAAGCCACTGTAATTTACAGGTCTACGTAAAGAATCCGCTTAGTTTTAAATCAAATGGTATCATTTAATTTCAATGGAGATTTGTTATGTTATGGCTTATCAGTTCATTCAGTATATGTTTAAATAGTGACTGTGAATAATTTAACATTTATGTTGTAGATGTTAAACAATAGCTTAAAGCGGAAGAAGACACAAACGCTGATCCGGAAATTGTAAATACATATAAAATATTAGTGTCCCTTATTTTTGTGATAATAAATAAGTTTCCTTATAGAAAAGAGATTTTTTATAATTCATTTTAATTGCTTATATTTTACTAATGTGCTTGTAGATCGTTCAAAAACTAGCTTTTAATTATTATTATTACTTCTTATATAAATAGAGCATGGGGAGTATTATACTTATATTTTACTTTTTGCACAATGCGAAAGTGATTCATTTTAAGGGTTTATATAAAACTACCTCTGTAATTATATGGCTGTTACGGGGCTTTGATCCATTTCCTCGATCCCATTATGAGATCTGGCCATTACTCCTTTAACTATTTTAATGAGTTGGCTCGTTTGAATTGGTGTAGTTGGTTGGACTTTCAAATATAAAGACTTTTATTTTAGAGACCTTCTTGGTATTGACGGTTACGCTAAATATGAGAAGTGTTTGAAGAGAGTGATAGTTGTTACGGCAACATAATTAACGTATAAATGCGTTATTTACGAGTAATGCGTTATTTAAGCTGAAAATCATAGTTTTCAATACGAGAACACAACGACCTACATGCACACTGCACCAAAGACCCTCTCGTGTAACGACATATGAACTTCTACCGACATATGGCCATCCCAACCCTTCTGATACAGAGGCATCTAGTTCACAACCAACGAACCAACGACTTCAGCGCCAACTAACAACTGGGGAAAAATAAAAATAATTGAAATAATCCATTATTGTGCTAAAATGACAATCTGCCTCAGTAGGAAATAAGTAATTGCGATAAAAGTTTTTCATTCATACCATATTTACAATTTTCATTCACTCACTCATTCATACAGTATTTACAAACAGCCCAGAGAAACCTCCCAAATCCACATGGTTGTCACCTCCCTCGCATGCGAAAGAGGAAGGGGAGTCTTGGGAACTCAATCTACGCTCCTTCGTCAGCCGTGTCACCGGATACGACCCTGTGGAGGCTGACGAAGAGCGTGAGAGCCACATACGCTCAGGACTGTAAAAAAAAATCTCATTATAAGGCTGATTGTGAGCGGGAAGAGGTCCTGCCAAGAAGCGTGTTCTGCTAACAGGGTGGACTTGACAATACAGGAACCGTTAACAGTATAGTATTCGTAAACAGAGAGAAAAGTAATCAAAACCTAATCTCTAGTAATAAATCGTGATATTACATTTATTCAGTGTACATGACTCCCAAGAACACAGATCCTGAGTAAGGCGGGCTACTTGGTCAAACATGGCGCTGCTTCTGTAGCATTTCCAAGTTGCTCTGCTAACAACCCTCAAGATAAAGTTTTCTCATTAATTTACAGAAGCTGCTAGAAACTTATTAGCCTTTCCTAATGATGTTTCTCCACACTCTCTTCCGATCTCTGACGTTCCCTCTTCCAATGCTTCAATTAACCCATGTGTTAGCAGGATAGTTTTGTAATTATGTTTCGTATTATTGATTCCAATGAATTTTCGGCGTTTTGAAAAATACTATTGCCTGTTAAATCTATTCACTATATTGCGGGTAATTTGAAATTAATTACTTAGGTAAGGTATTTCTTTTCAGACACACATTTGTTATCTTGAGGTTTTAAATATTTGAAGTTCCGAAGTCTTCGTTATAGTGAATGTAAAGTATTTGTGGTCATATGCTTGATAGCGAATCGGCTCAGGGTAATGAAAAAAGATTTTTGTAACATTAATTAACGACAAATTTATGTATAGAAAAATTTCTAAGTACCCAGTATGAAATACCAGTTTTTGTTCAAATGTTTTCCATTATTAACTGTGATGAGATCTAACATGATTTTTCATCTAATAAAGCCAGATCTTAATTAAACATTCATGAACATCTCTGGTACAGCGCAGCTAAATTTTCGATGTTTCTTTGTAAGCTTAGTGCAAGTTTATTGTTTATTAATACGCCACTGTTGAATAAAGTTAAACTGATGAATACTCCAAAGCATTGCAATGGTGGTTTCTTGCTATAAAGATTGCTTAAATGTAATAAAACGGAATTGCCTATAAAAAAGGTGACGGGTAAGCACTTAAAGATTAACCACTGTGGAGTAGGAGGAGGGGGCTATGGAAGCTTATTTTCATGCTTCCTTGGCTTCTTCCACTTCCTGCCAACATCTATGGGTTACTGTTTTCAACGCTGGAGCCGAAATTTGGCATGGATAGAGTTTTCGACCTTTCGCAGTTTAGATAACACGTAAAGATAATTGCTTTCGCCCCTCTGGTGGTTATATCGGAATAGTTCGCCGCATAGTGTCCTGTAGTCCATGGAGGACGGTTGATGTGAGGATACAAAACAATGGGTATCGTTCACGCACATCTATCATACGCATTCTCTAATATATAATCTGCATGTTACGATGTGATGAAATCGCTGTTGTGAAGAGGTTTTATTTTTAATTTTAAGGAAAGAAAGTAACACACAGAAAATTAATATGAGGATTCCCGATTAATTTAGGAATTTAGGAAAAATACGCACAACTTAACTATAGTGAATACAACGAAAATTGCTCACTCCTTGTTTGGAACTGATTGGTGAATATAATTAGCCTTATAGGTGGTGTAATACAATTAGTCAGATGATGCAGTTTTTTACGGTCTATCCAATCTTAATAGAAAAAGTCCCTTGTTCACTTTGGATTGTACCTCGAGCAGCAAACCAAACAACGCGTACCTTGTACGGCACTATTCCGTACTAACTGTGGAACTTTCCTTGTTAGCTTATTATAGATTGAACTTTTCACACTATAACTGTCTCAGATTGATAGGAGTCATTCATTCCTGATCTTCGACCTCCAATCTGACAGATGGTTCCAATCGATAAGTGACTTTTGATGAAAAATATGTCATGGACTGTTATTATGTCTGAGAAAAGGGTTGATCGATTGGAAACACGGCTGTATACCTCTTCATGGCATCCAGTAATTTCTCTGAAAGCAGCTCTAAGTCGAACATCAAGCGTATCCAATCCTTCCAATCAAAAGTCCTGAGATCATAGCCAATGTCTCTTACTAAAACAGCAACAAAACCCTTCATAACGATCCTAATATACCCTACATCCCTTCCAAGTTCATGAAATTCCATCAAAACCTACCCAACTACTCTAATCCCATTGCACAGTCATTAAACTGCGCCACACATCCTTGTAATCCTTCTCGGAGACTAAAGCGGTAATGACCTCGTGATCTGCTATAAATTTCAGTAATGTCTACACTTTACACAGCTGCAAAATAAATTTTTTAAATTTACTATTTACTAGCTCGTATCCAGTGACCCGGCTGACAAAGGAGCGAGAGGGACTTTCCAATACTCCGCTTCCTATTTCGTGTGCGAGGGAGGTGACAACCACTTGGATCAGGGAGGTCTCTGGGCTGTTTGTAAATACTGTATAAATGAGTGAGTGAATGAAAGTTGTAAATATGGTATGACTGAGAACATGCTTTTCACAATTAATTATTGCCCAATAAGGCAGATTGTAATTTTATCATAATAACGTTTATGTACTATAATAGAATAATGAAGCATGTCTATAATTTCCTTCTGTATATTACGTTGAGGACGTCATATAATTAGACATTTTTTTTTTCGTAGGGGTCCCTGTTTATTGATCAACATTGCACCACAGTTAATTATTTATTATTAATGAAAGGAATAATATGATATACATCAGTCGACCAACCATGAGTAACTTCCGATGCAGCTAAGTAGAATCTATTGTTCGTATCTACCAGCTATGAGAGACTTCAGTTAATCTTTTGTCAAATGCTTTGTGTGATACATTTTAAGTTAAACTGTTTTTTTTTAACCTCTGAAATGGAGAGTCAAAAAGTACATATTCGTCATGTAATGCTTTGGTAATTTAAACAAGGCAATAGTGCTAGGGCGACAGCTGAAAAAATATCCAGTTTATATGGTGAAGGACTAATAACTGATCGGGTAGTTAGAAATTGGTTTATAAAATTGCGTTCAGGAGATACGACCTTAAAAGACGAACCGAGGGTGGAACGTCCTTCCGACTTTGACAACAACCTTTTAAAGGCAATATTGGAAAAAAATCCACGTCAATCAACAAGAGGTATAGCAGAAAGGTTAAATACATCACAATCAACTGTTAACCGCCACCTGGAGAAATTAGGGAAAGTCAGAAAATTAGGAGTTTGGGTACCTTACAATCTCAGTGAACGGAATAAAGAAGATCGCTTGTCAATAGCAACAGGTCTGCTCTTACGAGTAAAAATTAAGCCTGTAATAAACAAGATTGTAACAGGTGATGAAAAATGCGTTACCTATGACAATATAGTCCGCAAAAGACAGTGACTTGAGATCCGAAAGCAAACATCCATGGCAAAATGATTTTATTGTGTGTAGGATTGTCAAGAAATAATTCACCACGAGTTGTTTTAATCAAATTTAACGATTACTGCGGATAGATACGTTCAGCAGTTGCAAATAGTGCAAGAAAAACTCCATAAAAACCGTCGTGCACTCGTCAAAATTAATATAATTTTGTTACTTAATGAGAGCAAAATAAATTTCTGGTAAACAAAGGGAAGCTACTTATGACTCAACCTAAATAGATGCCAAAGTTATTGTAAAACTCCACTGCTTCGCATGATTACAGATTAGTGACCTAGCCAGCACCCGCCCGTGTGGCATAGTCCTCACAGGATCCACCAACTTGGGCTATTAATAAGGAAACTTCCGTCTTAAGCCCGTTCAGTTTTGTTGTGGTCCCAGGCTGGCCTGGCTGGGCCTCACAGTTAGCACAGCTCAACTATTTCTTCCTTATGACTCTGGCTAGCGGACAATAGTGAGATTTAGAGAAGTTTTTTTATATAGTGTAGTGAAATCATATCAAAAACAGGCATAACCTAAATATTCCTTCAACAACTCAAGAATTATCTCCAGGACATCCTCAAGGCTATTGTTTATCTCCTACCCTATTATATATATTCATCATATCACAGCCCAACATAGGGAAAAAATTATACATCCACTACACAATACATGCAGGATAATAATTGGCACAGTAACCAACAGATTAAAATTACAAATGGAAAAAAAAATCATGGAAAATTAAACTTAACCCGCTTATAGGATGGTCACCAATAAGGAAATATTATACCAATAAGGTCACCAAACCTTTACCAATATTAACCCATCATTTATCATTAACCAATGCCCAACTACACTGCTACTATTCAATTAACTACCTAGGAGTAAATTTAGACTGTTCCCTCACCCTCACAAGCCATGTTAACAATAAATGCAACAAAACTAAAACCAAATCAAGTAAAATGCAACTCTACTTCCATAACATTTCAAAACTGCATAAAGCAGCAATGCCCTTACAAAGAGGCTTTAACGATATAAAGATACGCTGGTACTTCAAATCACAGGAAATGGGAAGTCGATCAGCTTGCGCATAATTAACAAGTACCCTTGATGTACCAAGATAACTAACATGTCGACAGACCCGCAATTGAGCAGTATCTACGCACAAACACTGATCATTTAATTTTCCTTACATACGTATCAAAATACACATTTATAGGATAAACAGCCAAACATCCACAAACGCCTAAAATATATATTGATAGAATAACATAAGCTTAATTAATTTGCTACCTACTCAATTAATTTCTTTCCTTTTCTCCATATCATTTTGTTTTTATAATGAAGGTTTTTAGGATCTTTTTTTTGACTGTTAAATCCTTCAGTTATTCATTCATTACATTACCACTTCAAAAAATGCACATGTATATTTTCGTCTTAGTGGTCAAAATATTTATAATTTTACTTGTGGTTCTGAGTAAAATTGTAAATTATAAAAAAAATTAACTAAAAACGAAACAGAAAAAACGTATAACCTAAACATAAAACAATAACAACATAAATCTGACTTGTTTTGTTCGTAACCAGTCTCTCTAGTAACTGGTATAAATCCCATCTTCTGGAGTCGGGTTAAGGGGGAAAAGTAAAGGTGTGAAAAAGTTACCTTTGTAATTTTCTTTTTTTGTGGTAAATATCTCAAAAACTTTGTATTTAACCACGACCGATACAAATACATAAATTTAACTTAAAATTTCAAGAAAATACTCCTTTCCACTATTCGGTAAGGTAATGGTTGAGAAGAGAGAAGTTGATTCTTTAGCTAGTTTTTTTTCCATTACGTAACTAAAGAGGAGTGAGAGGGTGATAAATATTATACTGCCTTTATATTCTAAAACAAGAAAGAGGTATAAAATAAAGCCATAACCCTCATTTAATTAGTTATTATTCAATTATAGAATAAGTGCTTAGTTCTACTTTGATAAATGACAGTATATACCTGGAAGTTTGATAGTTTAAAATTAGTAATTAAATTTATATCCTGAGGCTCATTTTTCTTATAGAAGAGAATATCTTTGATGTCAAGGAAATCTACAGCGAAAATAGATTGCAGGTTAGTGCTGAAGAAAATAATGGTGTTTCTAATATGAATGTGTATGACTAAAACTTGTTGCAGATATTCCCTATTGATCCATCTTCCTGACTTGGAACAAATAATTTAATAAAGTTTATACGTTATAAATTCCTAAATAAGTTTAGTTTGCCAAATTTTAAATTCTAATCGCATCAATCCATGTTCCATCACCATCCATGAGTAATTTCACATCAAAAACATGCACTAACTGCTTTGTATGTAGTTTATATCGTGGAAAGCATACAATCCCAGGACTAATGTGGTATAGAAACGCTATAGGAATCAGTTTTTAGTTTGAGATAAGAGGCTTTCATGTTCAAATATTAGTGGAGGCCTAAGCAAACCGCAGAAAAAGCAAAGCCATTACTGAGCCAGGTAAACAATTTACCTTCGATAAGAACCCTTTCCTCTGTTCTATTGAAGAAGTGTTCCGCGACAAAATACACCGAGACGACCTCTCTGCAACAAGGGAACAAACGGCATTGCTCAAACTTTTTCCTGAATCTTAATTACTTGTGATGTTTCTTTAGCTTATTACCATTTAACTACTATTAAAACCCAGGACAGTGTCCTTTTTTTTTTTTTAATTACCTTGTATCTTACTCTTGATTATAACTAGTCAACGCTCAAGACTCCCGCTTGAAACTAACATTATGAAACTAACATTGGACGAGGTAATCGTACCGTTGTGGCCACCTCTTAATAATGAATAATTACAAGTTCCCCTCTTCTCGGTCAGAAAATATCTATCATTGTTTCCAGATGTTAAATAAGCTTATGACGTCAGGTGGAGAGGGGAGAGAAGCTAGTGGGGGAAACAGCCGCAGATGGGGATCCAACCCCACCACGGCTGGCTTGCCTATATAAACTCCACGCCGAAGAGCAAAAAATAGAACTTACGAAACCGGCACCTTGAACACTTCTCTCTCTCTCTCTCACACTCTCTCTCTGCACTGGCGCTTGCTGCTCTACTCAAAACCACGGTCTTCTCATTTAACTTCCTCTGTATCTCTCTCTCCTAACCTCGCTATCTTTTAGTAAGGCGTTGTCAGGCCCCACACCTTCCTAGTGGGAATCCCTGCCTTCGTCTCACTAAAACTAGCACTTTCTTGGGAGAGAACTCTCCCTCGCGGACGACGGTAGCCAAACTTACCTAGTAGCGTCTCCCACGGCAATCCAGTCTGCCTCTCTCCGGTTCACACTTGCCTCTGGGATCCGGACGGTTTTCACCTACCCTTTAACACCGAGTGTGAATTCGTGGTCATTCCAAGACCACATAAACTACCTATAAACCTACCCTGTTCCTCTTCTCCTGAACATAGTGGTTTGTTGGGGCACACCTTCTAAGATCTTATGGAGTCGGATCAAAACGAATTAGGCTGCCCGCCGACTAGGGCGGCAGCCAGGATGAAAGGCCACAGGTCCACCCGCCTTATCTCTTTCTAAGCGCTTGCCGGACAGCAGCTAGAGGTTGTAGTGACCCTAGCCCGCGGCGGGCGTCTCCACCCCTCCTTTTGGACTCACATATCTGAGCCCGACACGTACAATTTAGACATACTAAACCAAAACGTTGGGGATTACCTCAAAAATCATATATCTAACGTGTACAAGATAGCCGATAATATAACATCATATGCCAGACGGACCCAAGCACATTTTGAACCGAACTCAAAGGGTCTCAGGGGTCTCAGATGATAAAATTGCACAATCATAAATTTGGATCTGTTGATACTTAATAGTTGGTTTCCATTACTGGTTTTTTATTTCCACTATTATATTTTGCCATGGTTTTGGTTGGTTGAATCATTAAGAAATTACTTTTTATGTTTTACAAGTTTATTTTTTTACTTTATCATCTCGAAGCCAATGGAAAATCATTGAAAACATATTATTCATTGTCATTAGGCCATTCAACTACAATCCGTTTCTTAAACATATAAATAAATGAAATAAAAACCGTATAAAGTGAAGGAATAATATCCTACGAGCGGGCAGGGGTGTCAAATGATTGTAGTGATGAACCTCGTCCATTCGTGAAAAATATTATATAGCTCGTTATGAAAATATTATAAAATATAAGTAGGCATTCTAGGCCCCAAAGCCGATGGACAATGGATGAAAAATATGAAATCAAGTAGAGTGTGAATAAAAGCAGAGAAATTTGAAAATAATAAGTTATGCTCTCTTTCTATGCATAAATATACACCTAAAACGGAAGTGGTTCCACTCCTAGTGATCACCACACCACAAGATATCCTCTAACATGACAGTTGAACGGCTGCCAAGACGTCCTCCGGGATCCCGACCAGCCGCACGACCTTCCTGTCTGTGCGCTAAAGTCCAGCTCCAGCGCACAGAAAGAAGAAGGAGCTCTGGAAAAAAAAAATCTCGTTATAAGGCTGATTGTGAGCGGGAAAGAGGTCCTGCCAAGAAGAGTGTTCTGCCAACAGGGTGGTTTTTCCCCCTTTTTTCTCCAGCCCCACCAAGACCAACCCTTAGCTTAAACCGGATTTAGCGAGAGGGGATTGTTGATTTTCTCCATTCCCTGTTTGACTCAATTAACGGTCCGGCCTTTCTTTTATTCCTGCTCTCTCTGCGGGTTGGCAATCTTTACCATTTTACTTACACCCCCTTGTCTTTCCACCTCAGTGAGATTCCTTTCGAAGAAGTTGAATCCTTGAGTGCTGATTGATGAAGATTTGGAAATGATTTTTTCTATGTTATTAGATTTCCGAATCCACTAACCGGTTCAACTTTCAACCTACGTTAAGGGAAAAAATATTCTTCATTTAAGATAATCTGGTTGTTGAGAGCTAAGGTATATTTAACATTAATTTTGAATAATCACAATATGAAAAATAAATGAAACTTTAACTAAAAAATAAATTTGAATATTATTAATATCTCCACGCTCAGCTCTGGGATTGAAGGGCGTCTCGACAAGCAATATGTTTCATATAAAAATATTATACAATATACTCTAATTATAAGGTTAAGGATGAGGGAAAAATAAAGGAATATTTTGGTTAAACGGATCCTTGTACTACGAGTACCTGCTTGAAGGTGGTGTGAGGGAATTAAGGAGTGTGGGAAGCCTCGGTAGAGGTTGATTGTTGCAGTACAGTGGTGAGAGTCCACTGGTGGCTGGGCCTAGAGTCCCTCTAGGCATGTAGTGCAGACTTGTTTAGTTGGGTAGCAGTGATGGGTGCTTAGAGGCTTGTTGTTGGTGGGCCAAGCACCGTTATATCCACCATTTAGTCTGCTTTACCAGATCTTGAGAGTTGCCAACTTGCCGGTAGTGGTGGGGGTGTCATGTCTCGGAATAGAGGGTTTTGGCTATGTTTCATCGAGTCAAAGAACTTTATGTGTCTTCTTTGGATGACTTCGGTGATGGTGGGGACCTCGAACTTTTCGTGGATTTCGGGAGCCTTCATATAACGAAAAAGGGTGTGCCATAGTGCCGTGCGCAGGATTTTGTTCTGGAAGCTCTGGAGTCGAGTTATTGTGCTGGTGTGTAGGAATCGGAACTGACATTTGTCTCGATCAGGGGCTACACAGCAAAACGAAAATACTAAAACTGCACACAATAAAAATTTAACTAAATACATACTGAAAATTGAAATTGTACCGGGAAGAAATTATACAAAAGATAAAAACATGCTAAATAATTAGAAATAAAATACAATAGTAACATTTTGATCATATGAGACCCATTTTATAATAACAGGTCAGATAAGTGTGAGGTGGTGGACCGTTTGGTAACAATTTATTATTGCTTATGTCTCAAGTAATAAGCATAAAAAAATATTATCTCTTCGGGATTTTGATTGTAAAATAAACACTACCTTATTAACTGTCGATAGTTTTATACATACATAATTGGTTATGGTTTTCTTAGTTATTTTTCCAAATTTGGTTGACTGTAAGCAGTATAATGCACATAAAGATGAACATTTACGTTCCAGTAAAATTAGTAAGAAATACTAATGAATTCGAAAAGTATCTGTTCATTCATTATTGAGCCCTTAGGGGTAGACTTTCAAATATGTGTACCTTACGGTAGTTACTGTAAAAATGATAATATGGACCTAAACTTTTGATTGTAAATTCAACAACGCTATTTGCAAAACTGTATTCTTTTTGGTTAATGTATATAAAATGTAAATATGTGAAAATATCTTAGCATTTAAGTTTTCTATAAAAAATAAAACAAGTTCGAAGCACAAAAATACAAATCTCAGACTTAATACCTAGTAAAACCATTTTAATAGATTATTTTTGGTCAGTATTTAAACCATCAACTACAATACTTTTACCAACTATTAACATTGTAGCCAGTTCATAACAAGATTTTCCTTTAAGTAAAAAACTAATAGTTCTTTTACATACATATATATATGAGTTAAAGTAAGAGGCAGCTCTGTATTGGAAACTAATGCGATCATGGGACGTGAACATCCCATGATCCCATATATATCTTTATTTTTCTGTTAGGACGTAAACATCCCATTATCCCATATATGTCGGATTACAGATATAAATAAAGGCAGTCTATTTCGAGTTAGTCTTTTGTTCCTGTTTTCCTTCTCTTTTCTTTATCACATCTTACCCGACGGTGAATAACTTATATATAAATATATATACTTGTATGACGAACTATTTTTACTAACTAAAGGAACATATTGATTTGCATTTCCTTAATAATGATTAGTGGATAAATAAAATTACTCATACCTTAAATAATTTATTTTTCAATATTAATACATATAATAATTATGTTTTTCTGTTAAAAAAAATGTTTAATGATAGTTTCTGAGTATTAAGAAATATGTGATCTGTCTGGAAACTTTTGTACTGTTGTATACCAAAATAAATGAAGAACTAAAATTTAACAGAACATAATAGCTATGAGGTACTGCAAATGTTTTGTACATTTCTATGTGCATAAAAATGTAAACATTGGTGGATTGTACTGATGTATCGAACCTAGGTGGTGTTGTGCCCACTTTCCCACGTTCAAATATAAACTACCCACTTCGTGGAACAGAAAACACTCCCATAATCTTCCATATTTTTTCTCATCAATAAACTTACGGCGTCAGGTTAGAGCGATTTCTAGAGATTAGGCGCTCACTAGAGGCAATAGGGCAGGCGATCCTGATTGGGCCAGATAACGGACTTTTCCTGTTTTTTTTCCGAGTTTCTCTCTCTCTCTCTCTCTCTCTCTCTCTCTCTCTCTCTCTCTCTCTCTCTCTCTCTCTCCTGCACTCATCACAGCTTAACGATATGTGACGTTAAACACCGTCAATAGGGTAAGGGCTTTCAAGCAAGTTTTGTTTCGCGTGGTTGTATACAACGAGAGGAAATTCGTCCCCCAATTCTTCAGATGCAGAAAATTTTGCCACACACGCTACCACTGTGGGAAAAAAACGGACATGTATGAGCTGCACAGGTCCCTATGAAGGGGGTCAGTGCCCTAGAGACTAAAATGCTCCAATTGCAGTGACACCAGGTAGGACTGGGTTGCCTCGTTCCGGGGCTGCACAATGAGGAACGAGCTGCAAGACCAAGTGGCCTGAGGATCACAAAACCTGTACCACAGGCCATACGGGAGAAGATCCAGGAGAAGGAAACAGACTTACCTCTAGCACCAACACCAACAACCACTGCCTGGGCGAAGACGCTGTATGTCACCGAGAACCCCGATCTAAAACCCCAGATCTGAGCCTAGGATTCTGTGACTCCGGATCGGAGACGAGATGTAATGATAAGGCTATGTGTGGCCAACTGTTTGCCACCATAAATAGCCGGTCTCACTGATGTACTAGCTCACTAATGTACGCCAAACTAAATCCCTAAATCAAACATGCTAACAACAACTAAAAACAAATTAAAAATTACTAATTTAAGTTATACAGATTATCACTATTAAAAAAAATTATGAATGGTTGAAAACTAAAATTTTAACTAAACCGTGTAGTTGAGTTTATATTCACTCAAACTAAATTTTGCCCCTCACTGATCTGGATGGAAGCTGAAGTGAAGGTAGAAGTTTTGTCACGGTCGAGCGGAGAGACCATTATGAGTTGCCAACTATCCACGGATATCTCTGTTGACTCCCGCAGAGGCCACGGGTCAGGGCTCGCCGGTCCGAACTTGCCGCGGTAACTCCCTGCAACTCTCTTGGGGTCTTTGTTTGCGGTTAGTATTCGCTTTTCATGTCGGCAGGGTCATTGGACAGCAGCGTCTAGTTGATGGCTCAACCTTCACCGGAATCGATAACGACCACAAATTTTTAACTAGTTGAAGCGAATTCAGTTTTACTTGTATATATACCTTATAAAGTTACATATATGTAAAATGTATATCAATATATATACAGTTTGTTTCCATTTTTTATTGACTGATTTCCCAACAATCCAATCAATCCCCTTACACAGTTTCTTCGCCCCAATCGTAATATCCTTCTGGTACTCCCTGCTAACTCCATATGCCTCGCTCCTTAAATTTGTTCAAAACAACATGGTTTTGTTATTTGCGATCATAAACAAATGATTAGTTGTATATTGTGCTAACTAATGCTAGACTGTGGATTTTTTTTAATTCTTGTATTATGCTGGATAATAGATTAGTACAAATCTACACCGAGTAATTATGTTTCTTTATAGGTGAATCTAGGTATGTATGTATTGATATGTTTATGTGCGAATACCTTCTTGTTAATTTGTGTGTGTGTATATAGTTTTATACTTGAAACAAAATATTGTTTTGTTTTCTTCATATTGTTTTTGTTTACACTTATTCCATTTTTGAGTATATGTAAATTTTTAGTAATATTTTATTTTATATAAATTTTTTAAACTATTTTATTTGTACATTGTGAATGGATACCGTCTACGAACCACCTTATGATCAATAAATACTTGTTTTTGAGCTAAACTGTTCAAAACCAACAATGACAAATATATTATAAATACCATAGACTAAGCTCGTTGGAGTAAGAAGATAAAAATGTTGACGAAGAAATGTAGCTACGCACTCTTTAAAAAATGGGACTATATCAACAAATCCAGAAAAGAAGTTGGTTACCATGGAAACGGTATTTTAAAAGAAACCTTGCGGGACATCGAAGAGAAACCGAATCCCCAATGCAGTCATCATAAAAAATGCAGATTTCGAAATAAAACTTTGTAAAATATTGTATAATATAAAATCCAAAAGTTCAAAATGTTATGGAATCCTAATGAGAATTGTTAAAAAACTATATGCACTCACGTATATTACAACATTCAGACTAAATTAGAACGTAGAACTATTTATCAAAAAAATAAATTACAAGGTATTAAAAAAAAAATCGAAGCACAAAAATCAAAGCTCAGACTTAAAACCTAGTCAAACCATTTTAATCGGTTATTTTTGGCCAGTATTTAAACCATCAACTACAATTGGTTTTACTATTTCAAATAACCAATATCCTATAGAATATAGAACAAATTGTTTTTGTTCAAATATATAAGTAATCTCATAATCTTCATTACATAAAGAACTATTCTTCATTATTACTCCTTCAAATTCTGCCAATCTGTATCATGTGCTTAAATATAAAAATATGTATGTATTTAAGAAATATTTTACTAATTTACTAATTACTATTACCTGAATATTAGTTAGCACAAACCTACAGACTAGTATTAAATAGTATTATACAATATTTTCCAAAGTTTTATTTGGACATTTGCTTTTGTTTGAAAGTTACCCTCTTCTGGTTCAATAACGTGGTTAGACATTACCGCTGCTTGAGAGTTATTTTTTTGTGAAAAAAAAATGTATTATATTTGATTCGTTTACTTATTCGGTCAAATAGGTGTCATTCATTTTCCAAAATATGAGACTTTTGTATCATAATCTCTTTAGGAGACGAAATCTACTGAAGTTGCTAGGTGATCGTTGTGCTCTAGTATGGGCTGTACTACTCTTGTTTTGGCAACCTATATTTTAGTGTTCTTGGATGATCCGTAGGTATGCCTAAGTCAGGCAAGTTAAGCCTCTAACTAATGAATCGGGTTTATTGGTTTGAATTCGCTAAGTATCAATGTATATAATAACATACGCAACTGAAAGGGTAGCTGCAGTGGGACCAATTAAAAGAAACTGCTTAAATTACAAGTCCGAATGATCTGAAGAAGAGAGAAGAAGGGTTAGGAGGTAGTGGGAGTCCTTATACTTTTAATTATTTTTCATCTCAACTTTTTAACGAGGCACCCTCGACTAAGAAAGTTGTCGAGGCTCTCGACTCGCTATCAGTTTAAGAGTTTTGATAATCTTTGATAAATCTTTTCCTTCGAGAATTTGTCAGGCTTTAACTAGGGGGCAGATGCAATTTGCAGTGACAGTTACAAAGCACTGACTCCGCGGATAAACTGGCTGAAAAATGATAACGGTTATAGTTTCCCGTCTATTACAAATGAGCTTTTCCTTTCATTTTGAAAATTGATTCCTCATATTCTCCTGGTATGGTGTGTGAGTTGAATAATTTTTTACAATATGGCTCTTATATTTCTATGTGAGTTTTAATTTGAGAAACTCATTTCAATTTTTAATAAATTGATATACCGTCAGTAAATTAAGCCTCTTATGTGGTATAATTGATAACATTGCAACACTGTTTTAACCTTACAACTCGTTTGACTTCGCTTGTCTCTTCAGTGATAAATAATTGTACTCCATTTATTAAGTTAAATTCCTTTCAAATAAAAATAAGTCCGCTGTGGCTTAGAATATTTTACTACTATACCATAAAAGCAGGAGTTCCACAGGGCGGTGTCCTGGGTCCTATCCTCTATAATCTATACACCGCTGATTTCCCCTCTACCCCCAATTCTTGGCAACATTTGCAGATGACACTGCAGTCTTGTCATCCCACCCAGACCCCGACATAGCATTCCATAACCTTCAAAAACACCTTGACGAGATCGAGTATTGGCGCAACCAATATCGGATCAAAGTTAATGAAGAAAAAGGTTCCCACATTACCATCGGTTGCAAGTCTTGTCCACTAGTTTATTTTAAATTCATTCCTCTCCCTGTATCCGAGACAGTACGGCACTTAGGCTTCCATCTTGACAAACGACTGACCTGGAACCCACATACGAGACTAAAAAGACAAGAACTAAACAGACGCTTTGGACAACTGTGATGACTACTTCAAAGGACATCCCATCTCTCAATAGAAAATAAATTACTAATCTACAAAGTTATAGCTAAGCCAATCTGGACATACGGAATAGAGCTATGAGGGACATCAATAGTAAATCCCCCTTCTTACGTCAGCAACAAAACCCTTCATAACGATTTCAATATACCCTACGTACATTCTAGAACTCATCCCTTCCAAGTCCATGAAATTCCTTAGTAACCTATCCAACCACCCTAATCCCGTAGCACAATCATTGCACTGCACCACTCATCCCTATAATCCTCCTTGGAGACTGAAACGGCAGTGGCTTCGTGACCGGCTATAAATGCGTGACAGTGAGAGTCCTGGCAATGGCCAGTTTCTCTAATCATGCTCTGATCGTATGTGGCGCTCGCGCTCTTCGTCAGCCTCCACTGGCTCGTATCCAGTGACACGGATGACGGATGAGCGTGGGGGACTTCCCGAGACTCCGCTTTCGCATGCGAGGGAGGTGACAACCATGTGGATTTGGGAGGTCTCTGGGTTATTTGTAAATATTTATGAATGAGAACATTTATCCCAATTACTTCTTGCCTAATAAGGCAGATTGTAATTTTAGCACAATAAATAATTATAATCAATTAATGAAAATACTAGAACTAATCGCTGAAACGCCGCCTGAAAGGCTTATCAAGATGAACCTTTAAAAAAAGGGAAAACTGAAGAAAAACCAATTGGATTCTTTACTAAACAACCCTGCCAAGGTTCGGACGCTCAAGGTACAATTAGTCTTTCATATGGAGCATGGATTTTACCACCCACAGTGCTGTGGTTCAATACAATTTAACTGAAGATTTTATAGATTCGTTGCTTTGGTGAGGAACACGACTAACGCTTGAGTTGTCAAAGGAAGGTAAATAAAACTGGAAGGGTTGAAGGGGTCTAAACGCAGAAATCTGAAAGCAGATAAGGGAACTAAGTCCCACCTACTCAGTCCTAACCCTTTTCTCCGCTCTGGAAGGGTCGGCAAAATGGGCCTCGAAAAAAAATCCGTGGGTGTTTGAGGCTTTATTGCTAAGTCAGAATAAGAGAAATTTTGAAACAGATACAAGGTGATCGCTTAGCCTATGAATATCTACCTGTCACTCCGTCTAGTTGAGTGATCTACAATAGTGAAAATGCAATCAATGTATTTCAAGAAGAAATTCAAAGGTGCCACATACAAAAGGGGTGTGAGAGTGAACCAAATCATTTTCGAATCTGATTTAAGTTAATATTCGTTAGTTAATATTTTAGATATTTACATTTTTTTATTGGTTGAAAAGTATTTTCAATGAACGAGACATGATTAAGTATTAATAATAATTATAGGAAGTACGAATATTAAACATGTGTTTATGAATCTCATGCAGCTAGCTCCTGAATCAAATTTCGGTATAGTCCCTTCCCTAAATCCTTTGATTAATTGCGTAAAACAATTATTGTCTATCTACAGTTTTTTTGTTATATTTTTTATAACAAGCACTTTGAATGGCTTAAACCATCATCTTCAGGCTACTATAACATGAGAAAACATAGATTTATACAAATTAATCAATAATTAACTAAAACTTAAAATGAAACGTATTAATTAGTCGTTTGAACTCATCGTCATTTACAATTTAAACAGGTCAAATATTTAAAATTAATAGTTATGGTGATAAAATATTCGAATCAAATAAATTTACAAACTCACTATATAGCTCCTATCACATTTATAAATAGATAAAATTGTATAAATAGTTAAACTCACAATAAAATTGAAATTGACATAAACATTATTGATGGTTGTATTAATAATAATCACTTTACACATTAATCCAAAAGAGAGCACCTTCTTTACTATATAACTTATTCAAAATTTATCAACAATATTCATTCAAACTTTATTAGTGAAGAAAGTTTGGCTATATCAAAATTGTTAATGATTTGATGATAACTTTCATATATATTATAGCACGGATTATTTTTCCTGCTTTCTGTCACTTAACTGGCAAAAAGTTAATAAATAATCAGCTGGAAACACTATTTGCTTTGTGATCTTTACGAAATGTATTCCTAAAACAATAGTGCCCGTCGTATGAGATTTGAGAAATTGGTTTCATAACCTTTAGTGTGGTTTCGGCCGATAGGTTTAACGACTTATTTATCAGCCCAGCCCAACATTATGCTCCCATAACGACGTGGTTCATCATGTCATGGAAAAATTAACAGTTTATAGGTAAATAATTTATTACATCGATACTCAATTAATCAGTCATTGAAATAATTCTTAAAAATACAATTGCTAATGATCATAGACAAACCCGAGGTGAATAATTTTCAAGCAAAAAAATCCTCATTTACTATATTCACCCTGTGTCACTTTAGCCCAATGATGCAGTTCAACTTGATAAACTGACTTTACTTTCATAAACGATCGATATTAATCGATAATCAAAATGACAATTTTGACTTAAATATTTTTGCGAGGGAGGCGACAACCTTGTGGATCTGAGAGGTCTCTGGGATGTTTGTAAATACTGTATGAATGAGCGAATGAATGAAAATTGTAAATATGGTACAAATGAGAACATTTATTACAATAACTTATTGCCCAATAAGGCAGATTGTAATTTAATCATAGTAAAGTTTATCTTTAGTAAAGATTCCCAAGACTCCGCTTTCTCTTCGCGGTGGATTTGGGGGGTCTCTGGGCTGTCTGTAAATATTGTATGAATGAGCGAGTGAATGATGAACTGTAAATATGGTATGAATGAGAGCATTTATCTTAATTACTTATTGCCTTATAAAAGGCAGATTGTAATTTTAGCACAATAAAGGAAGTAAAGTGTAAAAACTAAACGTTTTTTTTTGCAGGATTACAGTCATAAATCAACAAACGAACCAAATATAAATTATTATCGAAACAACAGAACAGACAACAGACAGGATCTGCGCCGGACTGAAACACACAATTAGTAAGTCATATGGGGTACAGCACGGGTACACTATATACGTACCAAGCAATGTGATTTGTAAGTCCACTAAATACAACATGACAAACACTAAATTTCAAGAAAACGATTACGGTTTACACCTTTAAATATTCTAGCAAATCATCTTTGAGATTACTATTGCAATGTGCAGACTGGCAGAATTTCCCATTAAATGTTTGTAAACTCCAGCTGAGATCTAGCTGCGTTTGTTGTGTGAAGGTTACTTTCTAGATAAGACTAATGTTTATTGTTCGTGTTGTGGCTATCCACTAGAATACCTGGTAAATAACGTGTAATTCAATTAATCTTTACAGGTATGTTTATTTAGTTTAGTTTATATTGTTAAATCGTTTGATACTTATAATTGCAATGCTATTGTGAATCTTTACTGATTAATAAAACCAGTTATAAAAACCAACTTACATGTTTTAAAGTATAGCCACTCCTTTTGTGATCAAGTTACACGTCGTTGAAGAAACCATATTACGAAAAACTGTTAACTTCAAGTATATAACACAAAAAAACCAATGATGGAAAATGGGGGATGTTTCGTGACAGACATCTAGCAGAAGTTGTTTGCTTGCACGAAGACAAGTCTCTCTAAGTGAATTTTTAAGGGCGCTAAAGGTGTGCGGTGCAGATAAGCTGCTCGAGTGCTGCTGTCCCGAATTTCTTTTAGCCTCGTACTTGTGGAATTGTGTATAGTCCCAAGGAAAAAATTAAGATGTGGCCAAAATTTTGCTATTCTTTCAAGTTTAATCTTTTTGAAATGTATCTTTGATGATTCAATTTTCGTCCATTGTTTCATTATTATTTATTTAGATATAATCACTTTACAAAAATATTGATCGAAAAAACTTCTTCCCCTCCCCCTTCATAGTATTATTATTTTTTTTAATATTGCAAGTGCTTGCGATGAATTTAGCATACATAAGCATCAGCCATTCTCGAAATCTGTAGCAAGTCGGTCTCAAGGCCGACCCAAAATGACTCGTCTTTCAAAACCAAAAACGTAGGGTTGAAGGCAGTGCGATCGCGAAGTACCAAAGAGTGGCCAATCGTTTGATCGGTCACAAAAAAGTAGCTACTTTTATTAGAAACAGTTCGGAATCTTCAGAATTATATACAGAATCAGGTGATGATATTTGTGAGTGGAGGCAGTTTAACAGTAACAAGCGATTTGCTTATTACGTAAATTCTAAACGTCCCAATAACTTTAAATATTTAATAGAACGGGTGCAAAAATTAGGTGGATGCAAAAATATATTTTTCAATGCTGCCTAAACATTGTATTATCTTATCGAGTGAGAGTTGTGGGGTAAATATAATCTTCATTCAATCGTATTTACCTAAGGTTGTCGAATGAGCTGCCGAATGTTCTTTGAACAAGCGTGCAAATACAGAGAGATAAAGGCAACAACAACTTCATTATGATAAAATTACAATCTGCTTCATTGGACAATAAGTAATTGTGATAAATGATCACATTCCTACCTTAACTTTCATTCACTCGCTCATTTATACAGTATTTACAAACATCCCGAGACCTCCTAAATCCACATCGTTGTCACCTCCCTCGGATGCGAGAGAGGAAGCGCAGTCTTGGGAAGTCCCCCACGCCCCTCCGTCGTCCGCGAGGCTGACCAAGAGTGTGAGAGCCACAGACGCACAGGACATGATTGGAGAAACTGACCATTGTCAGGACTCCCACTGTCACGTATTTATGTGGCCACTGCCAGTTTAGTCTTTAGTTTTTTTTATTTTTAATATTGCAAAGCATAACAATTTCAGCTGTTTAGAAAAAATGCTACTCCAACGGCTGACTTCATGCGACCCTTTACGAAATGTACTTTAAGCAAATAATGATGGTTATCTAAAGTTTATAACCCTTGTTATAAATAAGAGTTTCACTGTAAAAATAATTATGACCCTCCATACCGAGAAGGTTGTATTCCAGCATTACCCTGGAAACGTCTTTATTCTAATCAGCACCGCTAGTCATAAAATTAATTTTTACTTCACAGCATAATTAGTATTACAAACAACTGACCTTTCACGTGCTTGAATGATTTTTATGAGTATTTTAAATTATCCAGACGTTTATTTTAATACACTCCAGAAGACCCTGAAAACAATCATTGATGTTATGAAAAATGGGAGACATTATATATTTTATACTTATTTATTAATTTTATGGATAAAAATGAGATACAAAGTAATATATTTTCCCAAATGTTTGGCTCTGAATCAGAAGAAAAAATGGTCGATTTTATTATATTTTTTTTTTGAACTCCAAAAGTTATAAGACAAACAACAAACATAGATATAATGAACAAAGAAGAATAAATTGAAATGTTTGTTCGAGCCTAGGGTTGGGGCGTCTAAAGATGAAGGGGGGATATTGGATCGATTGGCCTGACGTTTTAAGAATCTTCTAAACGATAAGAATACAAAACAACGGTCGAGGAGAGCAACGAAGCTCTGGCGAACGAGGAAACGGAAGTGAACACTCCAAACCTAGAAGTTACATCAAACAAATTTTAAAAAATAAAAAGTTTAAGGGCACAGGAGAAGACCAGAACGCTGAGCTCTACTGGTTCAGAGATCACGAGTTTCTAAACGTCCCACTATCTGGGTATAATGGAAAATGCTATTAGTGGAATTATGAAGAAGTACGCCTTCTATACCACAAAATACAGCAATCAGATTGTGTCAATAATAAAGGCATAAGTGGACTCATACCCTTTCCTGATCGTGACGTTGCATATTTAACCTGGTTTTCATTGGTGTTGGTTCACAGTCGACCAGGCTTTTACTCAGCTGACCATTTCAGCAAGCAAAACACAATATAAAATACTTACTCTATAGCATGTCCCTGCACTATCGACCTACAGAGTGCATCTTTGAACTAATAATGAAAAAAAAATGAACTAATAATCATAAAAATAAAAATAAAACAAAATATAATATACAAATATAAATATTCAAAACAGCAGAGGGCTTCATTATTAAAGCGAAGGATTATCAATTGTAATACTTCAGCTATCGAGGCTAATGACAAATTCCTCACAAGACAAACTAAATCCAGATGGTATATGACCCTTATAAAACCAGTCCGAATATACCTCTCTGTCCTGAAGACAAGACTTGTTGATCTGCCGAAGAGACATTACTCAAAGGATTTTTGGTCATAAAAGGATTGTGTAAACCTAGAGAAGCAGGCATAAAATGGTTTTATGCCATTTCCTCTGGAGCAGATGCCATACGCAGGCATAGATCTAGGCTTTAGGCAGCACACCTTTCTTGGATGCTTCATTAGATAACCGTTAACATGTTACCATAAAAAAACCACCAAGTAACCACTTGTTTCAAGGGCATGTAGAGGTAGTATTGTAAATTATTTGAGTGCTATTATTGTGACAGGAACTCATCTTTATGTTACTGTGTCAATGATAGCTGTAGCTCAACTGTTATTCTTATATGCTAACTAATTGGCGAACGTTACCCCAACAAGTTAACAATACACTCGGTATTGCCTGTACATCCGCTATTTCTCGACATTACACTACTACACAGTAATGAGAGTGATTTCGGTTAATGACTATTTACAACAATAGGGGGCGTAATTGCCTCACAATGGCTAACCGAAACTGCCGCCGGTATAACGCCTGCTATCAGAAGCCTATTGTTTCGACTGCTGTGCAAGCGCACTTGTAGTACATCCTGCTGGCCTGATCATTGACTCAATGTCAGTAACTAATTATAGGTTGTCACAATAAGCTGTATTATATATTGTTCCACATCTCCTTTTTAATATTTAGTTGTTAATCGCAATCTGAAACTACGTTTAACCAATGTTTCTTATGATTTTTCTTTTCTTTTCTTATGGCTTTTTCCTTATTCATATTAGCTTCACGATTTTTGGAGAAAAAAATGCCAAAATTCGTGATATTTTTCTATTTTTTAAACCTAGCTCCTCAGAATTTCATTTGCGACCCCACATAAAGGGTATATTCGTGATCATCAAGTAATTTTACTACAAGGTACGCCAAGAATTTCGTCCACCTGAAATGGTCATCCGTCCCGCTGTGGGATGCAAATATGTGACTTGACGAAACGCATTGCGTTTTGTCTTTGTGGAAATGTTTTCTCCACAAGTGTCTTCAAACCACTGACCTGAAGAAAAACCATACCTACTATGCACCCGTGTAAAAATATAAATAGGTTTCAATCGCACTCTACGAGCGCGCCCGCACGTGGTATTTATTATGTGGAAGAGCTACACTCGAGGGGCCAAAGCCGCGGTTTGCTTACACTGGCTCATACCATCATCTTCAGGTGCTTAAAAGAGATGCTACTCCAACCGCTGCCTCCATGGGACCCTTTACGAAATGTTACTTTTCAACAAAGCTAGAAATGATGGTTATCTAAAGGTTACAACTCTTCGACAAAAATGTAGAAAAAGTGTCGACAATATTTAGCTATTCTTTCAGGTTTAACCAATTGAAATGTATCATTGATTATTCCATTATTGTTCTTCGTTTTATCATCATTGATTTGGACATAACACCCTTACAAAATAATTAATTGAAACAACTTCCGTCTCGCTGTAGTTTTTACTATTTTTAATATTGCATAGCATAACCCATCATATCGGCTGCTTAGAAAAAATGCTACTTCAACAGCTGACTTCCTGCAACCCTTTACGAAAAGTTACTTGAAGGTGATAATGAGGGTTATCTAAAGTTTCAGTGTAAAAATAATTATATAAATATGAGTTTTAGTGTAAAAATAATTATGACCCTCCATACCGAGAAGGTTGTATTCCAGTGTTACCCTGGAAACGTCTTTATTCTAAAGCAGCATTGTTAGTAATAAAAGTAATTTTTACTTCACAGAACAATTAGTATTACAAACAACTGACCTTTCACGTGCTTGAATGATTTTTATGAGTTTTTAAATTATCCAGACGTTTATTTTAATACACTCCAGAAGACCCTGAAAACAATCATTGATGTTATGAAAAATGGGAGACATTATATATTTTATATTTATTTAATACTTGAAGTGTAGACAATATTTTGCTATTCTTTCAGTTTTAACCAATTTGAAATTTGTAATAGATGACTCAATTGTTCTTTGTTATTAGCTATATCATCATTTATTTGGACACAACACCTATAAAAAAGAATTTTTATAATTTATCGCTTATGTGTTGCCTATGATTGCAAGGGAAGCTATTCAAGAAACGCCCCATCATTGCTGAACGCTGAAATCGTCATGCGATTTGGGCGTTAAGTAAGACTTTAGACGATAGAAGCCCTTTGAAGACCGAGGTAGGTCGGTTTTCTTTCGGTTAGAAGGCCGTGGAGCTGAGGGCTGGTAAGTAAACTAGGAGGCCACGGTGACTGACGACATAGCAGCTGTGAAGGAGGAGCCAGCACTTAGCTAATGTAAACTCCGCTCAGCTTCCGTGTGGGCTGTGGGCTTCTGTAAAACATACTCGCCCGCTTCTCCCAGCCAGTCGATCAGATGACTATCTCTCCGCTGTCTCACTCGTACTGCCCCTGGAGACTTAGTTTGTACACGAGAGCAATCAAAATCATATGTGATTAAAGCTAATAATTATTGGAGCGAGAAGAAGCAATAAATCATATTTTGATAGAAGGAACTGAAAATGATAAATCAGATCAAAAGAACGTCTGAAACATAAATCCAGCCAATTCTACCAACATCTGCAGGAAGAAGGACACCACGAGGCACCACATAAAGTTGCATTGTTACACCATACTAAAGAAGTAACCCACCTCCGCCATAGCTCCTGGACAATGTAAGTCATCAAGTGAGGAGCTTGGATGTAGCAACCTTAGTTAAATAGATTAAAAAAAAATACTAGTGTTTTAGGTGAGGTATATATCCCACAAAACCAATTAAGTTAGTAGGCATAGGATTGATGTATATTTGTGTTTTAAGTAGGTTTTTATAATTTTAAGACAACGTGACAATTTTTAATAATTAGTGATGATTTTAATAGGGTTACTTCCTTGTTTTTTTGAATTTTAATTATTTATAACACACGTTTTTTTGAATTTTAAGAATTTTTAATTGTAATAGAATAGAAGGACAATTTAAAAATAAGCAACCATTGTTACGTGTAATAATAGTATTTATTTTGTGTCCATATGCGTAGGTGAGCCCCATCACCTTCATTAATCAGTTTAGTTCAGTCACGAATAATGTGTATCATTATACTTGTTTATTCATTATATAATTTTTATAAAATAACAAAACCAGTATATAATGTAGCGACCCTACAGGAAATACAAAAATAATTTGTAAATAGATTTTCCTGAGGATCTATAATCGTATATAATTATCTGTAAATTTAAAGGGGCTATGGAAGAAAAAAAAAAAAAAATCATATGCGCAGGTAAACGTTTTTTTATTCTTTGACTTGTTATTTTATTGTAGAAATAACTGAAGATGACAGCTTAGAGCTGTCGAAAGCGCAATTACATCAAAGAAGAAGTTATAATTTGTGAAAAGACAATAAAACAGTTTTATAAGTGGTTTAAGATGGTTTAAGTATCTGGTCTATGGGCGTAGTTTGACAGCAGGTTGACGGGGTACATAGTAACACGGAATAACTTCGGATAGCAAACAATAAGGCTTCTTAAGAGACAATAGGTGTTTTCTTTGCAAAGCACTTTGTCACAGCCAGACAAATTGGCAGTAGAATTTGAAAGTAAATCCTCTTATTTTAGCATCAGCAACTTACTCAGTTATTCAAAAAACGAGTCCCTGACACAATTGGCTGAGGTACCCAAAAAACTTTGCACTAAACGCCTGAGTAATTTACGATGCTATGATTAAAACTTAGCTGGCGGTTTGTTGTTGTTGGGCTGTGCTGTTTGTTGTTGTTGGGCTGTGCTGTTTTGTCGAAACTGTGCGAGCACTTTATATTTATAAGATTACAGCATAATTTATAGCCACTTTCAAACCAAAAAAATGTGACAGGATAGCAGTGTGCAACTATATATATGCTATACGTACATATATATTACAAGGAAGACATGCACCCTTATGGAGATGCTACTCCGCACAAATAAGACGATGGTTAAGTTAGCAGATAAGCAGCTGGGCGAATGAAATGATCCTATCTCCTTCCCTCCGATACATCCGCCCAGTCTGCCCACTTTGTTTCAAGATCCCCTCCCAGATATACTCATGACTGCATCTTGTCTGTCACCGGCGCAACTGCCATTGTAGTCATTTTTTTATTAGCACTCTTATTGAAACTATTTTATTTAATTGAAGATTAAATTATTAAATTAAATTAAAGAAATTAATTACATTCCGACTTTGGGCTTTTCGATGGTGGAATGCTTATTTCTGCCATCATCATCTATTGCCTAATATCACTCCATGAGCCCTATTTTACCTGAAGATAGTAACCCGTAAAAACTTGATGGGCTTTGACCCAAACTAACCTTATGATAAAGATCGATACGGTACATAGGCTTCCATCTCGGCTTTGGATAACTGTGCAGACTACTTCAAAGGACATCCCATCTCTCAATAGAAAACAAATTACTAATCTACAAAGTTATACTTAAGCCAATCCAGAAATACAGAATAGAGCTATGTGGGACAGCAAAAAAGTCGAACATCAAGCGTATCCAATCCTTCCAATCAAAAGTCCTGAGAACAATATTTAATGCCTCTTATTACGTCATCAACGCAACCCTTCATCACACTTCTTAATATAAAACGCTATTCTCGAACTCATTCCTTCCAAGTTCGTGAAATTCCATAGCAACCTATCCAACCATCCTAATTCCGTAGCTTCCTCTTCGGGAACTAAAGCGGCAGTGTCCTCGTGACCTGCTACAAATGCGTAACAGTGGGAGTCCTGGCCATGGCCAGTTTCTCCAATCATAACCTGTGCGTATGTGTGGATTTGTCCAGGTCTCCCTTTGAAAATAGCAATAAGCTAGCGATAATAACAAAAATGGATACAATAAAACTGGCATAAAAGTGAGCTGATCTGTGCAACACATTCAATTGCACTGGAATACGCTCAGCGCAGGCAACGAAATATTCCTTACGGTGGTCTGAAAAGTTTCCAACCTAACAAAAGTTTATTTTTTGGCTTTTATTTTTTTTATTATCATCTTCATGTTGAGGTCGGAAACTTTTCAGACACCTGTGTAGTCCCGTCAACAGCGAGCGAGACCTGTCCCCACATCTGGGATACAGATCCAATGGTGAAGGGTTACAAAAGTAAGAAAATAAGAGAGTTCACCCAGGTCTCACTCGTGGTCAGGTGATGTCATAGACGGTGCATTATCAATTCATTTACTCGCACGTTAATGTGCAATGCAGCTTTATACGTTAAATAAAATCGTGCTAATTTTGGACGAACAAAATAATCTAGGTCAATGATTCGACAGTTTAATTTTTTTTTTAATACCATTTAGTTCTTTTTTTTTATATACATAATTTCTTTCTTGTGCTAAAATTACAATCTGCCTTATTAGGCAATAAGTAATAGAGATAAATTATCTCATTCATACCATATTTAAAATTCATCACTCACTTGCTCATTCATACAGTATTTATAAACAGCCCAGAGGCCTCCCAAGTCCACAAGGTTGTCACCTCCCTCGCATGCGAAGGAGGAAGCGGAGTCTTGGGAAGTCCCCCACGCTCCTCCGTCAGCCAAGTCACCGGATACGAGCCATTGGAGGCTGACGAAGAGCGCGAGAGCCACATACGCTCAGGACATGATTGGAGAAACGGGCCATTGCCAGGACTCCCACTGTCACGTGTTTATAACCAAGAAGGTTTAAATTAGTGTATTTTTAATCAACGATTCTCAGTATTGTTCTTGAATTACTTTTGTTATTAGTACTATATATAATAATACATAATAATAACAAATGTAATATTTGCTTACAATCATTTAATTTAGTACAAATCACAATACATATTGAGGTTTATAAGTTCGTTAAACAATTTGTTTTGTTGTTTTTTTTTGGAAGTACAATAGTTGGTTAACCGTATGTGCGTTGCAGTATTGAGTTCTTCTTTTGTAAAAGTTTTTTCGATTTAATAGAACTCCTTCGCGTCTATAAGTCATAATTAATGAGGTCCGCGGATCTACTGTTTTTTATTTCCCCTGAAGTCCCCCACGCTCCTCCGTCAGCCAAGTCACCGGATACGAGCCATTGGAGGCTGATGAAGAGCGCGAGAGCCACATACGCTCAGGACATGATTGGAGAAACTGGCCATTGCCAGGATTCCCACTGTCACGCATTTATAGCAGGTCACGAGCCCACGGCCGTTTCAGTCTCCGAGGAGGATTATAGGGATGAGTGGTGCAGTGCAATGACTGTGCTGCGGGATTAGAGTGGTTGGATGGGTTACTATGGAATTTCATGAACTTGGAAGGGATGAGTTCAAGAATGTAGGGTATATTAAGATCGTTATGAAGGGTTTTGTTGCTGGCGTAATAAGGGGCATTGACTACTGTTCTCAGGACTTTTGATTAAAAGGATTGGATACACTTGATGTTCGACTTTTTCGCTGTCCCCCATAGCTCTATTCCGTATGTCTTAAGTTCATTAAATAATTAAACATGACACATCTATGGATATGGTTTGCTTATTAAAAAGGTCCTTTCTTGCTTGAACAGTGGAACCTCAAGAACCGAACCGACGTACACCCCTGTAAAACCTATAATGGACAAAAAGAAAAAAAGAAATGAAACCTAAATTTCACAACCTCTCAATAATTACAAGCCTACAGCAAAATAATCGCAAGCCAACAACGAACCTGAAAAAATAAAGCGTAAAACTTCAGCTAGATTAAAATCTCAATTTTATTTTTACTATCGTACGATCCACATTTAGTATTTGATGGTATCCTTTTAACAGAATCTGTGCCACTAAACCTTAATGATACCTACGGCGTATATTTATTTTCATTTGCCTCGTACTTACCTGCACACAATATTAAATTAGTAAGACATTTCAGGTAAAGCTAGCACTCAATCATTCAATTATCCTGTTTGTAGAAGTAGGAAACTATTTGAAACAAATTGTAATTCATACATCTGTTTATTACACAATGAAATCAACACAATAAAATCAACAGACGCAACTGAATAATTGTTGCTACTATAGCAGCAATATTTGTTGTAGACTAGAACATTGCAGGGTCGATACAGCGAAGGGTGCTCTGCTGCCAGAGGTAAATAACGTATTGCACTCAGGAGGGGTAGTTGGGGTGGAGCACCCCCCTTCAACCTACCCCCCTTGAATGTTCCAGCTATTAATATTACTTATATGCACTTTATTTCATGGGCTGATACCGTTATTGATGCAGACAAAGATTTAGTGAACTTTAATTATATTACCTTAATGCACGGAAATAATGTATAACCAAAAAGGGTATCAAGGAATCCCTGCTGCTTAAAAAATGCCTCATACAATAAATATTGCATTATACCTGAACCTGATGGGAGAGGCTTTAACTTAAAACAAGACCGGTGCAATCGTATGTAGCCTGCATATGTCTGTACGTTGTATGATAGTGATTATCAGATTATCAGAGACAAAATTATCAGAGGTATATTATACACTATCCTAAATCCCACAGTATATTTTTTTGCAATTTATAGTGATTAAAAAAAACAACAACTAAAAATAAAGGATCTTATTGCTATTATCATTTCACGATAAAACCTATTTAAGAGTTAAAGCTCTGAATTTGTGTTCATAATAAAATAAACTTAAAAACGATTATTTCAAAACAAAGAACTAGACATATTTTGAGAAAAAATAGTGTTGAGGAGGCGCACTAGCAACCGTTCAAAAACAGCTTCGGTCAGAAATACCAACTAGTTGAATAATTAATTAGATATTAATCTCTCAAATCAAATCATCGCCCAAAACTCGACCATTCCTAGATATCAATCGATTTCTACATTATTTATTTCCTTTATATATTTCCACATACGAATCTATATTTACAGTTAGTTACCTGAAACAATTTCTACTATTATGTATTATCAATCATTTATTCATCATAGCAACGCATCATTACATCGTGCTGACAATTGTCTAATCTGACACCGTCATGACCACATGTTATAATATGTGTCCATTTTTGTAATTACCCAATGCAGAATTTAAAGTAAAATGAGGATTATAAACACTAGAACGTCTCAATGGGAAATAATTAACTAATCTACAAAGTTATACTTAAGCCAATCTGTACATACGGAATATAGCTATGGGGGATAGCAAAAAAGTCGAGCAACAAGCGCATCCAATCCCTTCAATCAAAAGCCCTAAGAACTAGTATGTCAGCAACAAAACCCTTCATAACTATCTTAATACACCTTACATTCTCGAACTCACCCCTTCCAAGTTGATGAAATTCCATAGTAACCTATCCAACCAACCTAACCCTCTAGCACGGTCATTGCACCGCACCACTCATCCACCTCGGAGACAAAAACGGCAGTGGCCTCATGACCTGCTATAAATGTGTAACAGTGAGAGTCATGACAATGGCCAGTTTCTCCTGAGCGTATGGGGCTCTCACGCTCTTCGTCGGCCTCCAATGGCTCGTATCTGGTGACGCAGCTGACAGAGGAATGTGGGGGACTTCCCAAAAATCCGCTTCCTCTATCGCTTGCGTTGGAGGTGACAACCTGTGGATTTAGGAGGTATCTAGGCTGTTTGTAAATACTGTATGAATGAGCGATTGAATTAAAAATTGTAATGAATGAGTTCATTTATCACAATTACTTATTTTCCAATAAGGCAGATTGTATTTATAACATAATAAAGCCGATGATAATAAAAAACAGTAGAACAGCACAGCTCAGGTTAATCAAAACTTCACTCCATCTTAGATTTAGTCGATGATTAATTTTCAAGTCATTTCAATTTCTAATCAATCACTGGACAATCTGAGTCAACGTAATTAGCTACGGGATTAAATTGTGTATTCAAACGGAATAACTACAGACCGAGAACCGATGCACAATTACTTCAAATCATAACAATAATTCCCAGGCTCTCAAGTAACGAATATTTATGACGGGGTCAACAAACAATATTAATTTTACGGTTTTTCTGGTTTCCTTATTTTTTTTTTCCCTGTAGTTAACTACACTAGAAGTAGAAAGATGATCTAAAAAGGGTAATTTTGATAGCCACAAAATGATTACCATATTCCATAGCACCATTGCCTCTTGAAATAGGTCTTATTTAAAATAACTTAGCCATTTACAATGATTAATGTAACCGAAATGGTTTTACAAATTAACCTTTGTGATTATTGAATATTTTACGAAAGATATTGTTTCAGAGTCTGAAGGAACAGGCTTTACTTACAAACAAATGTGAATAGATTGCCTTTGGTCTTTCTGGGCTTTCTAAAAAAAATACGTATGTGATCTAACCATCTGAAATCTTACAATATTTAGTTTAGTTTAGTTATTTATGATTTAATGTTGTGAGTTTGTTGACATAGTTAACAGCACGCTGTCCAACAATTGGGATTGTAGTTAATTCGTTCCAAGTTGGCTTAAACATGTTTTATGATTATGAATAATTTAGCTGTTTACAGCATTATGATTTATGAAAAGGTCATTATTCAATGGCCGAGAAGAATGAAGAAAGAAAATGATTTATTTATAGTCAAAAATACACAATCACTCATTTTTTGTTTTGACCAACTCTCAAAAACGATTGCCTCTCAATTTTATTTAATAACTTTTACATCGTTTTCCTTCAATTTTTCGATACACCACGTCCCGTCATTTTTTAAAAATATAAATCATCAGTCAATGGATCACGATCCATCTCATTTTGAACCCAGCATCTTTCCCTTATGGATAGCAAAAAGCTGCACTTTAGTTTTACTTTAAAATCTTTCTAGAGGGTGAGGCCCATCACTTTCAAATTTAAAAATAATTGCATTATATCAATGCATTAAATTGAGTAAATCATATAACTTCATGAACTTTTTAAAATAAGGGGGCATAGTTACAGAAAATTTAGAAGCACCTGGTGAGATTTTAATTCCTTGCCATTCCTCTACTCAACAAAGCCTTCGCGTTCAAATATCCTCAGTCCTTGAAACCAAACAACACTGCACTGCTGCCTTTCTGGACATAGCTCAAGCTTTTGACAAGGTCTGGCACGCAGGTTTGCTTTACAAGCTCAAAAGATATTTACCACAGACCCTATTCATAATCCTACAGTCCTACCTTTCAAACCGCTTCTTCCAAGTCCGCTGGGGTTTATAATATTCTAATTACTATCCCATAAAAACAGGAGTTCCTAAGGCAGCGACCTGGGTCCCATCTTCTATAATCTATACACCGCAGATGTCACCTCTACCACCAATACCTTCTTGGCAACATTTGCAGATGACACTGCAGTCCTTTAATCACATGCAGACCCTTGATGAGATCGAGTATTGGTGCAAACAATGGTGTCAAAAGTCAATGATAACAGTACGGCATTTAGGATTCCATCTCGACAAAAGACGAGGCTAAACAAGTAAACAGACGCTTTGGAATACTGTCCAGACAACTTCGAAGGACATCCCATGTCTCAATAGAAAATGAAGTACTTATCGGCAAAGTTATACTTAGATTGGCTTAAGGAATGGAGCTAAGGGGGGCAGCAAAAAAGTCGAACATCAAGCGCACCCAATCTCCTTAACCAAAACTCCTGAGAACAATAGTAAATGCCCCTTATTACATCAGCAACAAAACCCTTCACAATAATCTGAATATACCCTATATTCTTGAACTCATCCCTTCCAAGTTCATAAAATTCCATAGCAACCTATCCAACCACCCTAATCCCGCAGCACAGTCATTGCACTGCACCACTCATCCCAATAATCCTCATCGGAGACTATAACGGCAGTGGCCTCGTGACCTGCTATAAACACATGACAGTGGGAGTCCTGGCAATGGCCAGTTTCTCCAATTATGCCCTGAGCGTGTGTGGCTCTCGCGCTCTTTGCTAGCCTCCGCTGGCTCTTATCCAGTGACGCGGCTGACGGATGAGCGTGGGGGACTTTCCAAGACTCCACTTCCTCTTTTGCACGCGAGGGAGGTGACTACCATGTGCTCTCTGGGATGTTTCTACATATAGTATGAATGAGCGAGTGAATGAAAATTGTAAATTGGTATAAATGAGATCATTTATCGCAATTAATTATAGCCCAATCATGCAGATTATAATTTTATTATAACAAATTAGTTGTTATTAAATTCCTTGCCAATTAAAAATATTAATTATACATCATAAGATGTCAAAATGAAGAGGTTTTAAAAAAACAATCTATCAAATAGTTTAATTTATGTCCTCACATTTAAAAATGTATGCATTAGTTACTGATTGATTTAACAAAAACATTTAATTTCATTTCGAACCCTACTAGCCCCAACAAGTACATTAAATAGTGCCAGTTGATTTTCGCACCCCGAAACCGAAACAATAAATACATAAGGATAAGTTTTAGGATCCGCTTGGGGAGACAGCAATGAGCTGCGGGCGATTTGACACCGACCGGGCAACCAGTCAGACGGAACGAGATGTCGTAAATATTTTCACCCCGGTCCGGAGAGAACAACGCAGTAAACTGTGAATTATTAACGGAAACTATATTTCAGCAGGGGCTAGCAGTGCCTGTAAATATCGGAGGAGCTCCGACGTGGCGCTCAACGTACGTGGGTCCGCCGCGTAACCCCTGTCAGGTCTGCTACGGGGCTTTTATCGGCACTTCACAGCTTCGAGTCCGGCTCAACATAATGATAAGGCCTCTAACGGTCATTATGTTAGCTGTCTCGTCGGACCGAAAAGTCCATGTTCCATTTCCGATTTCATGCCTCCTGCACCATTGACGACCCATGAAGTAAATAGCTTGTGTTTCTTGCAGACTACCCCTATAGAACTTATTCAATGCATGCCTGTCACACCGATAACCCATCTATGCTTCAGATATTGATAGTATAACTCTTGTTAGCTCAAAGATTAGATGCCTCCATATTATTCACTAAATCCTACATTTTGAAAATTTTCTAAACGAAATTATGGACCTATCAAATAAATGAACAACATTGACAGGTACAACAGTCCAAAATAAAGAACCACGCAAGTTTCAAAAAACTACTCTATATGTTGACAAAAAAATGCTTGATATTACTAGTGACATCACCTCCATTACTGAGCATTACCTGATAAAACTATCAAGGTGTTTAGGCCACAGTCCTATATATTGTAATAATATTTTCATGACTCTAAACTAAGTATATTTATTAGAAATAGGTTATTTATGTCCTGTGGAGATACTTTGTGTTACACGTAGTCTTTTTAGGGACAGCTAAGGTCGGAAGTATTCGTTCTTTTTTGTGTTATGCAAGCCCCGACCTGCCCACTACTAACTAGGACTTTGTTTAGAGTTACACAAACATTTGTGGATGCAACGTTCACGTTCATCTCACAACGAGTTAGATCTAAGAATTTACCATATGCGTCTAAGCCTCCTTTAACATTCACCTCCTTGCTTCCTAAAGATCGTTCTACCCAATGGTTACCAAAATGCGTAACCAAAAAACTGTATCGGAAGGTAAGGTGATTAATACTTTCTCTAACATGTATTTTTTTATTTATTTCAAAATATAAGGTTATTTATAACTGATGGCTTACTGATATAAATTATAAAGTAGAGTTTAAAGATTTCTTGACGAGAGCATTCCAAATGAAAAGAATGGAGTAACTTTAAAACAGATGCGCACGCTTCATCAATGAGTTTTTTTCTCATGTTTGAATTAGTTAAATTATTTTTAAATGAATTTAATGATAGTTACAGATTTTGTATTGAATTAATAGTTTCTAGGAACACGACAAAATTCGCCAGTAAATTTTTGCAAGGGCGATTGTGAAGATTATTTATCCCGCTGTTTGATTTTTTTTTTCTCAAAAATTGAACATTTGTGTAATAAACTGTGAAAATCAAAATTGTTTCTCTCCAAAGTTGTTTTATTTATTATTATAGCACAAGTCGGTAATTCAAATCAAGTTAAATTTAAAACGACTCGTAAATATTTTAACACATACTATTAAAATTAAACATTACAAACAACAAGTCCGCTGTGGTTTAGAATACTCTAACTACTATCCCATAAATGCAGGAGTTCCACAGGGCAGTGTCCTGGGCCCCATCCTCTATAACCTATACACCGCTGATGTCCCCTCTACTCCCAATACCTTCTTGGCCACATTTGCAGATGATGATACTGCAGTCTTGTCATCCCACGCAGACCCCGACATAGCATCCCATAACCTTCAAAAACACCTTGAAGAGATCGAGTATTGGTGCAATCAATGGCGGATCAAGGTTAATGAAGCAAAATGCTCCCACATTACCTTCACCCTTTGTCGCAAGACTTGTCCACTAGTTTATTTTAATTCTATTCCTCTCCCTGTATCCGAGACAGTACGGTACTTAGGCTTCCATCTTGACAAACGACTGACCTGGAACCCACATACGAGACTAAAAAGACAAGAACTAAATAGACGGTTAGGACAACTGTACAGACTACTTCGAAGGACATCCCATCTCTTAATAGAAAATAAACTACTAATCTACAAAGTTATACTAAAGCCAATCTGGACATACGGAATAGAGCTATGGGGGACAGCAAAAAAGTCGAACATCAAGCGTATCCAATCCTTTCAATCCAAAGTCCTAAGAACAATAGTAAATGCCCCTTATTATGTCAGCAACAAAACCCTTCATAACGATCTTAATATACCCTACATTCTAGAACTCATCCCTTCCAAGTTTATGAAATTCCACAGTAGCCTTTCCAACCACCCTAATCCTGTAGCACAGTCTTTGCACTGTGCCACTCATCCCTATAATCCTCCTCGGAGACTGAAACGGCAGTGGCCTCGTGACCTTCTTTAAACGCGTGACAGTGGGAGTCCTGGTAATGGCCAGTTTCTCCAATCATGTCCTATCGTATGAATGAGCGAGTGAATGATGCTGTAAATATGGTATGAATGAGATCATTTATCTGTATTATTATTGCCTTATAAAAGGCAGATTGTAATTATTGCACAATAAAGATTGTTATTACAAACAACAGATTTATGAATGAGATTATATTTAAGTTCATTATTTTATTTTTCCTGTAATCCTTACCGAATTCATAACTATTACTCAAAATTTAATTAAAAATTTTAATAGTAACTCACATTACATTCAAAACGTCTTTAAATACTATCAACATTTAAAAACACAAAAATGTTTAAAACTTGCGAAAAAAAAAACACTCCTACTGTCCATTTCACTATTTTGGAATTGGAATTTGGTTAAAAACGATTATTATTTATTTTATAATCGTTCAATTGATCTTTTAACCAATCTTACAATGTTCTTTACATTACCAACCCCTCATGTAATATTTCTGAGGCAGAGAGAGTACCAAGATTTTTTGTTTAAATGGCCCTTCTTCTTTGGCCAATAAAGGGTCAGTTGATAACAAGACCTTGCTGTAGGATCTTCAATCTACTTTCTAGGGAACATATTTTCTTTCACGACAAGCTGATCGAAAATTCTTACCTTGTTGGTGAATTAATTTCTAAATCGGGGTATTCCATGAAAGATCATGAATTCTTACAAAAAAGCAGTGATAGTAACTCCACTTAGTGATCCCATCAGGCTATCAAGCAAGCCTATCGTGCTGCTAGGTCTCAATTAATAAGCTTGTTTTGAACGGACGGTTTAATGAGTAAATACTTCAAATGGTAATATGCTTTATAGTTAAGTTTGGTGTAGTATTCAATATATATGTTATATTGAGTAAGCTTATCTTACAAAACACGAGTCAACCAAAAAGCCAATTTTTTTTTCCTTCTTAAAAGCTATCAGAAAAAAAAAAAAAAAAAAATGAAAAATGAATAGTCCTTTGAGCTATCGCATTTGTGAAATGAACCAATGACGTGTAAAAGTTAAATTAAAAAAAATTCTTTGGCATCCCTATTTGAAGGTGGCCCTCAGCCGATTAATATAAGAAAATTACGCCCTATTAAGGGATGGAATGGGGGAGATGAAAGGAAAGGGGTAAGCTATCGGTGTAGAAGAATCGGTTTGAGGGCCTCTAATAGATTGAACTTTTAATTTTTCACGAATGGTAGGGAGGGGGGATGAAAAAAGGTTTGTTGAAGAGCAAAAGTTGTCCCCGGGCAATTACCAATAGCTCTTGGTGTAATACAGTGTGAAAAATATTCCAAAGGATCAAAGAAGAAGCTCTGTTGGAGTGGATGCTTAAACCCGTGAAAAAATTCACCTATGATCGATTGGATGATAGCTCACGGTTTTTTGTAGCCTGCTTTATCCCTTTTTCTACCCTCAACTCACCGTTCTTCATTTAATTACAAGCCTCTCATGCAATTCATTCCGGTTTTTTACGTTTACCCTTAGGTGTCCATTCCGAAAAAAAATCCCGGTCATCCACTCTGTATTTCCCTGCCGATCGATAGGCTTCCTTTCATCATTATTCCCCTAATTTTGCCACAGTCCTGCGGGATTCCATTCACATGAATGATTGGATGTAATTATGTTACAGAGGACCAAACGGCACACTGATCATAATATTGTATTTAATACAAGCACTGATAGTATGGTAAATACTTGTATACTAGTTAGTAAAAAACGATCTTTGTGTCACCTGGTCACATGCATAACTGCAATCATTTGCAGTCTTTAAATCTAGATTTTAGTCTTCTTCCAGCCTTACTGCTTCTTTACATCCTTTCTGGAAGTTGAACCCCAGCCCTTTGTATTTTATAATGCTGCGTTATATAAATACATCAATTTTATAATTTCATTTGCTATATAACATAAATCCGACCCAAAATATAAAACACGAGGTGAAATTTTAGTTCATTTAGTTTTATGCAGACTCTATTTATTGTAAATCAAAATATGTTAAAATACAAATAAATTTGAAACAAAAAAAAACGTCTCTTTCGTTAAATTATTCATAATTGTATATACACCATACTTCCCTTTATGTAATTTTATATTTCCTCCAAGTTATTTAACCTTGCTCTGCTTCTTTCTAATTTTCTTACAGTAACTATTCGTACAAGTTGCATAATACTTCGGCGCCACCAGTACAGAACGTCATCCACTTTTAGCCTTCTATAAATTCTGTATCTCTTTTATTATGCTGTTAATTTCACCTTGACACGCCATGTGTGTACAGCGTAATGCACATACAACAAATTATCCTGTCTCATAAATGTGTACTTTTGTTTTTATTAGGGGGTGAAGGCACTGAATAAAGACGTTTTTCATTCATCTCGACGATTAAAAGTTGTCATCCCAAAAATTCCCATCGCGCAATTTATTCTCAAATTATTTTTCCAAAAAAAAAAAACGCATGTTTCTAATATAATAAATATTTTACGAACGTTTAAATTAGTGTGAATGTTTGTGATAGCCTGATAATTACATGTTATCCCCTCCATTGACTAATAATAATGGTCACTTTTTTACTGGAGCCACTTAAAGGGTTTCTATAAAAATAATAAATAGAAACAGAACCACCCCCAGGGAGCTAATGTATGGTCAATAGTCATTAGGGGTGCAGTGACACGCCCCCATCCCCGTAGTTACTTCCCACTGAAACAACACTTCCACTGCTGTAGTACAAATATTGTTTGCTCACATGTTATTTCAGCCGGTGTTGTCTTACAACAGAAATCACTTTCAACATCCAATAGACTCTGTTCGATATCGGTGCTTTATCATTTCACCAAAGCTGAGGTAGTACAACACACCCAGCTGGTTTATCTGCTACCCTCTCATCAGACATCTAACTGATCACAAGTACGGGATGTAGTGGGCGGCTACGATTTCGGAATAGACAATGTGTGAGCAGGTTGGTGTTCCATGTATTACCTCATAGTTCCATGTATGCCCATCATTTGTATTTCAAGATAATTGCTTCAATCTTTACAGATACTGAGATTGGAGGTGTCACCGTTGAAAAGGAGGTCACAAATAAAAGTGCCAAAAATGAAATTTTACAGGAGAAACAAAACAAATTTAGGCACTAAAAATTGGTACTACTGGTATATTATCAACATTCCGGTATACCTTTAGATGTGAACCACAGATCTAATAGTTCGCCGAAATTGTAAACAGGTCATATTTGATCAGATCAAAGTCACAATTTAATGCTTTTTTTTTTATTTTTAATAAAATTACAATCGATCTAATTGGGCAAAAAGTAATTGTGATATACCATAATAACCAGTAATAAATATTTTCATCCATACCACATTTACAATTTTCATTCACTCGCTCATATATACAGTATTTACAAACAGCCCAGTGACCTCGCAAATCATCATGGTTGTCACCTCCCTCGCATGAGAAAGAGGAAGTGGAGTCTTGGTAAGTCCCCCACGCTCCTTCACCAGCCGCGTCACTGGATAAGAGCCAGCGGAGGCTGACCAAGAGTGCGAGAGCCACATACGCTCAGGTCATGAGCGAAACTTGCTGAGAAACTGGCCAGTGCCAGGACTCCCATTGTTACGCATTTATAACAGCTCACGAGGCCACTGCCGTCTCCGAGGAGGATTATAGGGATGGTTGGTGCATTGCAATGACTGTGCTAGGGCTCAAATTTAATAAATAATTTTACATTTCGTCGACTGTATTGTGTTTGTGGGCCCTATATTTAAGCTTGAGATGGGATAATAATCACATTGGACCTATTTGACATTGGGAAGAAATTTAAAATATATCCATCTACATAAACATGCATAGGTGTCATTAATTAATTAAATGGTTGGATTGAAAAAAGATATTTCTCTGGAGATTTGAGTAGGGTAAAAAGATGAATATCTCAATACCTTTATTAATAAACTGTGATGTTTGTTTCGTTTTTTTTTAAACTGCAATCACACTAACTCACTAAATATGTCATTTACTTATCCAGCGTATTTTTTTAGAAGCAAGATATTTTGCATATTACTTTTATATATACTTTCCCCTGCTAAAAATAAAAATAGCATTTCAAAAAACAATTATGGATCATTTATAATTTATTAGCAGCAAAAATTACAATTTTCCCATCGTATAAAGCTGGCTTTCACACTAAAAATGTTCACATCATAATTAATATGTAATATAGTTTATGGCTAAATTAAACGCCATTTTCGTAAAATTACTTAAACGGTCAACAAAGGTATATTAGCGTTTTTTTTTTAATTTCAGTTTTATGCACACAAGTGATATTTTATCAATGTTTGACTGGATTCACATATAGGTGCTAGAAATAAAACCAGTCTTTTAAAACATAATGAAGGCTCGTTTACTTTTAATTATTAAAAAAAAATATTTTGATAAAATATTAAATAGGCTGTCGAACTAATAGTCTTTTCGACCTCGTTAATAATGTTTATTATTTGTCAAGTGTTGGGTGGACTAGTATAACAAAAACTTTTGTCAATAGAATCGTTTTCGCGACAGTTGAAACTCGTGGGTTAAGCTTCACATCTCAATTGAATTTTTTTTTGAGGCCATTTATTTGAGACCATACCGCATTACCATGGGTTGCCTATCATAGTTGAAAACCTCTTTCTAGTATTCTTTCATTTTAGATTAAAAAAGAAGAACATCCGTCAAATAAATCGCAATGCCTAGTTTTTTAAGAATTTTTTAATTTCGTGAAAACAGCAGGTTTCGCAAAAAAGACTACAGTTACAAGCTAGTAAGAAAGTAAAAAAAAAAATATTAAACAAAATTTTTGAATTTAATATATGTTTAATTTGAAATAAAAAATTTCAATAAACAAAAAATCATTCATAGCATGTAATTACAAGTATTACCTCCTCCGGTTTTAATAATTGATTCCATCCTTTAAAGCCTACTCATGAAAAGTATTTTAATAAAATCTTGGGGAATGTTGTCCCTCTGGTCCAATAAGCTGTCTTTAGCATTTCAATTAGTAGGAAGATCCCACGACCAAACCTTCCTTTCCGGTTTGACCCACACATTTTAAATTGGTTCAAGGTCTGGTCTTTTTCCTGGCCACTCTAGGTTATGGATATCTGTTCAGGTACTCAATAATTAATCCCTGACTTAAGCAATAATTAAGCGCCAATATAATGCATGTAAGGCACTTCATATTCTTGTAAAACCAACTTCACATACCTTAAAGCATTCAAGGCCCCACCTTGGTTATTTGAAACTAATATAAATATAATGTAATTCAAACTGTTGGGGACTATCAATAATTTTTGGTGAGATAAAAAAATAATACTCAGACTCAGGGCTCCTGGTTGACATCTGATTGAGAGGTCACACAGACCTGATATTTCTCTTTGCGAGCTCAGCTTGAGAAAAAAAGTCACTGTTTGGAAATGGGCAGGTGCAGCTGAGCGTAAACCACGAAACCCTTAGTTCGAGTGCCAGCTGCAGCAGCACTCTAACACCAAAAATGACTAGAAAAATATATTCAAACATCAATTTATACCAAAAATTTCATTAAAGACTTGATTGACAATATTTACAAACAGCCCAGGGGCTCCCATATCCACATGTGCGTCACCTCCCTCGAATGCGAAAGGGGAAGCAGAGACTTGGGAAGTCCCCCCCGTTCTTCCGTCAGCCACGTCACCAGGTACGAGCGAGTGGAGGGTTAAATAATTAGATTATGTTTGATTGTGTGTTTAAAAAATATCGTAAATAGTATGTACAAGGGTAATGACACACCAGGTTAAAGAGAACTAATGCTGGCCTGGTGATTGTAATTGTACCTAATTGTAGTAAAATATGTATGTAAATAATCTAATTCACTCCAGAGGTCCATTTGCTTTCCCTACTATTTTATTAATGATATTATATTCATGTTATGTGTTTCTGTTACTATTATTCTGTTTTGTTTCATAAGTGCATAGGAGCATGTGTATTGAACGTTCCACTGTTTAATGGTATTCTAAGCATACCTTAGGGGTTATGAATTAAGACGTGAGGGTTTCTATGACCAATAGCTTGAGAGTTAAGTTTACTTTTGAGTTCAGCCCTTCCCTTCGGTTCCATTAGTGAGATCTGACGCTTAAACATTTGTTTGATACCATTCTTTAGTGTCGGTTCGATAATGCAATTGTTTGCTCTAGGCTTTTACCCCCCTTCTAAATTTTATTTTTCTAAACCAGATTCGTATCTTATTTCTTCAATAAGCTGCTTCACAGCCGTGTCACCGGCTATGAGTCAGTGGAGGCTGACGAAGAGCGCGAGAGCCACAGACACTCAGGACATGATGGAGAAACTGGCCATTGCCAAGATACTGTCACGCATTTATAGCAGGTCACGAGGCCACTGTCGTTTCAGTCTCCAAGGAGGATTATAGGGATTAGTGGTGCAGTACAATGACTGTGCTAGGGGATTAGGGTGGTTTGATAGGTTACTATGGAATTTCATGGACTTGGAAGGGATGAGTTCAAGAATGTAGGTAGGGTATATTACGATCGCTATGAAGGGTTTTATTATAAGATTAACCAAACAAAACAATCAATTTAGTCCGTAAATATTGTAAAAGTACCTAAACCTTTCATAATCTATTTTGATTCTGTTATTTGTATTATTTTTTAAGATTGGAACTTGCTACGTGCCTTCCAAGAAATGCCAGCCCACTCCACATCCTCAGTTTCCGACACACAGCATTGACTGTACCGTGTCAAAGGTCTTCTCCAGACTTTTTCACTGCCATCTGGAGTGTTATGGTCCACTCTCATCTCATCACTGAATAGGGTATTTTCCATACCTCTTCAGTCCCAGGTGCTCTCTTGCACATCTTAGTCTTTGTCTACGTGATCTG
The DNA here is from genome assembly GCA_930367205.1 of Acanthosoma haemorrhoidale. Taxonomy (NCBI): domain Eukaryota; kingdom Metazoa; phylum Arthropoda; class Insecta; order Hemiptera; family Acanthosomatidae; genus Acanthosoma; species Acanthosoma haemorrhoidale. The sequence goes on from OV884013.1 coordinate 107,105,889, forward strand.
ATGTAAGGTGTCCTTTCACAGACCTTCATGAGCTGAGGCTTGCCCTTTTCGGTTGAATCAAAGATTGTTAGCCCTCAAATACCAGAGATCAAGTTTTTAATACCAGAATCTGTCGAAATGCGTTTTCTAAGCACTTGCATTTTAACAAAGCGGTTGTCAATGGGATAGGTGACTATTAGATGTTCTGAATTTGGATTCCTGGACTCTTTCTTCCTTTATATGGCCCTTCAAACTGTAGAGTAATGAAACCCAAGGGAAAAGTGAAGAGTAATTATTCTTACTGAATCGTCGTGGCTCAAACGACTCATTATTACACGAATAAACACAAAATGAAGAGGTTAGAGAGGAATTGAAGTTAGGGGCAAACAAAATGTAAAAACTGAAAGAAGAATTGAAATAATAAAAAAAAACATTTAATTCTTCGTTTGTTGGCACTTAACAATATATAATAAATAAATATATAATATATAATAAACACGGATTAATATTCCGGAACAGTGAAAACGGCCGAACAATGATGTGAGGCCGTTTACACTATCGATGAAATCTCCCTATTCAGAGGATTTACATTATAAGACGATTCACGAGAATCTGTGTTAGAATCTGCGTTGTATTTCTAAAAACTAAATTAATTCTTACACGAGGTATACAAATATATTGTTTTAAACACTCCAGGATGTTACTAATATTTTCAACTCTCATTTTGATAAATAGCAATGTCACTCAAAATTCAAATTTAGTTTTCATTATAAATTTAAAATGGGCTGGTTTATTTTCAATTTAATATCCGGAGCTGACTAACCAAACATCTGTTCTAGTATCAAACTTTGAACATGACGTCGGCTAAAATAGAAGCTTTAGTTGATACTTCAGTGTAGTTTAACAGTTGAAAGTTATGGACAATAATTAGTGCCGTTTCTAGGTAATTTTTAATGGTTGATGGAAATACTCATAAAAAAAAAAATCATTCATCACATTTGTTTTTCTTCATATCCCCTTGTTATTATAAATTATGGAAATCAGTGTAGACTATATAAATAATTTTTTTTACAATAGGTCAATATTATCTGTTTTGTAGCTTATAAAATTGCAATATTTGATTGTTACAAAAGTATAATGTGAATTATACATTGACTGTCTAAACATGTTTAAAAGTTATGTGGCTCACCTTATTAATGATAGACTAAAAACTAACTTACACCCAACAACAAAATCTTAATCTAATTTTCCCTGTCTGTTGCCATCGATACGGGAATGGTGGTGGGGTCATAGTGTTAAACACTGGGTTGGTTAGGTGCTGCAAAGAGTCAAAAAACTTGATGTGTCTTCGGTGGATAAACCCGCCCACCGACGGCACGCCAAGCAATGGGGAGCCCTGGGTTGGCGTTCATTAACCTCTCGAGGGAGGTATGTCTGACCACCTTTCTCATGATTCCATTCTGACATTGCTGGAGGCTTTTAGCTATATTGTTAGTCAGGTGAGTAAATAGCGGGCCACCGTACAGCAGAGCTAGTTGGAGTTACTTATGCATCATAAGTTTGAGACAAAGCGACAAGTTGGGGGAAGTAAGCGCGAAAGTCGGTAAGACTTTTGTCGTACTTTTTCTATTTTGTTACTGAAATGAGTAGAGAAATGGAAATGGATATCCATTTTTATACACATACAGTACATGGAGAAAGCCGGTGAGTTCTCTGGCTCTCGTATAGAATAGGATTTTGGCAAGGCTTTTTTCCCCTTTTGGAGGGAGAAGATACGATGAAGAAAAGAAAACTATAAGAAAAGGTTCTGCATATATCACAGCTCTAATGAAAGAACCTTTTAGTTTTATTTTATTTATATTTGTTGTACGGTACTAATGTCCGTAACTGAACTACTTTTAGAAACCCCATCTCTTGAATAAGAGAAAATAATGGAACGTTTTTATAAAAAGAATTAAAGTTGGCCCAGTTATTTCGTTTAGGTCATTCGTTAACTGGCCGCTTTTATCTTAACTCCTATGTTTCTAAAATCATATTTAATAGAAACCTCAATGATATTTAATGTTCCGATTTTTTTTCCCACACGGTTAAAACCACACGAAAAATGAAATTCGTATTTATTCCTTCCCGCACCAGAAAATAATTTCTGAGGGCCAACAGTATGATGTGTCCTTCCAGATGATACCAATATGTTTTTGGCCAATAATTTAGCTATTTACATTTTTTCAAATATTTTGATAAAAAAACTATGATGAATTATTTTTGGTCAAAAAACTATTAGTTTGTCATTTTTTCTTACAATTATTTAATATAGTTTTAAGTTTATTCCGTCAGTATATGCTGATATTGTTACTTGAGTCATTCCTAGATCGTTTACAATATCCGTATGATACATAGAAATATTAGAACTGCAAGGTCTTGCTACTCGGTGTTGTACTAACTTCTTCACCACGAATAAATAGAAGTTCCCCTCTTCTCGGCCCAGAGAATTTCCTATGTTTCCATGATCTAATAATAAAAACCTTAAAGCGTCAATTAAGAGAGAGGCAAACTAGTGCATGGCACAGCTGAAGCCCACTGGGGGCGTGGGTGAGGTCCAGCCTCTGACCTGCCTATATAAGGCCCAGATTTGGAGCTTTTTCCCATACTCTCGGAACCTGGCACCCGAAGTGAACACTGCTCTCTCTCTCTCATTCTCTCTCTCTCTCTCTCTCTCTCTCCCTCTCTCTCTCTGCACTGGCGTTTGCTGCTCTACTCTAAATGGCTTTCATATTTAATAACCTCTGGATCTCTCTTTCCTAACGTCGCTATGTTTAGTCCGACGTTGTCAGACCCCAAACCTTCCTACTAGGATTCTCTGCCTTGGTCTCGCTAAAACTGGCACCTCCTTGGACGACGGTCTCCTGTGGCCCTACAAACTTTACCTTGTAGCGTCTCCTCCAGTGATCTAGTGTGCCTCTCTCCGGTTCACACTCACCTATGGGATCCGGACAGTTTTCGCCTACCCTTAGATTACGCCTATTCCTCTTCTCCTGAACATAGTACACTGTCGGAGCACACCTTCTAAGATCTTATGGAGTCAGATCAATACAAATAAAGCTGCCCACCGACTAGGCCACCAACAAAGGTCAAAGACCACAGGTTTACCCACTTTATCTCTTTCTTGACGCTCGCCAGACAGCTGCCGGGTAGAGACCCCAACCCGCGGTGGGCGTCCTCCCCCCTTGGGCTGACCCAACACTCGGTAACTTCTTCCTAATTAGGGTGATTAGATTTTTTTATTCTTTAATTCACATTTTTATGTTTTTGTGTAAGGAATGAACAGATATTTTCATAAAATCAAAATATTCATTTATTTTTTGCATACTTCTTTTTTATTGGAATTCCATAAGTACTCACAGCCAATTTTTAGGACAGCACAGCTTAAATACTAAACCTTTTTTTCGTACATTTGGATAACCATATAGGTTAGATACAACTGGAAGTAGAGCTCATTCCTCAAAGCTTGGCAGAAAAAGTTTTTATTGCCCTAGATTTTTAATATGGCCACTTAGAGGGAGTGAATTATTCGAGACGTCCAGAGTACATAAAGGGTGATATAGGGCCATCCCGGGAAGTGAAGTTCTTTTGTTCAGGTCTTGGGAGGTGGGGTAGTTCCTTTTGATCGCCCCCCTCAGTCCTCTGCCGGGGTACACTTTGAATATATTTCATGCTACGTTAAACACGTTCTATTCTAGCCGCGGCTGCCTGCCAGTTCCCTCCTCCGGTTCGGTCTAGTCCGTCTTTGCCGTAGTGTCAGCCCCCCGAGAAAGTTTACCATCGGAGAAAATATAAAACATCCCGAGCGTTCTTCTGAAGGGCGGAGGATTGCGAGCTATCATTCAAAGTTACACTTCCAGATGAATAATTCAACGGATATCAAAGGCGCCGAGACATCGGCTTATTGTAACAACTTGGCCTGAATTACGATGGCTTGCTTATCGTAACGGACGCCAAATCAAAGATAACATAGGAAATTCAAGCATTCAAAACTGTTATTAAGAAATTCAAAAAAGGAAAGAAAGGTTATACCGTCAAATAATAGTGACCTTTTGTACTTAAATGAATATCTAATACACTGTACCTTAGAAGTAGTTATTAAAGGTTTTCAAGTCGGCAAAATATTAGTTTATCTTATCATTTGGTTTCCTAGAGTACCTAGGAGTAGGATAGTCTGCCCTGGGTGGTGCACATTTTTAGGTGGTATTGCTTCATATTTCTGTTTAAATTCTAAAAAAATAAAAAAAAATGCTGTAATGGCCAGAATAAATGAATATAATGTATATTTTCAACTTGAGAAAAATGCTGGCCCTAGCAACCCAACTGGATGTCGACATTTTTACGCTTAATATCGTGAAAATAACTATACAGATGTATTGTCATACAAAAGACAATACCCCTGTACTTGAAGTTGAAAGTGAACCCTCTTCCTTCAGGCTTGTCAATGAAACGATTCTCCCAACTACCACCGAGGACATGTGCACAATGGGGAGCTGGAATTAGCAGATACAAATAAGAGTCCGCGGAGTCATGACAGGGAAGATGTATAGGGAGAGGCCTTAGGTGACAAAAGATCCACCCGAGGGAGATATGTTCAGTTTGAATAAGATAAATTTGCATGGAGGACAGAGCGCGCCCCACCAGATGCCTTAGTCGGGGAAAGTGATGTCGGGACAAAGCCCCCTTGGATTATGTTTCAGTTTAGAAAGGGTTAGGCCCCTAATTAATTCCGGTCCCACCCTAGGTGCCGGTCTCTTGTTACCCGTGAAAGGTCGGGACAACGCCAGGCGACGGCATAAGCCCACTGTGGAAGTCCCAAGTCTTCTGCAGGTAAATGCTAATTGACCTTATCCAAGGGTGCCCAGCCATCAGGTGCAGGCAGGAACTGCCATGGTTACTATTGATTGTAGTTTATTCCATTCATCAAATCCAGGAGTCGTAATAGTCCCAGAGCCAGTCATAACTTTTTTTCAGGAAACGACAATCCTCCGACGTTTTCGAGAGATATGAATACTTTACCCAAACATATGAGATTATAAACAAAATCCTAGTAACATAGTTTTCACCATAAGGTTTTTTATTTACATCACTATAATTGTTAAAAAAATTATAAGTGATTACTGGTCAAAATATCTTCTTTAAACGAAAAACGGTGTCTCCTGTTTTGTACAGAATACGTTTAAAAACTTTGAAAAGTAGTAGCCAATTGCAAAGATTTGGATGTTATTATACCAATCTGTCATATGGTTTTTTTAGGCATATCTAACATCTCAAAGTATATTTTCTATTATTTGTTTTCTCACAATGTCATCCTCATGTAAGTCACTTGTTATAGGCGATTATAAATTATGTCGATATAATTAACAACTTAAAAAGAGAGATTATCTTCACTTCGGTAAATCAAAACGGTTGACTCGTAAGAGAAATGTACAACACTACTTCTATACGGAATGGTGTCCGTAAGAGGTGTCCGAAACAACGTAATAAAACAAACAATAAACTAAAAAAGATGAAGGGGCCGCGTTTCCACCAAAATAGGACTAAAAGTTAGGTAATCAGGCATAAAGGTGCTGTCGGCCTCGTCGACCCTGTGCACTCCATAGTGGACGTCATAAAAGTGATAAATGAATAAACCTGTTGCCTTTGACCTTTGCTGGTGGCCTAGTCGGTAGTAGCTTTATTCGTATTGATCCGACTTCACAAGGTCTTAGAAGGTGTACCCCGACAGTGCATTATGTTCAGGAAAAGATGTAAAGGGTAGGATTTTATTAGATAGTTTACGTGGAATGACCATGAGTTCACACTCGGTATCTGAGGGTGGGCGAAAACCGTCCGGATCCCAGAGGCAAGTGTGAAACGGAAAGAGGCGAACTCGATCGCTGGCGGAGACGCTGCTAGGTAAGTTTGTAGGGCCCCACAGACAGTCGTCTGCATAGAAGGGAGCCATTCAACCAGAGAAGGGACCACGAGGGTGGTCTGAAAAGTTTCCGACCTAACAAAGCTTTTATTTCACTAGCTTTTATTTATTTTATTATCATCTTCATGTTGAGGTCGGAAACGTTTCAGACCACCTGGATACAAGCTTTAGTGGGACGAGGTGCACACTGGGAAGGTGTGCGGTCTGACAACGCCGGACTAAAACATAGCAAGGTTAGGATATAGAAGTGTAGAGGGTTTCATGAATGATATGGCAATATTTTGAAACATCAGTGCAGCTGCAAGTACCAGTCCTTTAGGTGAGGTTTAGCTTGAATAAATTGTCGGATAAAACCAGCGGGTACATATAGCCCCAAGCAGGCGGTGAGCAGGGGTTTTATTTTGGCAAATCGGCTGGCAGGAGGTAACTGCTAGCTGGGTCGAGCTGCTTTATGGTCTCTAGGGGACTGCCTGTGAATTCGTCTGCAGCTTCGTCATTTATTGGTTACAATATTTACGCTGATATGACTTGTGGTTTGATAATACAATACACATTTGTTTATTTAACTAATTTACAATATGTCAAACTCGCTCCAATAGAGTAGAGGGTAATTTATCTTATATAGCTAGAGTGGTCGCTACAGTGTTGTTTTCAAGAAGCGGCACCTTACAGACTTTTTATCCCACACCAAAATCACCCTGGTGGACCGGCCTGGTGTCTACTGGCTCTCATGTGTGCTGCTTCGTGTGAAGAGGACTTACGTAAAGGTTAAGGTGGTATGCCTGAGAAGATCTGATTGCCAGTTTTACATTTATTTACAAGACGTTGGGCATCGAGAAGCATAACATTCGGTAAAACTCCTACATGAGATGGGGGATAGACGTCGTCTAAACCATCTGAAGAATATGGATAGAAAATGAAATGGTGCATGCTAAAATTTAATAAACCACAAGATATGAAACCCACACTTTCCCTTGGTGCTCCCCGCATCCAGCTTTGATAGATCAGAGGAGGTAAAAAGCCTTAGTAAGTATGATAAGATAGATCTGAGCAGCATTTTAAGGTAAATGTTGCCTCTTCACTGCGTTTGTTTTATTAGTTAATTTTATTTTGTTTTTAAATTATTTTAACTGTTATTGGCATCATATACTGAATATTTTATTTATTCATTTATTGTTATTCTAAGAAATATTTATGCAAGTCAAGTTGCAAGGGGAATATGTTTCATACATTATTTTATACAGCAAACTTTAATTTAGGATTTGGAAAACTTTTATAAGAATTAAAAAAAAAAAGGATATACAATGTTTTAGTTTATTGCAATTAACTATATACGAGTAGTAATCAAACCATATCTAAAAGAAAATAAATTAGATAAGAGCTGATTGATGGCAACATATTTATATAAAGAGTAACAATAACCAATTTATAGGAGCACGCAACTGTGAAGGGTTATTCCACGGGCTAAGGTGATACATCACACAGTACTGGCAGGGCTATATTTTCAATTTCCTCGCTCATATATATATCGTAATTCTGTTACTCGGTAGATCCATTATATAATAATTATTCTATTTCGGGTTTAAAGACCATTATATTATTTCAATTCGTTACTAAGGTAATAGTTAATTTATCTATGAATGAGGCAGTTAATGTAATATTGTAAATTTAAAACGAAAAGCACAATTATGTAATGGCTCAGTAGCAATTATTATTTTTCTAATGGATAAAGTTGAGATTGTGTAACTGTGGCTAGTTGAGGATTGATTTCAAAAATTGAATTGAACGACACAACAATCGGAAAGCCAAACAAGCAAAATTAATTCACTTACCGCCATATCTTATGTAGATTAATCTCCTACCTTCTTGTGTATGTTCTTGTGTCTAAAAACTACACTAAATTGTAGCTTGTACTCAGATCACACACGTGTTGTTGAGTGGAGGTCTGAAATAATTCTGAATAAGACCCAAGCAGCAAAGGAGCTATCATAGTAAGAAAAACTTGAACCAACTATTATAAAGGTGAAGGTCCAGTTTTTTTGGACCTTGTTACATATATATTGCATATATTGTTTCATATGTTATTTATATAACATATCTGTTATATTTGCTGTCTTAACAAGAGATATTATATAATTAATCCACGTTCTAAATGGTTTGGTTTATTACGAAAGACCACCTTTAAACTATTTATTATTATGGATTTAATATTTCTGTACATTTGTTTTCTTAAGACTTGACCATCAGATGAACAAGTTTCTGGCAGTTTGTTCTTGACATAATTTACAATTACCAATGTACGGAGCTTTAAGTAAAAATCAAATTTGTTTTCCAAATTGCAAAATTACTTGAATCGAATATTGAGGTAGTAGCTCCACTTTTGACTGTACTCATTATATGGATTGCTAACTCTGCTAGCCTAACAGTGTATTCCCTATCAAAGTAGTGCGTGTATTAGCAATTTGAAAAGTGCGTGTATTAGCTATTTTAGTAGCCTGTGTTAGATATTGTAGGAGTGTGTGTATTAGCTATTTTAGTAGTCTGTGTTAGCTATTTTAGTAGTCTGTGTTAGCTATTGTAGGAGTGTGCGTATTAGCTATTTTAGTAGTCTGTGTTAGATATTGTAGGAGTGTGTGTATTAGCTATTTTAGTAGTCTGTGTTAGCTATTTTAGTAGTCTGTGTTAGATATTGTAGGAGTGTGTGTTTAACTACTATTAGAGTGCGTGTATTAGCTATTTTAGAAGTCTGTGTTAGCTATTGTAGGAGTGTGCGTATTAGCTATTTCAGTAGTCTGTGTTAGCTATTGTAGGAGTGTGTGTTTAACTACTATAGGAGTGTACGTATTAGCTATTGTAGTAGTGCGTGTTAATTGTTATAGTAGCAACTACATTATAATGAATAGTGATGGTTTAGCTGTTTTTTTCTTATAATCAATATAAGAATTTTAATTTTTAACGCACAAAATGTTATGCTGAAGACCCCTTTTATACTTAAAGCATATTAACTTATTTTAACATATAAGGAGCAATAAATTCATCATTATTATTTTTTTAATGTCAATGAGGGCATCAATGACCCTTTTGGTTTATGTGCCATTTAAAGAAAAGTTTAAATCCACTTAAAAACTTATTCAATATTAAATAATTATTTTTCTATTTTGCTTAGATCGGTTTAACTTTTACTGTGATTTTTTTTTATTATTTAAAGAAATTTATAATTTATTGATAGAGAGAATTTCTCTGTTTTACTTTATGTAAAAGGGGTCATCACATAAAATTGCCAGACGCTAAAGGTCATCTAAACTAAAACTAAGATACTATTAATACGTAAAACTAAAATATCCAATTATTTTTTTGTAAGAATACAGAAACAAAACAATCTTAAATGCAAAGTCTATACTTGCAGTAAAAACCCTTGTATTATATTTTCAATAGATCGTGAAGACATCGCCATTTCCGGGGACTAAAAGATTTGTACTGATGCGTATTGCGGGATAAGCATTTGAAAGGAGGATTTGGATGAGCTGATAGGTTTCTGTAGAATTCTGAAAATCTGTGAGGGGCAGTTTGAATATGGAGATATCTGTAAAGGGATGAGTCTGTAATGAAAAAAGGTGCATTCACTGCAATTCTGAGGATTTCGGATTGGAATGTTAGGATTTGTTTGATCGCTAACCACCGTCTGGTTCAAGTACGTAAATCCAAATTGGTTTTATCAACTGTTTATTTGAAGTTTGTTTTTTGGTAGGTTAGAGTATCTGTTATATATTCTCTGCCCAAACCGTCTGTTTAATTATTGTCTTTTAAGTCGTGTGTGAGAGTTTCAGGTCAGCCTTTAGTCTAAATGAAGACCTAGGCACCTAACAGTATTGAGCATGGTAACGGATTGCCATCGTAGACCTTTATGTGTAATTGGTGGCCTTAAATCTCTATCTCTGTGAGTTATGATTTTGGCGGTTACTGGATGCTGTTAACGGATCTGGATTAGACGAAAGAGTCGTAAGGAAAAAAAATCTCACACGAATTTCAGCACAGTGTAGGGTATAAAGGATAGGATCGATGACGCTGCCTTGAGAAAATCTTGCTTCTATGTGATAATAGCATTGAAATAAGACTATGTGAATCTTTTTTTTTTTTCAAATAAGGCTCCATGGTTTCTTAAATTGTTTATTTCTAATATGATAAAATTTATTTTCTCCAAATTGGTTAATTTTTTTTAGTGTAAGTAACGTGTTTCTAGAGAACGTCGTTCTAGAATGATAAAGAAATTTATATTCCATTTCATCGAACATTTATGATTATCTAGCATTATAGCCGGCACGATTCAAATTTCATTTCTACTCCAATGACAGTTGAGTATACTACAGACGGACAAACGAAAATTGCTCTTTAGCTAAACGTATTATTTTTCAAAGCTGAGAAGTGGCCTTAATGTGATGACAGAAAGAAAACCTTTTCACTTTGAAATGACATTGAAATGGGAATTCTCAGAATATGGCAGAATTTTATACTTGAATTGTTGAAAAAGCAGTAAAGTCGGACTTAATTCTCGTACAAAACTTATTCTTTGACCCCGCACTGTGAGTTAGTTTTATTACGTCCAGTTGAAGACTTCAACATACTATATAGAAGTTGAATATTCAAATTTCATAACTCCAAAAAGTGCCTGATTTATGGTTAAACTGAAAATAGTCGTTTTTAACAATTAATACTTACTATATTTTACGAATAGCAATATTTCGACTGATTCACATACCTGAAACAAAAAAATATTTAAGTGAGAAGATACTCATTATTTAGAAAATTACCACAAGTTAAATTATACCACTATGAATCATTGTATTTTATGGTAATGATATGTTCCTATACACAAGTTATGCACTGTCAGCTCAGCCGGAAATATGCTTAAATGTGATATTTAAAATTTTCTAACTTGAGATGAAAATGCTTTATTACTTTGAAGTACCTGTAGCGTGTGTTAGTTGCTCGAAAGGCCCACTGACAGAGATGAAATCTCCGTAAAGGCCTTAAGAGGGAGAAGGCCATTAATAAAAATGATAAATAGTAGGCCGCTCAAATGAGGTCGTCCAGGGCTCGGTTATGAATGGGATGTTCGGATTGGTCCGCGGCGGGGGTGTTGTTAAGAAATATGAAATGCCTATTTCAAAACTTCCTCTTCGGTGACAGTTTGATGGATATAAGTAAATTAAGGGCAATATAGCTTCTAAAGAAACTCTATATCTGTATCCCTAGTGTACTTACTCTCATGGAGAGTTGCTGATAGGAACAGGCGTTGTGTACCGCAGTGTTAAAGAACAAGGGTAAATACACCCTGCCATCTAAGTGCAAAAGGGGAGAGAACGAGGAGTTTTGAACCCAAAGCTGAGGGAGAGAGGTTTTGAACGCCATAGAGAAAGTTTAGATTGTTTTATGAAGCTTTGTCTGTAGCTGGCTTGTAGATATTTTATCATACAGTTATAGTTAAGTATACAAATTAGAGTTGATCCACTACATGTGTATCACTATATGTTGATTTACGAGTATGTATTTAATGTTTTTTTTGTATGTAGTATTTTGGTGTTGGTTTTTTTAAAACATAGGCAAACAATTTGTATTAATGCACATTGGTTATTTCACTATTGTTAAATAATTTTTTTTGCTTTAACTTTTTTATTGTGCTAAAATTGCAATCTGCCTTATTAGGCAATAAGTAATTGAGATAAATGTTCTCATTCATGTCTTATTTATAATTCATCATTCACTCGCTCGTTCATACAATATTTACAAACAGCCCAGGGGCTCCCATATCCACATGTTCGTCACCTCCCTCTGCGAAAGAGGATACGGAGTCAGCCGCGCCACCGGATACGAGCCAGTGGAGGGTTAAATAATTAGATTATGTTTGATTGTGTGTTTAAACAATATTGTAAATAGTATTTACAAGGGTAATGACATACCAGGTTAAAGAGAACTAATGCTGGCCTGGTGATTGTAATTGTACCTAATTGTAGTAAAATATGTATGTAAATAATCTAATTCACTCAAGAGGTCCATTTGATTTCCCTACTATTTTATTAATGATACTATATTCATGTTATGTGTTTCTGTTACTATTATTCTGTTTTGTATCATAAGAGCATAGGAGCATGTGTATTGAACGTTCAACTGTTTAATGGTATTCGAAGCATACCTTAGGGGTTATGAATTAAGACGTGAGGGTTTCTATGACCAATAGCTTGAGAGTTAAGTTTACTTTCGAGTTCAGCCCTTCCCTTCGGTTCCATTAGTGAGATCTGTTTGATACCATTGTTTGGTGTCGGTTCGATAACCCTGATGCAATTGTTTGCTTTAGGCTTTTACCCCCCCCCCCCCTCTTCTAAATTTTATTTTTCTAAACCGGATTCGTATGTTATTTATTCAATAAGCTACTTATCTATCACTATAACTCTGATGAATCGTAAATCAAAAAAAAATATTTTGGGGACCCCTGCTTCTTTCCTGTTAAAATTCAATGGGCTATCAACTACGTTACGATAACAACTATTTAAGGTATAGCAAGCTTGAGTAAACATTGATGGTCACAGCCTCAGGCTATTCGAAAGTATAATCCATTGGTTTCGTCTAGCATTTAAAAGCTAAGTACAGACCAAATGAGTTGAGAAAAAAATGGCTAATTTAATGTAGAGGTTCATAAACAACATCTGAAGTTGAGCCTTTGAAGCATATATATGTATTTAAAGACCTCCATATTAGGTGCATTATTTAATGTGTGGGTTTGTATCCATAGATTCTTGTATTAGTGGCTGGTTTGGATCTAGTATGGTATTTCCAGGATTATCAGTATAACAAAACGAAATCCTTAATAATGTTTGAGAGATACTCTGTAAAAATTATAAAACGGATAAATAAAATGATTCATTAGCTCTGATAGTATTGAGTTTGGAAAGGGTTGAAATGTAGTTTTCGGGATAAAATGAGATGGGAGAGTAAGGAAGAAGAGAAATGCGTTGGCTCCACACCGACTGATTTGTAGATAGTTTGCATAACTAAAAAACACAAAACACACAAACATTAATGGAGAACTGTAAAACTAACGCTTAGTCCACCCTCCACGCTGGTGCAGGCAGCCAATCAGAAACTAGTGCGGTCAATGCCTCTAGAATTTTTTACATTATAATATACAGGCTCCTTGCCTGACGGGGAGTAAAATTCAAATTATAAAGGTCAAATAAAAACAACCAGCTATGTTACTTGTCTGTTTTTGAGATCCATTAACAAAACGAGTTTTTGGCAAATGCATAAATATCTTGATTAATGTTTATTTAGTTAGTATTTCACTGTTTTATCATTGCATGAAACGTAGATCCCTACGATACTTTTATAATTCACTATTTACAGCTCGTTGCAACTATTTTAAATTCAAATTGGGAATAATGAGTCTTTTCAAATGTTTTCTTAGGTAAGACTTTTGATAGCTCTGTTCTGGTCTTAAGTTTGCGTAACACACCTCTTGTATTGTGCGGCCACACTGTCCCTTTAAAAATAATGGTCTCATATCATAAATATTTTGACGTCCACTTTAATCGCAATACTAGAGACATATAAGTTCAGCGATGACTTTGAACGATTGTTAAAAGTTGACCCATTCGTGAAATTTCTGAAGTTAAAACTTTTTAAACAGCCCCCTACAGGATTAACCGTGGCTGTACTAGTAAGGGAGATAAAGACGAAGAAGCGAGGGGAGGTAGTTCCGAAGGGCATACTGGCGAGGAGGGGCGGAAGTATTAAACTGATTATGTTTACAGTGCCCCAGGGCTGGAGTGATTCTATTAGGGGATGAAGAGGAAATCGGTTCTCATCTGGGTTTTTATTAACGGCAGTACGCCTTGGCCCTGCAGAGGATAATACACTGCTCGCCAATCCTTCAGCCCTTAGTGCTTCTAAAGATGCGGCCGACTTCTTATTTGTTGTTTTCAGCCCTTGTTCATTTCTAAGAGGACATGTATCGTATTCTTGTAGAAAATGAGAACCAAGGGACATGCTTTTTATGAGCTTCAGTTCAAGCCTCCTTTCACATGAATAAACTGTATTTCTGTTAAGGACTTCACATAGTTGGAAGATTCTCGAGTGTAGCCAACTGAAGATGAATTATTTTTGGTTTTATTGTCCAAATAAATGCTTTATAGGGACCAATAAGAACAATCAAACTTGTGCTAGCACACTCAAGATTTCTATAGGTAAAAGAACTATATTCAATCACACTAGGGAAAACGACATAACGTAACATGACATCCTTTTTGAATGAATTAAAGTGTGTCCCAGAATTAACGCAAGATTTAAATTTGCCGCCATTTGTGCAGTAAAGTGCTGGCAATCCTAAAAAAAACAATTTGACAGCTTACAGTTTAGGATTAGCAAAAATGGAACATTACACGATAGAACAACGTGTCTTTATTGTTGAAAATTATCCCAACAATAATAAAAGTTTAGCGTCCGCAGTTCAAAAATTTCATATGATCGGCAGATTTTCATCTTCATGACTTAGTTAATCGACAAAGTTGTCGCATTTAGGGTTCGGACAACCCACATGTGATTATGGAAAAATAAAAGTGTATCCACAACGTGACACTGTAGATTTTGGGTTGGAGGCATCACTGGACCACACATTTTTGAAAATGATGCTGGTCATGCAGTGACTGTTACTGGTGCTCGATATCGTGACATGGTAACACAGTTCTTTGTGCCGAAATTGGATGATATTGATGTGGCCAATATGTGGTTTCAACAAGATGGTGCCACATGTCATACAGCCCATGAAACAATTCAAATACTGTATGAGACATTTCCAGGTCGTGTACTCTCTCGTTTTGATGATCAGAATTGAACAAATATAAATTAAATAAAACTATAAGGTTCCATTATAAGAGCTGTGATGTATGCAGCAACTTTTCTTACAGTTTTATTTTCTTCTTCGAATCTTTTCCTTCCAAAAGGGGAAAAAGCCTTGCCAAAACCCTATACTATAGGAGGGTAAGAGAACTCACCGGCTTTCTCAATGTACTAGGTATAAAAATGGATAGGCATCTCCATTTCTCTACCTATTTTAGTAACAAAAAAGAAAAAGTACGACACAGGTCTTACCGACTTTCGCACTTACTTCACCCAACTTGTCGCTTCGTCTCAAACTTATGATACATAAATGGTTTCTCCGGCCAACTCGGCTGTTCCACACTATATTCTCACTTGACTGGCAATACAGCTAAAAGTCTTCAGCAATTTCAGGAACGGATCATGAGAAATGTGGTCAGACATACCTGCCCTCGTTGTGTGCCGTCGGGGGGTGAGTTCATCCACCGGAGACACATTAACATTTTTGGCTTGTTGTAGCACCAAACAAACCTAATATTTGCACTATGACCCAACCAGCCTTTCCGCATCGATGGCAACAGACTGTCGGGGAAAATTAGGCCAAAATTTTGCACTTAGATGTAAGTTTGTTTTAAGTAATCGATTCAAAAGGTGACTCCCATCACTTCTAAACACGTTTAGACATTCAGTGTATAATGTATATTATACTTATGTAACAATCAAAAATCGCAATGTAAAATTATTAAAAATTCTATAAAATGTAGCCAAGATAAGGGATATATAACGATGGCTAAAATGGCCCATGTCACCTTTGAAATCCCTGGAGCTTCACTTATTTTTTTTAAATATACCATAGATTAATTTAATTTATACTGACTTGTTGAAGCTAAAATTAGGAAATCCGATGATTTCCGCGTTTCTCAGATTTCTTCATTAAGACTGAATGCACGAAAAAATGTAGGATGCTCCGATTTGTTTTGAAATGGATCTCACGGAAGGAAAAAGAGAAGACTCTTCCTTGTGAAAATATTTTCGTCTTTCGGAAAGACGATGTTTATGAACTAAAGGGTAGAGAAATAAATGTAACAACTATAAATAAAGATTTGATGGGCATAGCCCGTCTTTAAGAATGTAGCATATAGTTACATACATTAGCCAGTAGTTAATTAAATGAGAACATTTGACTAAAGATGTATCTGTTTTTTGCTATAATTTCTTAGTCACTCAGAGTAAAAAGGTACCATGTGGAGCAATAATGGAATTGATCAAAATCTGTTTATGCAGACTATACTAATTTTTTCCAGGTTATTTTACTATCAACAATGTTTTTCTTACTGTTTTATGTCATTGAAAACTTATAGAACAAAGTCAATTTACTGCAATAATTCAATAAATATGTAACTTTCAAATCCAATAAATCACTATTTTCAGCTAATTAAACAATGATTGCACATTTTCAGAGTAAATGGTTATACTTTAGTCACTATAATGGCTTCTCCAAAATCAGCTTTAGAAATTGCATACCACGACATGAGCTGTAAAATGAATTTATTGATTCTGTACTATGAATGTACACTCAAAGGTAGCCTTAGTAAAGCTGAGTGTTCCAAGGTTAAATATATAATGTTAGTTATTAGGAGGAACAGCTTTAAATTGCAATAAAACAGGCTCTGATCAATTAACAATCAAAAATCGCAATGTAAAATTATTAAAAATTTTATAAAATGTAGCCAAGCTACAGGATTTATAACGATGGCTAAAATGGCCCATGTCACCTATGAAAACCTTGGAGCTTCATTTATTTTTTTATATACATATCATAAATTAATTGAATTTATACTGACTTCCAAGTTTTTTTTTTTAATTTTAAATATTTTAAGTCACTCGTAAGAAGATATTTAAGTTTTCCTCACTGTTACGGACATTTCCTTAAGCATGCAGTATACATTGTAATATTGTATGTGACTCAATCCCGGTTAGAAAGCAATGAATTCATGAACATGACCTATAACATCCTCGCTTCCTTGATTCGTTGAAGACCTCACAGATTTAGCAGATTGCTTAGCTTCCAAAACCCAGTCGTTAACATTGTCTCAAAATAATTAAAATTCGTATTCCAGGATAGTGTTGCATAGACCGATAATTGGTCAATCAGAAAAGGTTCGCCTAATAAGCAGGCCCGGGCAAATTCCTTTAACACTATGTATTAAACAATAGTAGGTGTAAAATTGATGCAAACAATTCAAGTTATCTGTAATATTTATAAATTAAAAGTAAAAATTCTGATTATATTTTAATTTTCCCAATGGCAAAGGACGCACCCTGGACAGCAACGGAAAAAAATATGTATACTAAGAGCAATAAAAATTACTAATTATCTTCCGACGCGATTTCAATAGGATTTTCAGGTACCTATTATAGTTATTCACAAATGGTTGAAAAGTATAAATTAGGACCTGAGCGCCAACTACTATTGCTGTGACAACCTTCAGAACAACAGATTCAGTACAGTGTGAAAATACAGTATTAATTTTGGGAAAATAACATAGCAGTAAATAAATATTGCGATGCTTAATGGTGTTCTAACTTATTTTAATAATATCTTTTTACTGTAATGAGTGAGTGGCTGAAAAATTGTAAATATGGTATGAATGAGATCATTTATCACAACTACTTATTGCCCAATGAGGCAGGTGGTAATTTTATAATAGTAAAGCTGTCTTAAAAATTACAAAAAGATATTTGTTTAATGTTCTAATTATTTTTATTTGTGAAAACAGCTATTTTAAATGGCTAAAATGGTTTTAAAAATAAAATGAAGTATTTTCTTAATTGATTTTATTTATTTTTTTAATCGGAAACCCTTAAGTGTCTTAAAAATAGGTTTTCTGAAAATCTCTCTGCGCTGGGTTTTTTTATGCTCCTTTTTAAGCTAGGGAAATTAAATTTTACATGGGATTCTCATTTAAGTAAGTAAAGTCTTAAATTCTAAAATTTTGAGTAGAGTATCAAATTAAAGAGAGATAATGACGTGGAACAATGTATGATTTGTTAATATAATTTAAAAACTATTAGTCAACGAAGTCATTGTAACAGTCATTAGAATCGTGTGACACATCTGTAACTCATCCAGATTATTTTTAGAGGCATTATATTTTGCTCGGTATGAAACTACCATGGCTGGATAGTGCTACAATCAAAACTAGCCACATAAATGATATTTAAGAATCATTAACCACTAATTAGAATAAACTGTATGACCAACTTCACTCCACTGCTTTGGAAACTAAGCAGTATATGTAAATTCCATTGGAGTAGTATATGTATAGGACTATATGTATAAATGTATATCGTAAATACGGTATGAGTGAAATATTAAATGTAAATTTGTAAAGATGGCTTGAATCTGAACATTTGTCATAATTACGTATTGCTCTTCAATAGCTGAGTGTAATACTTTTCAAAAGCAGATTTATCATTGAATACCAAGAATCAATTACTAAATACCACGTTAAGTAAGACGTCGAAGTACTGATTAATGATTTGTTTCATGTGTTAAGGCTTACGTTTACGTAAAGTCAAAGTAGCCACATACAATGTCACGTGACTAAATAGAAAAGAAACAGATCACCCCTCAAGAATTCCACGATTCTTAACTTGTTTATTGTGCTAAAATTACAATCTTATTGGGCAATAAGTAATTGAGATAAATGATCTCATTCATACCATATCTACAATTCATCATTCACTCTCTCATTCATACAATATATACAAACAACCCAGAGGCCCCCTATAATCCACATGGTTGTCACATCCCTCACATGCGAATGAGGAACCGGAGTACGGAAAGAGTAAGAGGAGTCTTAGGAAGTCCAGCACGCTTCTCTGTCAGCCGCATCACCGGATACGAGCCAGTGGAGGCTGTCGAATACCGTGAGAGCCACATACGCTCAGGACATGATTGGAGAAACTGGCCAATGCCAGGGCTCCCACTGTCACGCATTTATAGCAGTTCACGAGGCCACTGCCGTTTCTGAGGTCCGAGGAGGATTATAGGGATGACTGGTAAGGTGCAATGGCTGTGCTATGGGATTAGGGTGGTTGGATAGGTTACTATGGAATTTCATGAGCTTGGAAGGGACGAGTTCAAGAATGTAAGGTATGTTAAGATCGTTATGAAAGGTTTTGTTGCTGGCGTATTTACTATTGTTCTCAGGACAGGAGCCAATCTGGTATGAAATCCCTGTTCAGTACCTTCGCCCCTCTTTAAGAAAAATGTACTAATACTTAAAAGTAATGTCTTAGGTATTCAGTTAGATTTAGTCTGAAACTAAGATAAGAGGGTGGTGGAGAGAGACAATGAAAACAGTATTAGCTCAAGCAGGTGCAGGGAGAGGTGTTCCCTGTTAAACAAACGGGTCAGTCTCCTGACGAGAGGGGTAGTTGGCTCAATACGCGGAAATTAAAAGGATAAATATTCAATGTGTCCCCAGCCAGGACTGAGCAGCCCTTTGCCCTAAAACCTCTGCCGGAGGGTGGAAATAGACCAAAAGGGTTCTAATTATGTTAGAGGATCCCGCCTTCGAGTAATCTCGTTATACACCTAATTTGTAACGTGCTTAAATATCCACTCTTTTTTTTTTTTAATTAAAAAAAAAAATTATGTTAGGGCATATTTCAGCAGTTTTTTTTTCTAGCTGAAAACGGATTTCGTCCTTGGACATAATTATGAGGAACATCGATTATGATGGTAGGTGTATATAATTGCAATTAGTGTGTCCTAAAAAAATTAATAAGATATTTGATTGCAACATCTCAATTACCATCAGGTGTATATGCTAAATTATTTACCTTACTAGACCAGGGGTAATGACTTCCATCCACCAATGCCAATCGAGTTTTGTTTTTTTCAACTAATAAATTTATAAAGAATGAAATGAGGATCAAGAAGAAGTAAAATAAAATGTGTATAATCAATTAAAAAATAAATAATTACAAGCAAATAAATCATAAATTATTAATCCTATTACCCTAGTCCCTGCATACAAGGCTGTTAGTAATAATATGGAGCTCCGGTATAGATAAAACCATAACACATCAGCATAGTTCACCAATGTACAAAGTGCAGCATAAAAGCAGAAAACCATGTTTCCTCCTTTTGTTTCGTCTCTATCTGGGTCAGCCGTGGTGATTTTGAATCCTCTATATGCTACAGAAACATGCAATTTTTCTAAATGTTCTACAACAGATGTAACTTAAAATATAATGTTTTTAAATATATGAGAATATTACTTTTTCATTATCTTCTATTTTACGCAATATTTTGAGGACTTTTCTTTATTTTGTGATATGAGTTGTACGTCTTAGTATAACTTCCTATAAGTTAGCAAAGTATTCCTATCCTTAGGTATTTTAACACAAACGTAAGTATTCGGTGGATATTATTATTTATTATTATATTATTTGTTTAATTGAGCTTTCATTATATCTATTCAATACCAAAAAAACTCGTTTTTGCTGCAACTTAGGACTCAGTTTTATTCACTCGATGAAATATTCTACCTGAGTTATGTACTTTCTTAACTGCTTGGGAAAGGGACAATTATAACCTCACCAGTAACATAAATTAATAACTCACATCATTTGTTTTCTTTCTGCTACTAAATAACTACAGAAAAGGGACTTATATAAATCCCATAAAAGCCTATATAATCGCAATCAGTATCTGCGACGATAGTATTTCAATATAACTAAAATAACTCCAATCGTCATCCTACATTCGTTTTGCAGACTCAGGGCTGGCCAAAAAGTCCGTTCGGTTTTGTCACGGAACTTCAAGCAGTTATTAGTTAATATGTAGGTAACTTCAGTCCGTCCATTGCGAGTGCCCTCTCGTCAGATACTAGACACTTCAACGTAGTTTGACGCGAAATTCCGACGAGACTGATTGTACTTTGTGTGTTTAGGATCATCCTGAAAATGGAAAACCAAAACGAACATTATCGACACCTCATGCTTTTTTATTTTAAAAAAGGCAATAAATCAGTGGAAACTTGCAGGAAGATATGCGCTGTATACGGAGAGGATGCTGTTACAGAACGTGTATGCCAAAAGTGGTTTTCAAGATTTCGATCGGGAAATGTTTCGGTTCAAGACGCACCTTGGCCAACCAGAGACCTTCAGCTCTGAAGAAGATGTAAAAATCCACTTGGAAAATTTTTTTGCCAGTAAAGACAGGAAATGCTTTGAGCATGGAATTATGAATCTGGCCATGAGATGGCAGAAGATACTGGAACAAAACAGCAATTATATCATTGATTGAATAAATCGCTTTGTGCTCAAAAGTTGTTTCTTATTTTTGCTTAAATAACCAAACGGACTTTTTGGCCAACCGTAATATCATACAGTCAGCCTTTCACAAGCAGTTTAGCTGTTCGCAAATCGTTCGGGGGATGTTCCCAGGTCCTTTAAGCCCTTTAATAAAGAGGCAAATCGATAACGTTTGCTCGTTTTCCATGTCACATGCCACATGTCGGCTTTACAAAGGGATGCTGTGCACTAACCTCACGCAAGACCGCTCTATGTCATAACCGGTGAGTGCAACATGCCCTGCAGTACCCCCTTCTCACAATAACAAAACTATGAAACAATGGATGAACTCAACAGAACGAAATTAAACTAATATTTATAACTTCAATACCAGTAACAACAAAAAACAATCCCTTGGAATCAAGCTAGATCAGTACCAAACCCTGATGTTAAAACGAAATCATTGTCGACTTTAGAGAACATAACCATCTTTCATTTTCACTTTAATCTGCCA
The DNA here is from genome assembly GCA_930367205.1 of Acanthosoma haemorrhoidale. Lineage (NCBI taxonomy): Eukaryota > Metazoa > Arthropoda > Insecta > Hemiptera > Acanthosomatidae > Acanthosoma > Acanthosoma haemorrhoidale. Next base: position 107,127,515 of record OV884013.1, read on the forward strand.
CTTTGTATTCAAACAATGGCCAACAAAGGCCTATTGCAATCTCCCATCTTGTAAAATCTTTAACTTATCAACGTAAGAGTGAAAGATGTAATGGAATCAAAACATAGAACACTATTCATAGTGTGTACAGTCGTATTGTGAGTTCCCAACTTCCAAGGGAGAAAAAATTACTTCCTCTATGTTTCCAAGTAATTTCATTAATTAAAATTGAGGTCTATTTTATAATTGAAATTGTAGACATAAAGCAGTTGTCATTAGATGGCTCTATCAATTTCTAGTAAATTGAATCGTTTACTCACCAACTCCACATCGCCTATTAAAAGATTTTACCTCTTTGGTAGCAACTAGGTCGATGACTATGACCATAGCTTGGTGTTGGTGAGAACATCTTAGAGCCAAAACATCGAGGGCTAGTGTATTTTAGCAGATACGTTACGCCAAATACTACACAGTTCCTAATAAAAAGTAAATCTTAAAATGAATTTGTGATTGCAAATTAATCGTAATTAAATTTTAGATTGTTCTGCAGAACTATATTTTTTTATGTTATGCACTTTCAAGGTAGGTGTAATCAAAATAGCAAAGCATGAGTCTTCGAAGAAATGATAGCGATTTAACGAAAGACTGTTAGGAATAAATCTGTCGTTACTAATTTTACTTAGGTGTCTAGTGTTGTAATTTACGGTTCGTTAACACTCAAAAGACTTCCCAATTAAACTTACTTGTCAGATTGTGTCCCGATGGTTCAAATCCTTCCGAAGTTAATCGTGAAGTAGAAACACTCCAACACCCCTGAAGCTATTAGCTGCAAATGCTTCATCGACCACACTGCGATGCCCTGCAGCCAGCACTTCTAGGCAGGGCCTGATTTATGTCTTAGTTATGCTCTCCGGGCTTGGCCTTGGGACAACTACGAATTGAAGCTTTTATTGCGAGCAACTTTTCCATGTTTTTGGAAAGTTTTTTTATCTATAGTGTAAAGTATCTGTAATTTGTAACACTTCCTCTTAAATGCAAAACCTCTTCTTCAATATCACAATTCAAGCATTCGGGTTGAGTTTTACATATTTAGAAAAACATACTATTATATCGTCAGAAAGTAGCTTGTAGCATAAAATGAAAAATCCAGTGACTCTTGGCTAGAAGTTGAATTGTGATCATCTGGTGAGGATAATTTGTGTTCATTACTAAAACATCTGTCTCTGAACTACAGGAATTGAATTAAAAATTAAAAAAAACAAAACAATACAACTAACAGAAAATAAACGAGTGCGATGTATCGCGTGAAAGGGTTTTTTTCCTGTTGCAAAAACTTGCTACACGAATTTAATCACAGTATTGATCATTCACTATATTGTTTTTTATTAATTTTTATATTGATATGTTTTTTTAAAAAGCCTAAGCAAATTAATTAATTAGGAAGTCAAGACTTTTTGTTTGATGTTGTACATGACCAAGTAATTTAATAATTAATGATTATTTTTCATAGAATTTCCATTATTTGTTAGCATTTTCAAGCAGACAAGTGAAACTTTCAAATATCCTTTCTCAAATAACATAGACTTCATATTAGTTCGTGTGACGTTCGGCACACACCTGCAGAAGAAGTTGAAAAGAGTATTAGGACTTGCTACTCTTTCCAGCATCTCATCACAAGCCCTGAAGCTGAAACTGCTCATATATCAGAGCGTCCAGAGGCTAGCACTGCTGTTTGGAACTCCACTTTTCCGTTTTCCCCACACCAGCACCATAACTAGACTCCAGAGCTTCCAGAACAACATCCTACGCACGGCACTATGGCATACCCCTTTTCGTGAAATGAAGGCTCCTGACATCCACGAAAAATTCGAGGTCCCCACCATCACCGAAGCCATCAGAAGAAGACACATCAAATTCTTCAACTCGATGAAACATTGCCAAAACCCCCTATTCTAACACCTGACACCCCCACCACTACCGGCAAGATGGCAACTCTCTAGATCTGGGAAAGCAGACCAAATGGTGGACATTGCGGCGCTTGGCCAACCAACAACAAGCCTCTGATGGGCACCCATCACTGCTTTCCAACTGATTGACCTTGAACTACATGCCTAGAGAGACTTTAGGCTCAGCCTTCAGTGGACTCTCACCACTTCACCTCAACATTTCCACCTCTACCGAGGTCTCCCAAACTCCTTAATTCCTTCACCCAACCTTCATATAGACCATCCTAGTAAAAGGATTCGTTCACCCCAAATAAATTTTACTTTACTTTCCCTTATCCTACATTTTAAAAGTTTAAGAGCTAACGGAAAAAAAAAAAAGTCACCCTAATAATCGGAGATTCAACGTAGAAAGTGATTCTGTGTGTCAAGTAATGTGCTGTTTTTCTATGTTTAGCAAAGAATGTTGAAAAGGAAAGCACTAAAATCTTCAGGAATCTTACCTAAATATATGTACTGAGGAGTAACTGTCAAAATAATATTTGTCAATTGCTGTTAATATTAAATCAGGCCAAGACTATATTCTTGGAGGGTAAATTCCATACCTTATGCCCAAGTCGCGGTACACATCACAACGGAAGGGGCAGATCAGCTTTGCGCCTGTCTCCCCTTAGGAATTAATTTACTGAGCACAGGAAGGGCTAAAGGCCATTACTTAAGCACAACACCGTTTCTATAAGAGAAGGGTTGGAGTATTTGTTGACAAGAGTATAAACCCGAACGATTAGAATACTTGCGAGCAATGCTGCCATTAATCATGAGCGAGACGGAAAGGTTTTTGTCCAATCTAAACGTCGACTCTAACGTCTTGTTAGCCGCGGGGCCAAGCGTCCTTTAGTCCCTGGATTAATAACAATCCCCTTCCCTCGACCCCTGGATTCTTCCAGCCTCTCATTTGTCATCATCTTCCTACTCTCTCCGACCAAGGGGAGGGGGCGCAAATTATTTTGAGTGCCTCCTCAAAACCACTTATGTCCTCAGGCAGGAATTTTATGACGGGCATAGTTGTAACTGCCCCCATGACTTATGTCCTATCAGCAATAGAGGTGATTTGTTTGACGAGTCTTCATAATGAAGATGCGCTTCATTCATCATTCTGTTATTTTCAGTATGTTATTATACAAGTGTTGTGTAAGCTTTGTAAATCACAATGTATGCTCGAGCTGTAATAATGCTTACTACTGACTGCATGCTGGTTACTGAGTAACTATTTAAAACGAGTATTAACTCGCTTAACTTGTGTCTGACGACCTAGCGTAATATTCTGCTCCCTGAGATGACTAGTTGTGGAACAAGTGCGAGAATTACGGAGAAATATCAATGATAAGCAGAGTTTAATAAACCTACCTTTGGCAGGGCTGCATAAAAGTACCAGCACTAGTCAGTCTCCAACACGGTGGCAAATGTGAACTTTTAAGCAAAAGCAGATCTTATTAGTTAATAACTAATTTATTTACTAAACAAGATTATGTAACTACCAACCAAGGGTTACTCCATTTGTAGTACTAAATCCAAAAACCAATGGATACTCCTTGCACTATATAAAAGGCATTAAATTTTTGTGGGATTGACATTAAGAATTGTTTAGTCAAAATAGAGCAGGAGGTAGGACACACACTTGGATATCTGATAGTACACAGTTATCAAAGAATCATCATTAATTTAATTGATTATTAAACGAGTTTTTTTTGGTTGCAAATTACTTATGATTGTCCTTTCGATGACTTCCCTCATCACCCGATGTGTAGATATGTCTTCACTAAGTATCAATGCCAATTCTCTTCTAGTCTTCAATGCAGTTTCTTATGCAGATTAGAGTGAGAGATTAAGACTGTTTGTTCTTAGGTACTTGTACAAACTCATGTTTGATACACTCGTAAGTGAGTTAGGCGGATATTGATTGATTGAATGTTAACAGAACCGTAATAATGCTTACTACTGATTGCATGCTGGTTACTGAGTAACTATTTGAAACGAGTATTAACTCGCTTAACTTGTGTCTGATGACCTAGCATAATATTCTGCCTGTCGGGTTGTCACTAGGAGGTGGATGATCACCTAACCTTGTTGACAAGTGCGGATTGTTCGAGTTAAAACATATCTGACTCCACGTATGATAGGTATGTGCCCCGACAATGCACTATGTTCAAGAGAAGAGGTACAGAGGTTTCATAAAGAATAAGGCCAGTTTCCAGAGTTCAAGCGGGGGCCTGGCAGCGTCACAGGTACAAGTCGTCAGAGGGTCTGCAAAGAGACTGAAAGACAGGGTGGCAGACTCAGAGGCGCTGAGGAGGGAGTGGTTACTGACAAGGAGTCTAAGAGGCTGACTTCCAGGGCCAGTGGCCCTGGCGTAAAGCGACACCGAGTAACAGCGCATGAGGAGAGAGTGGGTTTCAGGGTGAGAAGCCCCGGGATTAAATACCGTTTCCCCTTCCTTGCCCGGAGGTGTCACAGGTCTAAAAAGGTCTGTTTATGGTGGCCAGATGGCCAACCCTTTCAGGTTTATGGCCGCCGGGTGGCGCCCCTTGGTCTAAAAGGGTCTGTTTATGACTGTTTATGGCCTGGCTTTTGCCGACCGTTGTTAGTTTTGGCTGACGGTCGTCGACCCTCTTACGTTTGACTTGTTTATGACTGCCGGTCCCGCGTTTATTGCTAAAAACTTATACTATGATTTACATTTAATTACAATACATTTAGTTTCTGTTATTTTACTTTTGCTTACAATATATATGCACCAGAGTATAGGGTGATTTAACTTTTGATTTGATAACTGGGTATTTAGAAAGTAAGGAGGTAGGTAATAAATTAAAACCATTTCTAAAATATTGCTTGTTCTGCTTAGGGAACGTCTGTATAGCTTGCAAGTGATTTGAACCAAAAAAAACACTTTCTTAAAATCAACCTAATTCTGATAAAAAAAATTTTTTCGATCCTGATGATTATCACCTAAACAACTACTTTAGTTATGTATTTCGTTTAGTATTCTTCTATTACAAAATGTCAGATGTCCATACTACAAGTCATGCTGAGATGTTACGAATAATGTTTTACCTGACGAAAATGAATACTGGATCGGATCCATACTGGAGTGACTTGTTTTTACCATCGGCACCGAAGCAAAGCCTGAGCCCGGCTGCCAGTGAGAGGCCAACCAGAGAGAGACAAAAAATGTGCGTGATTAATGACGTCAGCGAGGCGGCCATTGACAAGCTACAAATAGGCCGTGGAATGTTGACGGAGCTGTTGGGATAAATTACCGAGCTCTCTCACAGGCACTTTAGTTCTGCTCTGCAACTTTCCAACAAAACAGCATCCACGGTAGACAACCATTACACTACGTGGAGGATAGTGTTTCCAGCTAACCTATTGCTTCTTTCTTCAGTAGCAGACCTTTTGCCTTCAGCCGGCTGTATCATTCCAGAATCATACTAAATCAATATCAAATCATCAAACCAATCATATCAAATTTATTCACTCAACTGAAAAATAACTTTAAAATTATTATTGTTTAAGCTAGGGTCATATATATATTATGATAAGATTTAAGAGTTAAACTAAATTTATTTATTACAATTGCGTTGATTCGAAGGGTGCGAAATCCGCCTAAAATCATCATAAAAATGGTTTGTTGGTTATAAGAGACTATTTTGCACTAGGGTACATTCCCCATGATGATGGGTGGCTTCGGACAGGCATAGGTTGGAGGATTTCACTCTGCATCATTCCCATACTTTCACACCTCACCTTTCTCATCAAAACCATACTCACAGCACAACTGTTGAAGATTTCCTCACTTCACCTATCCCTCTCACTTCCACCAAAAGCCGTTAACCCCTCAGAGGTCAAATACCTTTTCTTAAAAACATACCTTGCCGAAAATCCCCTAGATACCTTACTCCTCAAATTCTCAAACAACTTCCTCCTAAAGCCATAATCTTCCTAACATATATTTATATTTGCATTATCCGAATGACGTACTTTCCTCGCCTCTGGAAACATGATATTATTGTCCTGTTCGCCAAAACCGGTAAACCACCTAATGACGCCTCATCTTACCGTCCAATTAACTCCTAACTCCAATCAACACACCAGTTTGGTTCCCCTCTACGACATTCCACTGCGCAACAAGGTTTTCGCGGTGTTGATCCTTAGCCGTTGAAACCAAACAGTATTACACTGCTGCCTTTCTGGACATAGCTCAAGCTTTTGACAGGTTTTGGCACGCAGGTTTGCTTTACAAGCTCAAAAGATATTTACCACACATCCTTTTCCTAATCCTACAGTCCTTACTTTCAAACCGCTTCTTCCAAGTCCGCTGTGGTTTAGAATATTCTAATTACTATCCCATAAAAGCAGGAGTTCCACAGGGCAGTGTCCTAGGTCCCATCCTCTATAATCTATACACAGCTGATGTCCCCTCTACCCCCAATACCTTCTTGGCAACATTTGCAGATGACACTGCAGTCTTGTCATCCCACCCAGACCCCGATATAGCAATGTTTATATATATTTATAATATTTATTGAATAGAAAACATTATCTGTTAATAATTAAGTATTTAGGGTGCAAATTCCTGCATGAAAAATTCAAAATTTAGTACAAGAAAACATGATTTTAATTACATGGTTACATGTTTTTTTGTTTTGTTTTTTATGCGTCTCTGATATTTATTGTTAAATGTAGACTAGAAGATGCTTGAAAGTGGAACCATGGACAAGTAGAAGTTACCTTATTCACGTACATTAAAATACCCATGTATCAATAAACCACCGACTTAAGTGCAGGGTCTTGTTCATGATTCACTAGGGTTGCTGGGATGTTTTTACCTTCATTTTGTTTACCTTGATTACCTTGTTGTTCAGAATAACAGCTATCCTGATTTAGTTAGTTAAATTCCTTTATTGTGCAATAATTACAATCTGTCTTTTATAAGGAAATAAGTAATTAAGATATATGCTCTCATTCATACAATATTTACAGTTCATCATTCACTCGCTCATTCATACAACTCGCTCATTCATACAAAGCTATCCTGATTGGTTGAAAAAAAACCCACCTATTCAATGTGAACACTGCACTATATCATCTCTGCACTAGTTCTTACTCGAGCGATGTATGACTTCATTATTTAATTACCTTAGCACCTCTCTATTCCTTTCTCTTAGATTTATTCTCGACACTGCCAGCCTCCAGAGCACTCCTAGTAGGGATTTCTGGCTTCTGCCCGCTATTTCTGGGGCCCAAAAAAATCTACCTAGCAACGTCTCCTCCAGCGGTCTAGTTTGTCTTTTTGCAGTTCACACTCTCCTTTGAAATCCTGACGTTTTAGCCTACCCTCAAATACAAAGTGTGAGCTCTTAGTCATTTCAAGGTCACGTAAACTGCCTCTAGTGAACATTAGGGCACACTTTCTAAGATTTTATAAGCCCAAAATCAATAAACAAGCATAAAAATAAGCTGCCCGCCAACTACACCACAAGCAAAGGTCAATGAAAGGTTTATTCCTTTCTGACGCCCTGTGGGCAGAGGCTAGATCGACGGGACCTCCTCCAGCAGGCGCGCCCAACAATGACTTATACTACAGAATTATATCCGCACATGTTCGACTTTTTTGCTGTCCCCCATAGCTCTATCCCGTATGTCCAGATTGGCTTAAGTGTAACTTTGTAGATTAGTAATTTATTTTCTATTGAGAGATGGGATGTCCTTTGAAGTAGTCTGTAGAGTTGTCCAGAGTGTCTGAGTTTTTGTCTTTATAGCCTCGTATGTGGGTTCCATGTCAGTCTTTTGTCGAGATGGAATACTAAGTAACGTACTGTCTCGGATACAGGGAGACAATTAAAACATTCAAGCAATTGAAAAAGATCACACTTGTTATTTTATTTCTGCTTTTTATTTAGGACCTCATTGGTTAGAATTATCTAAAATATGACCCTATGATAACGTGAATTGTCAAACAATAGAAGTTTTGTCTTCAATACTCTTGTATCTCGAGGCACTCACAGTAATATAAAAAAATGTTCGACTGCGGTGTTAAAAAATTCTATTTTACACACACAAAAGATATAAAAATAGAATGCTGCGACCATTGCCACGGGGGGCAACTACTTGGGGGAGTTGAAGGGAAAAAACTTTCACAGATTCGGTAAATGTGAGAAGGGCGGAAGCAAAAAGCATCCTAAATAAGCGGGTCCGTATGGCAGGGAAGTTAAAGGGAAAGTTCTCAGCAGGAACCGTTAGATCGGCAACTTAGCGGCAGTTTATATTTCCCTAATTGAATTACCAACTTGGCTGCCACTTCATATTTATAAAAGCACTTTATAAAGTTCACCGCTCGAATAAAATAAGCCATATTTTGTTACATGTATGAGAGGAGGCGCCCGTTAGCCTGAGCCAGTAAGTTGGAAGCTTGAGAGAGTGCTTTGGTGGGGATGACATCCTCCAGCCGGCTTAATAATACAGCAAAGCAAGAGGAAACTTTGCCGGGCTAATATCTATCCCCTATGCCACTTGCACGAGCCATTTTTATCAGCTTAAATTCCCGCCCCACATTATTAAACATAATAAACACACAATTTGTTTGATTAGTGTTTAGGCCTCTGCCATATGTATATTGTTTTATTTACCTGAGAATAACTAGGCATCCAGGCCCTATTGTTACCTTAGGGTAATTGCTTTGCGAGCTAGCGACACTATTTTATTCAGTATTATGTTTTCCTCGGCCCTTGGCTATCAGTGCAAGTTTGCATTTATAGAAGGTCACGAGGCCACTGCCATTTCAGTCTCTGAGCAGGATTATAGGGATGAGTGGTGGAGTGCAATGACTGTATATAATAGTCTTTATTGTGCTAAAATGGCAATCTGCCTTATTAGGCAATAAGTAATTGAGATAAATGTTCTCATTTATACAGTATTTACAAAAAGCCCAGAGGCCTCCCAAATCCACATGTTTGTCACTTTCCTCGCAGGCGAAAAAGGAAGCGAAGTCTTGGGAAGCCCCCCCCCCCCACGCTCGTCGGTCACCCGCGTCACCGGATACGAGCCAGTGGAGGCTGTCGAAGAGCGCGAGAACCACAGACGCTTATATTCTTATATCGGGGTGTGATTTTCGTATATCTTAACTTTGTAATCCTCTTTTGACAATCACCTCCTCGCTTCCCGAAACTTCTTTTCAACAAAATGATTAGTGCAAACAAGAGATTAAGACCCGCAGAGTTTAGTAAAACTACAGTGCCTAACTGTTGCATTGTTTTATTTTACGATATCAAATCCAATCCTCGAATAGCAAATGGTATGTACAGACATAAAGGCAGATGATTGTGAGTCGGTAAGATCAATAGATGACAGACAAACCTTAATCAAAATAAATTCATTAAAATCGTGATTGCAACTATAAACTGAATTGTTTTCTGCAGAGGCATAGAATTCTGCACGGTAGCTCCAATTATAACTCCAATAATAAAAATTAAAATAAACCACTTAAAAATAATGGGTGGTGACTAGTCAATTAGTCCCTCATTAAATAATAAATCCAATTAATATTAAGTTTTTTGTATAATGTTAAATATAAAGACGTCCTCCAGCCTATTAGGCATTGTGTGGTTTGACTACATCAAGTCATTACTCCATGCCTAGAATCGTGTTTGTTGTAATTTAGTGCCACTACTAAACGTTTAATTTGATGATGAAACTGACATGAATGTTTGCTATTGTTCTATTTTAATTTAACATAATATGGTATGCATAACAGAAAAATGATGCAGTGCTTAATATATCTGCTTTGGGATGTCAATTTTCTTGGTTATATATTTTAATAGGCGGTACTTTTTTTTTAAGTAATTCACACTTCATTGTCTTAATTGATGAGTAAAACATGCCACAAAATTTTCTGGAAGCCTTTAATTGTTTAGGTTTAAATGACACAAACTGTTTATCTTCTCTTCAATAGTTTCCTTCATTGCTTGGACTTTTGACATCCCATGTCCGCCATCCTCAGGTGCCATATTATGAATGTTTGTAGTAGGACACTACTACGACTACATCCTATGGAGGATGTATTGACATCCTAATGAGGAAAATTGACATCCCTAAGCAGATATATTAAGCACTGCATCATTTTTCTGTTATGCATACCATGTTATGTTAAATTAAAATAGAACAATAGCAAATATTCATGTCAGTTTCATCATCAAATTAAACGTTTAGTAGTGGCACTAAATTACAACAAACTACAGACTAGAATCGTCTTACGGACATATGTATCCTGAGAATGACAAACTTGGGGACTAGCAAATAAAGAAAATTATTAAATAAAAACGAATAATTGATGTAATTTATACGTAGATTATTGAATATCTTCCAACCTCCAGCTTTTAGTTTTCGTCCTATTATTTTATTTAAATTAATTCAATAAACTTATTCTAAATCAGCACTGCGTTCACGCGCAACGTTTGCTACAATCCTATTGTATGTCCAATTTCATCATGATTTAGTGACATTGCATTCAATTTATATTTGACATAATACGCCAGGTGGATAATTTTCGAATCTGTTTTTCAGGGCTCTTTTCCAAGAGCGCTAAAACCTTTCTAGTTTTGGCCGTGCGCTTATTTTCTTTTCACTAATAAACTTGTTTTTTGCTCGTCTAAAAACTAGGCACTTCGATAGCTGTACATAGTATATAGAACTTCTTGAAAATGGTGATGAGTCAGTACTAACACTCAGGAGAGTTTTGGCCTCCACTAGATCAACATTGCTCATATAGAACAATAAACTACAAAGAAGATCAGTATGCAAGAGAACACTTCACCCGGGCGGGCTAATAACTTTAAAGTAGTTCTTGTCGGAACCTTGAGGAGTGGGAAGTTCCGCAGTAGCAATACCCAACTGGAGAACGGAGGAAAGTTCCCAAGCTCAGCCTTTCCAGCAGAATTACTACACTGCCTGGGGTTAGTGAAGTCATTATACATTCACTAAAAGGGATTGAAAAAAAAAAAAAAGAAGAAGAAAAATATTTATCTTTAGGGAAGGATGATTTATCGGTTTCATCGTGTTTCCTTCCTTTAATGAAATATACCGTAAAAATAATCTGATTTATGCTCAGGAAAAGAAGACTTAAAAAAAACAAAATGAACTCTTAGAATCTATAAAAAATAATGGCTTTACGATACTGATGTTAAATAAATAAGAGATTTCATACAAACATAAATAAAGGAAAAGATGTATTTCGTTTAAGCTTTGACACGAAGACGCTAGCTTTCAGCTGAGGTTCTGGGAGACGTCATTCATTTGATGTATGATTGTAGACTTTGACGTCTCTGAGACGGTAAGAACTTCCTTCAGTATTAGGTCCTTTAACTGCGGCAGTCGTGCCTTCATCCTGTTTCATTTAAGATGTTTTCCCCTACTCAACAGCTCCAATAAACTGAATCGCATTCTTTAAACCAGTCAACGACGCGCGATGTGAGAGGTAATCAGTGCAGTACTGACCTCGCCACGAACGCGTAGTACATATTGAAATTAGTAAAAATTAGAAATAGTGCTCCCAACAAGTCTCAGTTGGATGTATTATATGAAAGTGACGATGAAAGTGTATTAGATTACTCTAGTGATGATAGTAAAACGGTCATCAAAGTGTTTATACTGTGGAGTATTCAAGTGAAGCTATTCTATTCGACAAAAGGTGCGTAAACGTGAAAGACCTATTTCAAGCAGTGAGGAATCTGACGTACAGAGGATGATTTAACAGAGGATGAATGTAGTTGGAAAGAAAAAGAATATATAAAACAATTTACTGAAACTGCAGGCATGAACTGCTCTGTTCTACGAAGATCGCGTACAAATGCAACACCTCTGCGTGTTTTTAAACAGGTTTTATGTGATGACTTTTTTGTAATGATAGTCAGAGAAACGAATAGATGGAACAGAACACAAATGGAAACAGGACAGAATACAAAAATGAACAAGGACTGGTATCCACTAACAAATGATGAAGTTAGAGCATATTTTGCATTATAATGTCGCAGATAAAAAAATCTAAAATAGATATGTATTGGTCAAAGCGAAAAATAATAGAAACACACATATTTTCGAAAATTATGCCATGTAAACGTTTTTTGGCGTATATATATCGCGTCGACGCACATTTTATTTGTATGTCAAGGGGTTAATGAACTGAAATTAGCTTACTCTTTTGAGAAGAAAGCGCGCGTTTGTAGGCCTCCTCACTAAGATATGCGTATAAATTGAAGGGGGCCATTATTTACTAGCTTTGTGATAGTGGAGTCATCGTATATTAAGCTGTATCCCCTCCTCTATATACAGAGGCGTTCGGTTTAGCCGAGAGTACTAGTGCATTAGCTGCCAAGCAGACAAACATCTGAGAGCCTATAAGACGGAAAAGAGGGCCCGATGAATATCACATGTTCCCCCGGCCCTGCGCCTTATCACTCTCCCTTTGCCTTTTGACTCTGCCCTTCAGCAATATATATTTTAAGGGTGAGGAACCTTCCCGAGACTTTACTCTAGTACGTCACTCGGGGTAGTTTTGTAGGAAGGGCAATGCATTTTAGAAGGCGGGAGCAGCATCACAGGCCTTCCGATCTATTTTTTATCTTGGAGCCCATTTTATACCAGTACTGGGCTGCGGACTCTTTGAAACTTTAATAAGTCCAAAAACAATCGAATGCTTCTGATAGACTTAATTGATTTATATATACATATACCAATTCGGTATATGACAATGCATTAATAAGAACCTAAAGATGCATCATTCACAGGTGTGTTGTTTTCTTCCTTTTCTCATTACCAATCTTATAAATATATATATATATATATATATATATATATATATATATATATATATATATATATATATATATATATATATATATATAAATTGGTTCCTAATCTTTTTTTTATCGGTATGTCCAATGATTCTTCAAAGTAGTTGCTTTTTCTGGAAGCGGCCTTTTTTCTTCCATATTTCCATAATTACCGGAGCATCACCCTCACTAAAGACTATCAGTGAACCAACCTTTCCCTCCTTAAAGCCACGTTTTTGTTATTTGAAATTTTCAACATTAAAAATATTAAGAGGTGAATAAAATAATTGTAGCTCTTAGGACGCCTGAATAGGAGAAACGTCACCTGCCAATACATTATCAATAATAAAACATATTTTGGGAGAGATTTTAAGAACTATTTGGAATATTAGTTTTAATACAATTTAAAAATCAGCTTTATTATGATAAAATTACAATCTGCCACATATAACAATAAGTGATTGTGATAAATGTTTTAATTTATACCTTATGTACAATTTTCATTCACTCGCTCATTCATACAGTATTTACAACCCAGAGACCTCTAAATCCGTCACCTCCCTCACGTGCGAAAGAGGAAGCTGAGTCTTTGGAAGATCCAACGCTCCTCCGTCAGCCACGTCAGCGGATACGAGCCAGTGGAGGCTGACCAAGAGCGCGAGCCACATACGCTCAGAAGATGATTGGAGAAACTGACCATGACTCCCTCTGTCACGCATTTATAGCAGGACACGAGGCCACTGCCGTTTTACTCTCAGAGGATTATTATAGGGATGAGTGGTGCAGTACTGTGCTAGGTGATTAGGGTGGTTGGATAGGTTAGTATGGAATTTCATGAACTTGGAAGGGATGAGTTCGAGAATGTAGGGTATAATACAATTGAAAGGAGAGGATACTTCCTAATTGATTTTAACAAGTAGGCAAGTATTTCTTTTTCCATTTCTGTTCATTGCTTGATGCTGTTAACTGAAGTTTTCTTGAAATTCTGAAATTCAGTTAGACCTTGAAATTCCTTAAAACTTGCTGAATCCATGAATTGGTAGGCTCATTTTTTTTTTTTTTTTCAGATTCTTACAATACATCAAAAGTACATTCCTATGACATAGAAATGTTGTTGTTGTTTTCCTTCAAGGATCGCAATGAAGTAAACTGTAATAGTTGAGATGAGAGAAAGGGAGGACGGAGGAGGACGGGAGGCAGGGAGTAGGATGAATTAGAAGAGCCCAAAGACAAACAGAAGCAGGATTCGCATAGCACCTGACTCCGGGTTTGTTTAGCCCCCCCCCCCCCCCCCGACAGCTTCAATTACTGCCCTTCTGTTTATCTTCTCTTCTCTTTTTTTTTTCTTTTTTTTTTTTAATTCTTTGTTATGTCTTCCAGTCCTGTCGTTGCCTCTGGCGTACTTCTAAATCAGGTCCTTTGTGTGCCGTTATTGGTACTGCCTCGTGGAATATTTTAATATATTTTTCATTCCGGAGTAACATGAAACGTAAACAGGGTCTCTTTCAGGGAGGACATTTCGGTGACCGCCGTACAATAATAACTGACAAAAAAATACATTTATATGCAATACCACCTTCGTGAATAAGAATGAACCAGCCTCAAAACACCCTTAAGTCTTTCCCACATAAAACGTAGTTAACAGTAAATAAATGTGAATATCATCCATAGGTGTGTCGTTTTATTCTTTGGATTTACTCTGTTTGATCGTGTTCTTTATAATTGGTAAAATGTAATTATGTTTAATGTGTGTCCGTTTTTTGTCCCAATTTCAGTCCTGAGGATACCAGAGAAGCTTAAAGGCTTAAATATATCAGGGAGAGAGGGAGAGATAGATAGATAGATAGATAGATAGATAGATAGATAAATAGATAGATAGAGAGAGAGAGAGAGAGAGAGAGAGAGAGAGAGAGAGAGAGAGATGTTAAGAAAACAAGTTATACATGTAAAATATAATAATACTCGTGAGTGTCGTGGCTGTGCAGTGACATCCATGTTTCCCCCTCCCTCTCGTCACTTGTCAGTTAGTCAACAAACGAACAATATTTTGCAAGTTAATCAAACCCGTACGGAGTTCAATCTGTCAGTTGAACAACTCCACTATATTTGTATTCAACCAGACTGGTCAGTTTCCTCATGGTAACCAGCTTAGCCATTGTACCAAGGAACCAAGTACTGCAATCTGCCGACCAGCTGGACATTTTTGTCATTCAAATCAATAATTTAAATAAAGGTAGGTTGTATATATGAAACAATAGTTTTTTTTTTGTTGTAAAATAACGTAATTTTGACCTTAATTAAAGGCCTTTAGGTATAATATGTTTCTTTTAGGTATCAATTTTGAAAATACAGTATATTACATCATTATAGTTTAAGGTATTTGAGTTTGATATGACCATACTAACGTTAGCAGTTAGTGTTATACCAAAGGGACATATGAAGTAGGATATCTATCGAGGGCTGTCTATTTATTTTTTTGGGCACGTAAAATTAACTCCCAACCTTGAGATTTTAACCTAGAACCTCCAAATCACGAAACCAACCAACTCAACAAGGTTAACTACAACTCTAATAAGAGTCTATAGTATATTGTATACTCTTTTTTATGATTTCGACAGTAGGAAACGATCATATAAATTTTCACTATTACAGAATGGACCGAATATATTTAGCTTTAAATTTTCAACAATAAACTCTTAGAATTCGGAGTTCACTAGAGTCTCGAGCATCTAATAATTGCATATTTTTCGTGCATCGGTGCAGTAAATCTAAAGCGCTGAAAATGACGAGAATCAATATTGAAATGGTGTGCTTTTGATATATAAACATAAATATAATTTAATTATTTTTTCTAATCAAAACGTTATTGTTTCTCGGCTAATCAAAATTTTGTGATTTAAATGACACGAATTTTTCATATACATTTTAAATTACATGTTCAATCAAGGGCAATCAGATCTCCTTAATAAAAATGAAAAACCATAAATCAACATTTTTCAAAATGTTTAGCTAAAGTGTAACCAACCTGACGATTATCTGATTTTAGCAAATTGCGTATCACGTGTGGTAAACTCTACGATTTTATTTTATTTTCTATATATTTAGAACGTCTGTTATGCTTTTTATATTCCTAATAGATATCATTAAATATTATTTTATATTACCGCTATGTCTTTAGTTAAATTTTGTTTTCGTGAACATTTTGCTCATTTTAGTACTAAGTTGTAGTGTAAGACATATTTATTTATTATGCTTTGCGGTTGCTATAAATGTATTTTTTTGTATTTTAAACAACTTTATTATGATAAAATTACAATCGGCCTTAATACTTAATACGCAATAAGTAATTGAAATAAATTTTCTCTTCATACAATATTTACCAACAGCCCAGGGGCCTCCCAAGTCCACATGGTTGTTAACTCCCTCGAATGTGAAAGAGGAAGTGGAGTCTTGAGAAGTCCTCCACGCTCCTCTGTCAGCCAAGTCACCGGATACGAGCCATTGGAGGCTGACGAAGAGCGCGAGAGCCACATACCCTCAGGACATGATTGGAGAAACTGGCCATTCCCAGGACTCCTACAGTCACGCATTTATAGCAGGTCACGAGGCCACTGCCGTTTCAGTCTCCGAGGAGCATTATATGGTGTTGAGTGGTGCAGTGCAATGACTGTGCTACGGGATTAGGGTGGTTGGACAGGTTACTATGGAATTTCATGAATTTGGAAGGGATGAGTTCAAGAATGTAAGGTATATTAAGATGGTTATGAAGGGTTTTGTTGTTGACGTACGTAATAAGGGGCATTTACTGTTGTTCTCTGGACTTTCGATTGAAAGGATTGGATACGGTTGATGTTCGACTTTTTTGCTGTCTCCCATAGCTCTATTCCGTATGTCCAGATTGGCTTAAGTATTACTTTGTAGGTTAGTAATTTATTTTCTATTGAGAGATGTCCTTTGTATTTATTATTATATTTATTTTATAGCTAAGGTAGATCTAGGCTAAATGTATCCAGATTCATCAACATCCAGGATATCCGTAAAAAACATATTTTCTGTCTATATCTCAAGCTATAAAATATTTCACTAAATATGAGGTGTTGGAAAATAAAAATAAAAGTTCTATATAATTAGGCTTTTTGCAAAAATTCGTGGCGATATTTTCAAACGTTGCTGTGTTTTCTTTCCGAACCCTTCGTAGCCCAGCGGCTATAATCGAAGTTTTCTTTCCTACTGCCATTTTCCTACTGGCCTCCCGGTTTATTCCGACGACCAGGTCCCATGGCTCACTGAGTCGTCAAAGGACACTCGAGCGCAACGCAAGTTCGACAATTTATCTGACAAGGGCCGAGGAAAACAAACTACTTATCTACAGGCAAGTTGGGTGATAAAGTCAACCGCTGTGCTAACATGGAGTCGTAACAACTTTATGCTCCCACCCGACCCCTGGACTCCCCCTTCACTCCATCGAGATAAAAATGAAACGCGCCCGTATTTGTTTGCGCCTCACGAAAACAGTGTTAGTCAACAAATGAAATTTCATCTGAAATCAGAGGCCCTTAAAAAAAACAAAAAAAATGAGAAAACGTTATTTTCCAGTATTTTCTCTACTGAAGACTTCAGGAATTGTCTAAAGCCAATTTATATGGAGTACACCACAACGCTGAATTATGGTTCATTTTGTTGCTAAATTATTTATGGCTGAAGAAGCTCATTTGTGCAAAATTAATTATATAATAATTTTGTTACATGTAGTGGTCACTATTCGGGAAGCAAGTATAACTGCATCGGAAAAGTTAAACATGGATGCAAAAAGCTGTAAACATGATTGAAATTAAGGGTTTGATAATAAAAAGGGTGATAATTACTTAGTTTGGCGTTATAGATCTCTAAAGCCAAAAAATATTATTGTTTAGCCTTAATAATACACAATATTTCTTTAGTTAACTGGGCCTCCAACCCCAATCTTTACTTCAGGAATAGCCTTCCAAGATAGTCCTTCCCTCGAATTTAGGGACTCAGAGCTGCTCTGAACTTTGTTCAAGGAATACCTGGTCTATCCTTAGTGCAAGTTTTGGCTCACTTCCGGAGTGCCTAATGATTATCATAAGTTTTAGGCTAGAGCATCAGACACTAAAAAAATCTCTTAATGTATAACTGTTTTATTGCTGCTCGGTTTTATTATATATTGCAAAATTATATCCTCAAGTATATACTATTATACTTGACCTCACAATTGTTAACATACAAGCCTCCTACCACACGTTTGACTGACTTGAAAGATTTATTCATGGCGGCTCAGAATTTTTGAATGAGTATTTTCTTAAGCATTCGTCAATTCACTGTTGCTAAAATCATTTCAAAGATATCCCAAAAGAGTAAAAAACGTTTTAGCTAACGTTGGGTTTCAATGTGGCATGTTATGTCAATATGTCAGTTATTTACAATATTTTTTTATTACTTATATTGTGTGTCTAAGTTGGTTTAGCAGATAGTATTTTTTGTAAGAAATACACAGTTGTTTTCTTTTAAACTGGCAAGATTCTCTGGACATTACTCAATAATATCCATACACTATTACCTTAGATATCTTTAATTTCGTGCATAGATATTTACGTTTTAGTAGATTTTAAAAAATATTGACGCTATAAAAACAAATCTTTGACGATTGAAAAATGGTGAGGAAACTTTTTCTAGGAACAACACGTTTATAATTGATTGACTGAAGAAATCACGATTTCCTTTTTTTAATTTAAGTTCAATAAAAATCTTAGAACATCAAACTCACAAATCTTCTAACAAAAAAATAATCATTTTATCTTCTGTGATTGACCACGAATAGTCATTTTTAAATGTATTTAACTAACTTCGCATTATGTTTTCTTTGAACTTCAGTAGATATTGGCAAATCTTATTTTAAAAACATCTATAATGAATCATTCCAAATTTTTATCTTATGACGTATTCGACACATAATTTCAGATCAAAACATAAAATGTCATTGCATATATTATAATAAACAGTATTACACTGCTATGAAGAAGTTAACAAACATTACTACTTCCAATGATATTTCTAGAAAAAACTTGTTATTGCGTATATATCATATAATATATTAATATATTTTTGCATGATGCTGATCAAACCAATCATAAAACTGCGTTATGTATTAACTATTTTATTTGAAAAAATATATAATTGAATAGCACAATATATGAAAAGCAAGTTGCTATTAGTATATAGCCAAATTTGAACAATTTTATATATGAATAAGAACGTAAGTAAACGAATCTAAATGAGAAATAAAGAACATCGTTAAAATAGCGATAGCGCTGAACTGAAAAGTAAAGTATTTTCACTGCTGTTGCTTTAATTTTAATCCTCCCTAGAATATTCCAGTGTGGATGAAACAGTAATGAACCGTGTTACACTGCAGCAGCGAATTCCGCCTGCAATGTCACAGCTAATTTATTCGTCCGAACGACAAGTTTAATTGCTTTATTTAAAAACAACCGCTCAACAGGTCGGCCATAGGCCTATCGCATTTACTCCCGTCAGAGAGTCCCAATGAATGTTGTAGGCTATTGAGGTAGTACGGACAGTAGCGCCTGGTTACGTGAGCTGTGTGACTTCAGGTAGTACGGACAGTAGCGCCTGGTTACGTGAGCTGTGTGACTTCAGGTAGTACGGACAGTAGCGCCTGGTTACCTGAGCTGTGTGACTCCAGGTAGTACGGACAGTAGCGCCTGGTTACGTGAGCTGTGTGACTCTAGGTAGTACGGACAGTAGCGCCTGGTTACCTGAGCTGTGTGACTCCAGGTAGTACGGACAGTAGCGCCTGGTTACGTGAGCTGTGTGACTCCAGGTAGTACGGACAGTAGCGCCTGGTTACGTGAGCTGTGTGACTCCAGGTAGTACGGACAGTAGCGCCTGGTTACGTGACCTGTGTGACTCCAGGTAGTACGGACAGTAGCGCCTGGTTACGTGAGCTGTGTGACCCCAGGTAGTACGGACAGTAGCGCCTGGTTACGTGAGCTGTGTGACTCCAGGTAGTACGGACAGTAGCGCCTGGTTACCTGAGCTGTGTGACTCCAGGTAGTACGGACAGTAGCGCCTGGTTACGTGAGCTGTGTGACTCCAGGTAGTACGGACAGTAGCGCCTGGTTACGTGAGCTGTGTGACTCCAGGTAGTACGGACAGTAGTGCCTGGTTACGTCAGCTGTGTGACACCAGGTAGTACGGACAGTAGCGCCTGGTTACCTGAGCTGTGTGACTCCAGGTAGTACGGACTGTAGCGCCTGGTTACCTGAGCTGTGTGACTCCAGGTAGTACGGACAGTAGCGCCTGGTTACGTGAGCTGTGTGACTCCAGGTAGTACGGACAGTAGCGCCTGGTTACGTGAGCTGTGTGACTGCAGGTAGTACGGACAGTAGCGCCTAGTTACCTGAGCTGTGTGACTCAAGGTAGTACGGACAGTAGCGCCTGGTTACGTGAGCTGTGTGACTCCAGGTAGTACGGACAGTAGCGCCTGGTTACGTGAGCTGTGTGACTCCAGGTAGTACGGACAGTAGCGCCTGGTTACGTGAGCTGTGTGACTTCAGGTAGTACGGACAGTAGCGCCTGGTTACGTGAGCTGTGTGACTGCAGGTAGTACGGACAGTAGCGCCTGGTTACGTGAGCTGTGTGACTCCAGGTAGTACGGACAGTAGCGCCTGGTTACGTGAGCTGTGTGACTCTAGGTAGTACGGACAGTAGCGCCTGGTTACGTGAGCTGTGTGACTCCAGGTAGTACGGACAGTAGCGCCTGGTTACCTGAGATGTGTGACTCCAGGTAGTACGGAAAGTAGCGCCTGGTTACGTGAGCTGTGTGACTCCAGGTAGTACGGACAGTAGCGCCTGGTTACCTGAGATGTGTGACTCCAGGTAGTACGGACAGTAGCGCCTGGTTACGTGAGCTGTGTGACTTCAGGTAGTACGGACAGTAGCGCCTGGTTACGTGAGCTGTGTGACTGCAGGTAGTACGGACAGTAGTGCCTGGTTACGTCAGCTGTGTGACACCAGGTAGTACGGACAGTAGCGCCTGGTTACCTGAGCTGTGTGACTCCAGGTAGTACGGACTGTAGCGCCTGGTTACCTGAGCTGTGTGACTCCAGGTAGTACGGACAGTAGCGCCTGGTTACGTGAGCTGTGTGACTCCAGGTAGTACGGACAGTAGCGCCTGGTTACGTGAGCTGTGTGACTGCAGGTAGTACGGACAGTAGCGCCTAGTTACCTGAGCTGTGTGACTCAAGGTAGTACGGACAGTAGCGCCTGGTTACGTGAGCTGTGTGACTCCAGGTAGTACGGACAGTAGCGCCTGGTTACGTGAGCTGTGTGACTCCAGGTAGTACGGACAGTAGCGCCTGGTTACGTGAGCTGTGTGACTTCAGGTAGTACGGACAGTAGCGCCTGGTTACGTGAGCTGTGTGACTGCAGGTAGTACGGACAGTAGCGCCTGGTTACGTGAGCTGTGTGACTCCAGGTAGTACGGACAGTAGCGCCTGGTTACGTGAGCTGTGTGACTCTAGGTAGTACGGACAGTAGCGCCTGGTTACGTGAGCTGTGTGACTCCAGGTAGTACGGACAGTAGCGCCTGGTTACCTGAGATGTGTGACTCCAGGTAGTACGGAAAGTAGCGCCTGGTTACGTGAGCTGTGTGACTTCAGGTAGTACGGACAGTAGCGCCTGGTTACGTGAGCTGTGTGACTGCAGGTAGTACGGACAGTAGCGCCTGGTTACGTGAGCTGTGTGACTCCAGGTAGTACGGACAGTAGCGCCAGGTTACGTGAGCTGTGTGACTGCAGGTAGTACGGACAGTAGCGCCTGGTTACGTGAGCTGTGTGACTCCAGGTAGTACGGACAGTAGCGCCTGGTTACGTGAGCTGTGTGACTTCAGGTAGTACGGACAGTAGCGCCTGGTTACCTGAGCTGTGTGACTCCAGGTAGTACGGACAGTAGCGCCTGGTTACGTGAGCTGTGTGACTCCAGGTAGTACGGACAGTAGCGTCTGGTTACGTGAGCTGTGTGAATGCAGGTAGTACGGACAGTAGCGCCTGGTTACGTGAGCTGTGTGACTGCAGGTAGTACGGACAGTAGCGCTTGGTTACGTGAGCTGTGTGACTGCAGGTAGTACGGACAGTAGCGCCTGGTTACGTGAGCTGTGTGACTCCAGGTAGTACGGACAGTAGCACCTGGTTACCTGAGCTGTGTGACTTCAGGTAGTACGGACAGTAGCGCCTGGTTACGTGAGCTGTGTGACTCTAGGTAGTACGGACAGTAGCGCCTGGTTACGTGAGCTGTGTGACTCCAGGTAGTACGGACAGTAGCGCCTGGTTACGTGAGCTGTGTGACTGCAGGTAGTACGGACAGTAGCGCCTGGTTACGTGAGCTGTGTAACTGCAGGTAGTACGGACAGTAGCGCCTGGTTACGTGAGCTGTGTGACTTCAGGTAGTACGGACAGTAGCGTCTGGTTACGTGAGCTGTGTGACTGCAGGTAGTACGGACAGTAGCGCCTGGTTACGTGAGCGGTGTGACTACAGGTAGTACGGACAGTAGCGCCTGGTTACGTGAGCTGTGTGACTCCAGGTAGTACGGACAGTAGCGCCTGGTTACGTGAGCTGTGTGACTACAGGTAGTACGGACAGTAGCGCCTGGTTACGTGAGCTGTGTGACTTCAGGTAGTACGGACAGTAGCGTCTGGTTACGTGAGCTGTGTGACTGCAGGTAGTACGGACAGTAGCGCCTGCTTACGTGAGCTGTGTGACTACAGGTAGTACGGACAGTAGCGCCTGGTTACGTGAGCTGTGTGACTCCAGGTAGTACGGACAGTAGCGCCTGGTTACGTGAGCTGTGTGACTCGAGGTAGTACGGACAGTAGCGCCTGGTTACGTGAGCTGTGTGACTCCAGGTAGTACGGACAGTAGCGCCTGGTTACGTGAGCTGTGTGACTCCAGGTAGTACGGACAGTAGCGCCTGGTTACGTGAGCTGTGTGACTTCAGGTAGTACGGACAGTAGCGCCTGGTTACGTGAGCTGTGTGACTCGAGGTAGTACGGACAGTAGCGCCTGGTTACGTGAGCTGTGTGACTCCAGGTAGTACGGACAGTAGCGCCTGGTTACGTGAGCTGTGTGACTCCAGGTAGTACGGACAGTAGCGCCTGGTTACGTGAGCTGTGTGACTTCAGGTAGTACGGACAGTAGCGCCTGGTTACGTGAGCTGTGTGACTCCAGGTAGTACGGACAGTAGCGCCTGGTTACGTGAGCTGTGTGACTGCAGGTAGTACGGACAGTAGCGCCTGGTTACGTGAGCTGTGTGACTCCAGGTAGTACGGACAGTAGCGCCTGGTTACGTGAGCTGTGTGACTCTAGGTAGTACGGACAGTAGCGCCTGGTTACGTGAGCTGTGTGACTCCAGGTAGTACGGACAGTAGCGCCTGGTTACGTGAGCTGTGTGACTGCAGGTAGTACGGACAGTAGCGCCTGGTTACGTGAGCTGTGTGACTGCAGGTTGTACGGACAGTAGCGCCTGGTTACGTGAGCTGTGTGACTTCAGGTAGTACGGACAGTAGCGCCTGGTTACGTGAGCTGTGTGACTGCAGGTAGTACGGACAGTAGCGCCTGGTTACGTGAGCTGTGTGACTCCAGGTAGTACGGACAGTAGCGCCAGGTTACGTGAGCTGTGTGACTGCAGGTAGTACGGACAGTAGCGCCTGGTTACGTGAGCTGTGTGACTCCAGGTAGTACGGACAGTAGCGCCTGGTTACGTGAGCTGTGTGACTTCAGGTAGTACGGACAGTAGCGCCTGGTTACCTGAGCTGTGTGACTCCAGGTAGTACGGACAGTAGCGTCTGGTTACGTGAGCTGTGTGACTACAGGTAGTACGGACAGTAGCGTCTGGTTACGTGAGCTGTGTGACTGCAGGTAGTACGGACAGTAGCGCCTGGTTACGTGAGCTGTGTGACTCCAGGTAGTACGGACAGTAGCGCCTGGTGACGTGAGCTGTGTGACTACAGGTAGTACGGACAGTAGCGTCTGGTTACGTGAGCTGTGTGACTGCAGGTAGTACGGACAGTAGCGCCTGGTTACGTGAGCTGTGTGACTGCAGGTAGTACGGACAGTAGCGCTTGGTTACGTGAGCTGTGTGACTGCAGGTAGTACGGACAGTAGCGCCTGGTTACGTGAGCTGTGTGACTCCAGGTAGTACGGACAGTAGCACCTGGTTACCTGAGCTGTGTGACTCCAGGTAGTACGGACAGTAGCGTCTGGTTACGTGAGCTGTGTGAATGCAGGTAGTACGGACAGTAGCGCCTGGTTACGTGAGCTGTGTGACTCCAGGTAGTACGGACAGTAGCGCTTGGTTACGTGAGCTGTGTGACTGCAGGTAGTACGGACAGTAGCGCCTGGTTACGTGAGCTGTGTGACTCCAGGTAGTACGGACAGTAGCACCTGGTTACCTGAGCTGTGTGACTTCAGGTAGTACGGACAGTAGCGCCTGGTTACGTGAGCTGTGTGACTCTAGGTAGTACGGACAGTAGCGCCTGGTTACGTGAGCTGTGTGACTCCAGGTAGTACGGACAGTAGCGCCTGGTTACGTGAGCTGTGTGACTACAGGTAGTACGGACAGTAGCGCCTGGTTACGTGAGCTGTGTGACTACAGGTAGTACGGACAGTAGCGCCTGGTTACGTGAGCTGTGTGACTCTAGGTAGTACGGACAGTAGCGCCTGGTTACGTGAGCTGTGTGACTTCAGGTAGTACGGACAGTAGCGTCTGGTTACGTGAGCTGTGTGACTGCAGGTAGTATGGACAGTAGCGCCTGGTTACGTGAGCGGTGTGACTACAGGTAGTACGGACAGTAGCGCCTGGTTACGTGAGCTGTGTGACTCCAGGTAGTACGGACAGTAGCGCCTGGTTACGTGAGCTGTGTGACTACAGGTAGTACGGACAGTAGCGCCTGGTTACGTGAGCTGTGTGACTCCAGGTAGTACGGACAGTAGCGCCTGGTGACGTGAGCTGTGTGACTACAGGTAGTACGGACAGTAGCGTCTGGTTACGTGAGCTGTGTGACTGCAGGTAGTACGGACAGTAGCGCCTGGTTACGTGAGCTGTGTGACTGCAGGTAGTATGGACAGTAGCGCTTGGTTACGTGAGCTGTGTGACTGCAGGTAGTACGGACAGTAGCGCCTGGTTACGTGAGCTGTGTGACTACAGGTAGTACGGACAGTAGCGCCTGGTTACGTGAGCTGTGTGACTCCAGGTAGTACGGACAGTAGCGTCTGGTTACGTGAGCTGTGTGACTGCAGGTAGTACGGACAGTAGCGCCTGGTTACGTGAGCGGTGTGACTACAGGTAGTACGGACAGTAGCGCCTGGTTACGTGAGCTGTGTGACTCCAGGTAGTACGGACAGTAGCGCCTGGTTACGTGAGCTGTGTGACTACAGGTAGTACGGACAGTAGCGCCTGGTTACGTGAGCTGTGTGACTTCAGGTAGTACGGACAGTAGCGTCTGGTTACGTGAGCTGTGTGACTGCAGGTAGTACGGACAGTAGCGCCTGGTTACGTGAGCTGTGTGACTCCAGGTAGTACGGACAGTAGCGCCTGGTTACGTGAGCTGTGTGACTCCAGGTAGTCCAAATATGTCGGCCGTATACACGCATGTCGAGGAATAATCTCGCGATATAAAACTAAACGATCCAACAATAAAAACGTTGATTGGCTTAGCTTAGTATTCGAGGTGCTATCTCAATCTCCTCAACGTGCTTATCATTGTATAGAAGGATGTTAAGCGAGCAAGAATATGCGTACTGAAGGATGATATAAATACTGAAGTAATTAATATCCACCCTAAACAAAGAAAAGTCTTAATTTTTTATTGAAATAGAGTAAGATAACGACTTTATATTGTTTTTAAAGTTTAAGTACATACAATTAATTGTTCATAACTAGGTTATACAATTTTGGCAAGGATACGTTTTTATTTTTTATCATTAGATATTGGATAATTGTATGAATGAGCGAGTGCATGATGAATTGTAAATATGGTATGAATGATAGTATATCTTAATTACTTATTGCCTAGCAAGGCAGATTGTAATTTGAGCACAATAAAGGAATTATACATACATTATTAGATAGTTATTTTTGACATAACGTTATATTTTACTAAACGTAATAGTACTAAAGTATAGAAATATAGATATTCTGTTTTTATATAGTTTCTTCTGAATAACACAAATTTTGTTTATAATAAATATTGCAAGCATGTATAAATAGTTGTTTACACCTCAAAGTCGTTCCATCTGATTTTTTTAAATTCGTTACCAGATAGTTAACTGTATCAAAATTTATTTTGTATAAAATACAGTTATTAATTTATTCTTTGTTTAATGTTGTAGTTGCTGTTTAATATTCTTTAATGTCCCAGCGTCTGTAGCTCTTGCGCTCTTCGTCAGCCTCTGCTGGCTCGTATCCGGTGACGCGGCTGACGGACGAGCCTGGGGGACTTCCCAATACACCGCTTCCCCTTTCACATGCGAGGGAGGTGACAAACATGTGGATTTGGGAGGCCTCTGGGCTTTTTGTAAATATTGTACGAATGAGCGAGTGACTGATGAATTGTAAATATGGTATGAATGAGAACATTTATCTCAATTACTTGTTGCCCAATAAGGCAGATTGTAATTTTAGCACAACAAAGAATATTATACATCAGAATTCAGAGTTGGCTGGAGTTTCTATATTAATATACAATAGTTTAATATTTCTCGGTCATAGGCGAAGTGAATCGAAAGAGCTGAATATGACGGAGATCAATATTGAAACGGTGTCACTCAAGTGTTATCAGATCGGAATAGAAAGGTTTTCACTGGCAGGCAATATTTATATTTAGCGACCACGACCCGGCGGGTGACGGGGTAATCTTTAAATCGTGCGGTACTAGTATTGTTAAAGCTCGGGGCTCTGATACACATCGGCCTAAAAACTGAAATTATCTGATATTCATAGGAGACCCCAGGCTGGATAGGATAAAATTTTCCAACTTGCAGTTTTCACAAGCAAATTGTTTTCGTTTCCACCATGAAATTAAGTGACATGCTATTTTTATGCCCCCACTAATACGGTAGTACCAAGGAGGTTGCACCTTAACCAATATAGTGGCTGATGAAGGAAACTGGTCTTAGTCTAGGCATACCACATGAGAAAGAGTAAAATATTGTTTTGAAAAGTCAATTCATACCAAGACTCCGCTTCCTCTTTCGCATGAGAGGGATGTGACAAACATGTGGATTTGGGAGGCTTCTGGACTTTTTGTTAATATTGTATGAATGAGCGATTCAATGATGAATTGTAAATATGCTTTGAATGATAACATTTATCTCAATTAGATATTGCCTAATAAGGCAGATTGTAATTTTATCTAAAAAACTTTTTGGAAAAAAAAAAAAAAAAATTGGTAGCTTAACAGGAGTATAAGGTTGCATGATGTGTACAGTTCTTAAAAATAAAGTGAGTCTACATTAATTCACTAGCGTATCTTGTGGGTACCTAATTCTTTATTTTAACTAATATGTAATTTTAATGCAGATTACTGCTTATTAGTTCATTGTCTTGTTTAAAGTAGGACTGTAAATGGTTTTATGTGTCAGGCTAATAAACATATATTTAATTTAATTAATAGGGAGAAAAAATAACATATTTTAACCTTTGAAATTTTTTTCTTTACATTTAAGAAAGGAAAAAATTTTCTTGAAAAAACTTATGTATTTATACCTATAACACATTTAATGGAACAAAATAATTCGTCCAATGGTTATCAAACTAAGACTACATAAGCAATTCTTTTTGGAGAATAAATATTTTCTCAACAACATTATTGTGATACAATTACAATCTGCCCGATTGGGCAATAATTAATTGCAATAAGTGTTTTCATTCATACCATATTTACAATTTTCATTCACTCACTCATTCATACAGTATTTACAAACAGCCCAGAGACCTCCCAAATGCACATGATTCTCACCTCCCTCGCATGCGACAGAGGAAGTGGAGTCTTAGGAAGTCCCCCACGCTCCTCTGTCAGCCGCGTCACCGGATAAGAGCCAGCGGAGGCTGACCAAGAGCGAGAGAGCCACATACACTCAGGACATGATTGGAGAAACTCCCACTGTTACGCATTTATAGTAGGTAACGAGGCCACTGTCATTTTAGTCTCCAAGGAGGATTATAGGAATGAGTGGTGCAGTGACTCTGCTAGGGGATTAGGGTGGTTGGATAGGTTAGTATGGAATGTCATGAACTTGGAAGGGACGAGTCATTATTAAGGAGAATAAATAATAATAATAATCGTTCGTCACTGTCGGGTCGTCACTAGGGAGGTGCCTGATCACCCTAGCCCTGGTGACAAGTGCGGATTGTTTGAGTTAATAACCTGGAAAATCGTTCCAGGACCGGGTTACTATCTGACTCCATTTCATGATAGGTATGTGCCCCAACAATCCACTATATTCAAGAGAAGAGGTACAGAGGTTTCGTAAAGAATAAGGCAAGTTTTCAGAGTTCGAGCGGAAACCAAGCGTCACCGAGTACAGGTCGCCAGAGAGTCTGCAAGGAGACTGGTTTTTAAGGCCAGAGGCCCTGGTTTAAATATCGTTTATACTTCCTGCCGGGAAGCGGCGAGGGTCTAAAAGGGTCGCTAAGTTTATGTCTGTTTATGGCTGCCAGGTGGTACCCTTGCCGGCCTTGCTCTTAGGCCGGTGGGTACCTGGCTGTTTATGACTGCCAGCTGCTGGCCCTTTCAGGTTTATGGTTTGTTTATGACTACCGGCTCGCGACCCTCTCGCGTTTATGACCATGTTTTATTGCTTAATGATTTACAATACATTTAGTTCCTGTTATTTTACTTTTGCTTACAATATATATGCACCAGAGTATAGGGTGATTTAACTTATGTAGTTAGCGGTCACTACAGTCACCATTTTATAATGTATAATGTTTTAAGTCCTAAAGTATTGTATTTCGAGTTCAAGCTCAGTGAAATTTCCGAAGAGGTATCTTAAGTAGAGACCTTAGCACCTGGTACAAGGTGATGAATGCCGATGAGCTGTGATAAGTGGTGATGAGCCGAACCTTGAGAGGGGCGATGAGCCGATGAGAGTGTTCTGAAGTAAATTGGGAAGTTCAGAGCTGGTCGAAAACCATCATTTCTTCATTCAGTCTATGAAGTAGCTAACAACGGGAGTCGGGGTTGCCAAGACAATCTGTCTAGGCATTAATTCTGGCAATACGTAACCGTAACAAAATGTTTACATGTGTTGAGACTCACCATGGAGCATCAACAGATTGATAATTAATTATATTTAATGTGTTTATTTGATGAACTTTGAGCGCGGTTCTACTGCTAATATAAAAATTATATAGACTTCATTTGTGTGTCTGTGGCCTCATGTATATTTGAATAGAATGATTTGAAATATTAAGAGTATTACTAAGAGTATTAGTACAGTTACTTTTAAAGTCCACGAAAATTTTCAGACATCTTCAATAAACTTCCTTACTTTTTTTTTATATACTGCGTAAATGTGACAGTACGTTAACTTTGGTTTTAGCTGATGTAGCAATTAACAACACGTTTTCATAATATCACCTCTACACTAGAACCTCCTCAGTCTCACATTAAATGGCATTCCATTTGACATTGAAAATTGTAATAAAATGGTCAGTCGTTTACGCCATATGAGATATTAAACGGGTACAAAACCATTTTAATAAGGAGAGTGAGACTGGCAAATTTAGAAATGACTCATTATTTTTTTTTTTTTATGTTACCATCTCTTTTTTATGCAAGATTTCTGACAAGTTAGAGGGCACTATAATTTAAAAAAATTAAGAAAATCAAGAAACAAACCGTTTAATAGACTTAAGAAACAGTACGATCAACATAAATTTTTAGTGGCATACACAAAAAAAAAAGATGTTCATTACAATTTATAGAAGAAACGATCAAAATCTGTTTAATTAAACAAGTCTATTTTGATCAGTTCAAGATGTTTGGAACTGTTTGATCTGTTTCTTCACCCTGCGAAGAAGCTGTTTGAGTATTGTAAAACAAAACTCGCGCGGTCTATTAATTTTTCAATAGGGAAGCTATTCGTACTTCCCTTGTATCCAAGCTATTAGTACTTAAATATAGCTGTATATTGTAATGAGTTCACGAAAAAGTGAGAGACCAAAGGGCGTGTTGAGAGTACCTCATTTATTGATTATTGATAAGGGGAAAATAAGGGAATTCATTTATTGATTTTTTTGTTTTCCCTTAGCTCTCAAATTTTTAAGATTATGGATAAGGGAAAAATAAAGGAATTTATTTTGGGTGAGCGGATCCTTTTACTAGGAGTACCAGCCATTGACACTTATTCTTTCTCGGTTTCAATAAATGTCAATTTATTTGAAAGAAGATTTTAAACAAGTCTGTCCATAAAAATATACATCGAGGCTGAAGTTTGAATGCCTGCTTGTAGTGATCCACCCCCTAACCTTGCAGGGGAGATGTTAATGAGCCCGTCTGGAGTATAATCATTACATCGCCAATAAATATCAGTGTTATACCTGAAAGAGGGGGTGATTTAATTAATGGCCTAAGAGATAATTTAAAGAGGTCTTCTTCAGCACTAATTAAAACTTATAAGGGCAATATACTCTGTGATCGAACCCCTATTCTTGAGTCTGAATAGGGCACCCTTGTGCCAACCAGGAGTACCATCAACTTTAATTACTATAGTAAGATGATTTTTCCTCTTATTTACTGGAGTACCTTTTTCTTTAGTTCCTTCGACAAGACCTTAGGAACAGGCAATTCGCGCATCAACGACAGCTATATAATTACACAAGAATTGATAATAAGCTAATAATAGTTGTTTAGTCCACAGACTGCTATGACCATTTTTTTTTTTTTTTTTTTAGATTGTTAATAACTTTATTGTGATGAAATTACAATCTGCCTTTACTTAATAGGCAATTAATAATTACCAATTTAAATGTATTTATTAGAAGTAGGTTGATTTTAAAGAAGCGAGTTTTCATTTAAAATCATCCATATCGAGTGTTTAGGACATGACCAGGTACCAAGAAATTACCCTTACACCTTTTGAATTTATTTCATTGAATATTTAATTACAATGCATAAAAAAGGTTTGTTTTTTAAAAATAAATTGTGGTTTGAAAAGTATCGGAACTAATAATAATCATGTCCTGAGCGTCTGTAGCTCTCGCGCTCTTGATCAGCCTCCACTGGCTCGTATCCGGTGACGCGGCTGACGGGGGGGGGGGACGTGGGGGACTTTCCAAGACTCCGCTTTCTCTTTCGCATGTGGATTTGGGAGGTCTCTAGGCTGTCTGTAAATATTGTATGAATGAGCGAGTGAATGATGAATTGTAAATATGGTATAAATGAGAGCATTTATCTTAATTACTTATTGCCTAATAAAAAAAGGCAGATTGTAATTTTAGCACAATAAAGGATAAAGTATAAAGGAAATACACGTTCGAATTAGGATTAGGGTTTGTTGTAAATTTTTACTTAATATAGAATCAATAACCGTAGATATTTCTAAGCTACATGTTCAATTATGAGGAACATTAATGCGACCTCAATTCCACACATCGTGTATGTGATGTGAAGCATTGTATTCCGTGCATATCCGCCGGAAGTGTGACAGCAAAGACACCCCTATCCTCTAGGACGCCTGTGGATTGGAGATGTGGACAGCAGGAAGCGGTACTCGAGGCAGCTAGCAGTATGTGCCATGAATACTTTGAATAGGGCCAGATTGGGGCAAACGTCACCTCAGCAACAGACGACTTGGTATGCATGTGGGCGCGTGAGTGGCGGTGCGTGTTTGGGGCAGGCCTGCCGAGTATACGGCATCTCCCTGCGTTGACGATGCCTCAGCTCTGATTTACCAGACATATCTGCATACGATTTCTGATTGACTAGTGTCAAATAAACTCAAAAATTGTTTTGCGCAACCTTTTAATAGTGACAACTTTCTAACTGACAACTGATCTCTAATTTTGGCAAAGGTATTTCCTATAATATGCGTGGACAGGAACCTCATATAAAAAGGCTTGCCTGCGCAAAGTATTTTTATTATAGTACTGGTACATTCATTTTTTCTTTAATTAATTAATAAGGTAACAGATTTCATATTTTTTTAGTAGCATACAATTATTAGTAACCATTATGGTACTGCGGTGTGAAGAATACTTTGGATAGACAAGCCAACTAAAAATTCAATCAAACTAAAACCGGCATGCCACCAATAACAACACACAACACAATTTCGTAACCTTAGAAGAGTTTTATTTTATCCTATAAAATAATTTTAGCGTTCCTACTCCGACCATGTATTTGCGTTACCATTCACAGAATTCACCCTTCTTGCAAAAAACATACTTACTTTCCAAGAACCAACTAAACTCATTCTGTATTCGAGAAAGTGTTTTGCACTTACATGTTGATATTGCATGAGCTAATTGAGTAGTTAATTTTTCAAAATAAAATAAAACGAAGAAAAACACATTTGGACATTCTCAAATCACATAACTTATCTCAGTTTCTGCTATACCTTTATGCCATGTGGTAATCGTTGGGTAGAGAGAATATTATAAGAAACAAGAAGGTTAATTAAAAGGCAATTAGAATCTTCTGGTATCTGAAAACCACGTTATAATAATACAATAAAACACTCTGACAGTATACACGTCTTACTTTGATGAAAGTCGGCAAAGCTCTGTGTCAAAGGGATAAACCTAGAACCAGAAAAAAACCTAGCCCTATGATTGTTAGTGCTCGCCACCTTCCCCGCCTAGATGCACTTGGCCAACCCCATGCGAAACGTTTTGTCAAAACCCTTTCCTTTTAATTATAAAATTTAGAAGACTGAAGAACTTCATAAATATTTTACTAGCCCAGAGGTTTTCAATCCGATATTGATAAACTTGCCTTAAACTTTGTACTTTTCATGACACTATTTGGTAAAATTACTAATAATTAAAGTCATACTTAAGCCAAAGTCGAACATCAAGCGTATATCATGTCATACGTCAGCAACAAAACCCTTCATAACGATCTTAATATACCCTACATTCTTGAACTCATCCCTTCCAAGTTCATGAAATTCCATCGAAACCTATCCAAGCACCCTGATCATCATAGTCACACTCATCCCTATAATCCTCCTCGGATACTAATGCGGCAGTCGCCTCGTGATCTCCTATAAATACGTCATAGTGAGAGTCCTGGCAATGACCAGTTTCTCTAATCATGTCCTGAGCGTCTGTGGCTCTCGCGCTCTTGGTCAGTCTGCACTGGCTTGTATCCAGTAACACGGCTGACGGAGGAGCGTTTGGGACTTCCTAAGTCTCCGCTTCCTGCGGGGGAGTGACAACCATGTGGACTTGGGAGGTCTCTAGGCTGTCTGTAAACACTATATGAATGAGTGAGCGATTGAAACGTTCTAAATGTAGTACGAATGAGAACATTTATCGCAATTACTTATAGGCCAATAAGGTACATTGTAATTTTATCACTATAAAGAAGTTTTACAATAAAATTATAATCATGTTTTTCAACATAGAACCTAACTCTTAAAAAAAAAAAAAAGATAGGTACCTTGTACCTGTTTAGAAATAAGCCTCTCTTCTTGGTCAAGAATAAAACATCTAGATAATCTGGTTGTAATAAAGAAACATTATGAATTGAATGTTTTAAATCAAAAAGTTAAAAACAAAACGTTCTAAATATAGTTAATATGGTATGGTAATATTATATATAATACAATGTATAACATTCAAAAAGTTATAGGAATATTTAAAAGAAAGTTTATCTATTCTGCATGGACCTGAGAGTGCGACGCAGTGCTACTACCTCTGTCCCGTCTTCACCAACCCTGAGGCTGCTGTTATTTCCATCTCGTTAACTGGCTCAGTCTTCGGTATTCCATTTTCAGCACCATTTGCCACCCACCTGATCGTCCGAGCCGTGTCTTCGTCCATTTACATGTACATTCCATTTACATAAATACATACATAGCCGGCGTTTCATTTCATTCCAATCTGTCGTATCATCAATTTAATGACTGTAATTGTTGATGCGTTCTTTTAGGTCTTTTCATTTAATAAAAAACAATAACAATCTGCCAAAAAATGACGGCGGTCAATTACGATAAATGATCTAATTTATCCCATTTAAAAAATATAAATATATATATTACGAGGGCTTCCAGGGCAGCTGTCGGCGTGAACTTTTTTTTTTTTTCACAGCCCCTTTAAATTTACAGATAATTATAGATCCTCAGGTGAATCTATTTACAAATTATTTTTGTATTTCCTGTAGCATTTCTACATTATATACAGGTTTTGTTATTTTATAAAAATTATATAATGAATAAGTGGCGTGAACTGTTTATCCATGGCAGCTATATTGTCGTCTATGGGACTTTAGCTCACCGCACAAGTTATGGCACAAATGCTAAAAAGTATGAAGGCAAACAGAAAGTGTTCTGACCAATATAAAATATGACAAACCTAAAAAAAAAAAATGTTATCAAAAGACAAAAACATAAATTACAAACCCCTCGGCTAGCAAGGGTATTTGTGAGCGGAGTCGTCCATGTGTTACCAAAGCACACGTGATGTACTTTTAGTGAAAGATTTAGTGTTAACAGAGCAGATCCTCCTTTAATACTCAGCCCCTTGCTTCCTAAAACATTTGTTCCACTACTCTTACACGTAGAGGTTAAGATATATCCGACACCGTTATTATGTAATTAATTGCAAAATGTCTAACTGTTTTATGGTTGCATCGTTTTTATTTAATATTCTAAAATCAACTCCTAAATTACAGCATATAATCCTAAATTGTGTTCATGGCACAGGGAAATCAATACAAGCTAACATAATATACAGGAGATACAATGTTAGAAATTGTCTAGAGTTAAATCTGATAAACGGGAAATTTATTATCGAATCAGGAATTGGCGAATACCACTTCCGGGTGAAGAATAACGAAGGAAAAAGAAAATGAAAAAAATACGTGACATGTGCCATGATGGTTTTAAAAGGGAACCATTATTCTTCCCAGGGGAATAGTTGACTCTCCCCTCTCCCCGTGGAATGTATAATAAAACAAGTCTTGTAAGAAAAAAAGTAAGATAAAAAAGGGAAACATAGGAAGGAAGGGGAAGGACGGACATGCCCCATTCATAAATAATAGGATATAATAATGTATGCCGTCATAAGAGAGCGGCTAACTGGCCGGACTGCTCGGATGACAAACAGCCACCGTAACGACCCCAAGCTAACACTGATATTATTTTTCGGGGGATTTAAGCCCGTGCTTAAGCCCGCCCCCACCTCCGTGGAAAGCGCGACTGTTTATCCGTGGCAGCTGTATTGTCGTCTAGGGGGCTCTAGCTCATCGCACAAGCTGTGGCATCAAAAGCTGAACACAATGAAGGCCAAAAGAAAGTTTAATATATAAAATAAAATAAAACATGAAAAACATAAATGCTCACGCAGGCAATTACTCTAACAAAGAGGAAATTTTTTCATTGTTCCTGCATTAATTTCGGGTATTTTATATTTTCAACTAAATAACACTCACATACTCTTAAGTTCTTTTCCATTCTACAACACAACAAACAACAATAAAAAAACAATTTTTACAAACAAAAAAATATTAATGGGATTATTGCCGAATAGTGGTGGAAAGATGAAGATAATCAAAGCTTATTAAATCCGTGAATTTTGTAAACGAAATTATGGCTAAAAACATTCACATACTCCTAATTTATTTTCCGTTCTACAACACAACAAACAACAATAAAAAAACAATTTTTATACAAAAGATGGTTTCTGTTTACTAATTGAAAACCAAGGTTTTGTAACCTAGTTTGTGTAATGTGTCATTAATGGGATTATTGCCGAATAGTGGTGGAAAGATGAAGATAATCAAAGCTTATTAAATCCGTGAATTTTGTAAACGAAATTATGGCTAAAAACATTCACATACTCCTAATTTATTTTCCGTTCTACAACACAACAAACAACAATAAAAAAACAATTTTTATACAAAATATGGTTTTTGTTTATTAATTGAAAACCAAGGTTTTGTAGCATAGTTTGTGTAATGTGTCATTAATGGGATTATTGCCGAATAGTGGTGGAAAAATGAAGATAATCAAAGCTTATTAAATCCATGAATTTTGTAAACGAGATTAGGGCTAAAAACACTCACATACTCCTAATTTATTTTCCGTTCTACAACACAACAAACAACAATAAAAAAACAATTTTTATACAAAAGATGGTTTCTGTTTACTAATTGAAAACCAAGGTTTTGTAACCTAGTTTGTGTAATGTGTCATTAATGGGATTATTGCCGAATAGTGGTGGAAAAATGAAGATAATCAAAGCTTATTAAATCCATGAATTTTGTAAACGAGATTAGGGCTAAAAACACTCACATACTCCTAATTTATTTTCCGTTCTACAACACAACAAACAACAATAAAAAAACAATTTTTATACAAAAGATGGTTTCTGTTTATTAATTGAAAACCAAGTGTTTGTAACCTAACTTGCACCAGTTCGATCCTTGTTTAGAGTGAGATGAAGTTATTGGAAATGAAGAGAAAAAAAAGTCCCACTAAAAATATATTACTCATAATAAATGAGCGAGTGAATACAAATTGTAAATGTAGTAAATGTATACAAATCGTAAAGAACATTTATAACCATTATTTATAAGGCAGATTGTAAATAACAATAAAGTTTTGAAAGAAAAAAAATAATAATGAAAACAAAAGAATATTTTCAACTAATTAACAAGATGGACTCGGGTACATTATCGATCCGGCAATTGATTGATAACAACCAATCGTGTTTGAGCAGCAGTGCTTTGACGACTGACTAAGCCGTGGATATTTGCCAGCTAGCCGCAAATTGCCGGTACCTGTGAGCAATGGCCTTTGATATCATGGGAAATAATAAATATTGACAACTAATGGAATTCTGTAATTAATGCAAGGATAGCTTTGAAAAGGACACATGACATCCATTAGAACTTTTTTTCTAATTTGTTTCCACATTTGCAACCGCCATGTTCGGAAAATCAAACTAAGTTGCAAGCAGTTGATATAGCTTGATATTGATTGAAACATTGGACAAAAAATATTACATTGTATCATACATCGTATATTCTGTAACGAACGCTTTTGCAAAGAGCAAATACGGTCCGTACTACATAAGTCATCTTTCCCAAATCCAATGAGGGACCAAGTACCTAATATTCTGCTAAAATATTGACAGAAAAACAATTTATGAAACCTGCTGGAAGAGTGAGCGGAATGCCTAAGTAGGAGTATCATCGGGTTTGTGTCTGAGTTGCAACTTTAGTGTTCATAACCGTATGGAAAAACTAGATAATGAAACATTAAAAAGTTTCCAAGCCGGAACTTGAAGAAGCTCAAAAGATTCGAAGAAGCCTTTTTTTGCTCAGTCATATTTTCACATTTATCCATGTTATTTAATTCTTTGTTTTTTTCATATCCCCTTGTTACAAAAATTATTATACAATTCAATATAGATTCTAGAAATGAATCTATTTACAAATTATTCATTATATTTCATGTAGCTTGGCTATCGTGATCTCCAGGGTACGAAAGTATAATGATGTACATTATACATTAATTTATCGAACATTTTTTCAAAGTGATGGAGCTCACCTTATTTATCATAAAACTAATTTACATAAAACAATAAAAACTTTAACTAAATGGTCACCTAATTTCCCCCAAAAGTCTGTCACCGTCAATGTGGGGCCATAATGTTAAACACTGGGTTTGTTTGTCAGGTGCTGCAACGAGTCAAAAAACGTGATGTTTCTCCGGTAGATGAACTCACCCGCCGCTTGGTACAGGTCGGGTTCTTTACCTCTCGAGAGAGGTATGTCTGACCATATTGATTTTTTCTTTCATAGCCCCTTTAAATTTACAGATAATTATAATTATAATTGGAATAGATTTCAATGATTTGTTTGTTTTAAATTAATTATTATTTTTTATTTTTTTTTTTCCTTAGCTCTCAATTTTTTAAGATTATAGATAAGGGAAAAATAAAGGGAATTTTTTTGGGGTGAGCGGATCCTTTTACTAGGGTGGAGTGAGGGAATTAAGGAGTGTGGGAAGCCTTGGTAGAGGTGGAAATGTTGCGGTGCAGTGGTGAGAGTCCAATGGTGGCTGGGCCTAGAGTCCCTCTCAGCTCATTCAGTTGGAAAGCAGTGTTGGGTGCCCGTCAGAGGCTTGTTGTTGGTTGGCCAAGGGCCGTAATGTCCACCATTTGGTCTGCTTTCCCAGATCTAGAGATTTGCCATCTTGCCGGTAGTGCTGGGGGTGTCAGGTCTTGGAATAGGAGGTTTTAGCAATGTTTCATCGAGTCGAAGAATTTGATGTGTCTTCTTCTGATGGTTTCGGTGATGGTGGGGACCTTGAACTTTTCGTGGATGTCAGGAGCCTTCATTCCACGAAAAGGGGTATGCCATAGTGCCGTGCGCAGGATGTTGTTCTGGAAGCTCTGGAGTCTAGAAATTAATTATTGCTTTTCTCAGAGCATAAGTTTCAACTTCAAAGGGAAGTGGATGTTTGAACAATGTCATGAAAGTACCACGCAATATTCTTGACAAAAATGTGGAGAATACATGTGTTTGGAAGATATTTTTGTGATTCAAGAGGTTCAGGTTAACACAAATATATGTATATTTGATGGAGTTTATCCAATTGTTCTGATAAATTAATTGTTTTTTTTGTCATGTTTCTGATAAACGACAGCATAGTACAATTACAAAAATGTTTTTATTCTATTTCCGTTATTGTAGGAAGGCCAATTGTTTAGAACCAACGGCAGACTTTGCACAATCAGTAATAATAATCTTTAAAATAATGTTTAATAATAAGTTACTGTTCTTTAATGATCTTTGATTTAAAAAAAAAAAATAAAACCTCAGAAGAACACCTAAAATAAAACAGAAAAAATTGGTATGGACCTTCGAGGTATATGGGACAAACACATGCATTCAACGGAAGGTTGAAGTATACGCAGTACAATCCAGGATGTCAAATGTATGGTCAGTTGGATAATTTAAGAATCACTACTATAGGAAATACAGATGAGTGACAGTCACCCCTATAACTGTTTGTAAGTTTCAATTCTCTCTCGTTGCTAAATATTAAGCGTAAACCATTACTTACACTACACTAAAATGTATTTGTTGAAAAAGTCAGGGCCAAGATCTCTCAAAAGACTACTCATAAGCTATGCAAGATTTAAGCCTCTGATTTTTTTTATGTGGTTAACGACACAAAAAGCAACAGCACAAAATGAATTATACTATTGCGTTGAGACTTACTAATAGAAATATGCTTGCTATAACAAGTCAAACTCAGGAAGGTGGTTCCTCTAAAAACTGATGAGGCTGAAAATCACACGAACTCGGCACAAATCAAAGTCACCATCACAAATGGTTTTTTTTCTCGTTTGAAGCGATTTTTGTTCACCACGATTGAAGGACAATTAGCATTGCCATTCATTTTTTTTATAGATTTAACCATTATATGAGCTACATTATCCATAAATTAGATGTTTTATATGCAATAATATCATGGACATGGTAGTAAATTCTTAGAAACAAAATGTAAATAAAAATCACTATAAAAGTGTGGTTTTAAGATAAGCCGATATTAATTAGGCGTCATTTTGACTGTATCAGGGAGCTTTTTCTAGTGTCTTAGATTAGTCAATATTGGGCCATCTTGGCTAAACTATTGATAAACACACGAACAAAGTTACTACATTACATACTGTTCTCTGCAACATGTGAATTCACTGTACCTGAAAAAAAAGAAAAAATCCCTTGTTAGCGCATTAAATATAGTGGGAATAAACGGGGAATATAATTATAATAATAAAGCAACAAATTATTTATAAATACAATAAATTATTTATAATCTCATTACCAGTAATTAATACAATAAAATGAAGAATAAATATAATATGAATTATTACTACGAGTATCTCTCTATTAGTACTGATTCTAGGACTATTACATGAATGAAAAAATGGAATACTGGAATGAATATAAATTAGGGCTGTAGTCAAATTAATATTTAATTTACAATTAAAAAATGCTATCTATTAGCCTACCTTAAATAATAATGTAAATAATAAATAATAACCAACATACTTGAAACCAAATTACACAAGTCATTCTTCTTTCGTCGAATAAGAGTAAAGCTTGCCACTTAAGGGTCGGTGAAAAAACAAAAAATATTTAGTGGAATTTAATTTATTATTTTCAAAATATGTGTAATGTCAGGCGTAAATCCTTTAAACAAAAATAAGAGAATCAAGTCTATTTTTTTTTTTGTCCAATATTGTTTTTAGGTTTATAGTTTATTTACTTTTTCTATTTCATTCTTTTTTTTGTTCAGTGTAATTCTTTGTTCAGTAAATTATTGTTCTATTTTATGTGAAAATATGTGTGTATATATGGATAATAAACTCCATTCTGGCAGGTAGAGAAAAAACATTAAAAAAAAATAGATAAATTTGACTGAACGCTCTTAAGTAATGATCCGTCACAGTGGCTTAATTATATGGGTAATAACAAAAAAAATCCCAAATTGTAAGCGGCGGAGACAGCACAAAGGATCAGCCCTAAAGAAGAAAACTAAGAAGGAGGACCTGAATTCATTAATTGTCCAATTAGGGTGGGAACTTTGTCAAGTTGTGAGGAGTGGGTTAGGGGCCGGGGACAAAGAAATGCTTTCAGGTCATAACCTGTAGATGCCCCGCCTTCCGTGGCCCTTAATGGAATCCGCCTTCACCCTGGTATCTCTTAGAGGATCCATTCTCATTTGACGGCGAAAATCTCTT
This sequence comes from Acanthosoma haemorrhoidale, assembly GCA_930367205.1. Lineage (NCBI taxonomy): Eukaryota > Metazoa > Arthropoda > Insecta > Hemiptera > Acanthosomatidae > Acanthosoma > Acanthosoma haemorrhoidale. Next base: position 107,168,344 of record OV884013.1, read on the forward strand.
CTGTCTGCCTGAATCTGTTTTAAAAACGGTTCTTCTGTCTCCCTTCGCATTCTTCCTCTTAAATTTAGACGGTTACAATTTCATACTCGGCTTCCCTCTCAGCTCCGAGGGAAATATTTTAATATTAGGGTGGTTTTCGGGAAGTTAACAAATTAGAATCATTCCAAATATCAACCATTTCATATTAATTGAAAACAGTCCTTCAAAAGTTTTTTTTAGCCTCCTGGATCTTCCTGGAAGTAATTGACCCCCCCCCAGGCCCTTTTTACCTGATAGTAATTGCTGTACAAGCTACCGGTACTGTTTTTGTTTTTTTCTCAAGGTATTGCTCTCCATTTAGTGAACTTGGTTCGGATCTTCCTAAAAGCAACACATGTTTGAAATATAAGATTGTGGTTTCAGATATCAATAGTTTCTAATCCTCCTTTAGTACCCACCTACTTGCTTCTTGAAACATTCTCCCTATTCAATGGTTGCCGCAGGTAAAATATTAGACACTTAGGTGAGTGAAAATAATTTTAAAATCTGTCAAGTACTATAATAAAAAGGTCATATTTTTATTTGTGGGAATTTAAATGTTTCACGCATACAGGTGCCTACGGTGCCTTTACGACAAAATTCCAATTGGGTGTTTTGTTTTTGGCCGAACTCAGTTGTGACTAGTGCAGGCCACTTCTGAGGCGATAATTTGAGTAAAAACATTTTTTTCTTATGCCTCAGCTTACATGTGGTGCCCTCCATTATATTTTAACATAGGTTTGTAGGCAGCCTATACATACCCCTTCTTTCCTATTCCACAGCTGTATGCAACCTTCTGATCAGCCTTACTAGTCGTCTCTGCTCTGCACATCTGAGCCTATCAGAAAAACCTATTCCCATTTTTAATTTTTATTTATTTTCTATGTTTTGTTGTTGCATCTTTATTATTTATATTACAAAATTAACTCCTAAATCAAGCCCAAAACATATATAAAATAAAATATAGCCTGTGTCGTGGGAATGATCTCCTGCTAAATCTTTGAATAAAAAATTTAAAACAGTAAACCCGTAGCAGAGGTGAATAATGGACAACTGGTTACGGCGTAACAAAGGGCAGCCTAATGGATTCAGAGAAAACAGCGCTGTCATACGGTCTAATCGCCATTGATCGTACGCGGTAATTGATGAACGGCCGGACTAGGTTTTATCCTTTGTCCTGGAGTAATGGCACAGGAAGCGATCCTCGCAGGAGGAATAGAAACAAATCACTTCGTGCAATCTATACAAAAGGGGAGAGCTGGCTGCGTCTCTTGCCTGGGGAGTGGTTGGGATCAGCATTAAGTAACCAACCCGAGGAAAATGGGGCGTTTTAGCGCCCTCATGTATGGCGAATTCAGAAATGAACTCTCCCGCTGTCAAAGAGGGAGGGTGTATTTGAGGGGCGTTAGATGGAAGGAGTGCGGGGGAGTTTGTTTGAACGCAAAGAGGCGTTGTGATGTTTATTGCACGCTGCTCTTGCCACAAAATAGAGTCTAACCAGGTTACATACTAGGCCATCTATGCTAAGTAACTCCTTTGCTCAGCTCTTAATCAGTCTTTAACTTTAATATTGCATTTCATTTGGCTTAACATACTTTCTTACCTCGAAAGAAATATTAATAAATACTACATATACTTCAATTGATTTAGCAATCTGGCGCCAGTTACCGGGCTAACAAATCGTAAAATACTTTTGGAGCTATCATTTTTGATGTTCGACATTGATAAATTAATTTAGAAAAGCTGTACAATACAAAAAAATATCACTCATATTTTGCATTAGTTAACTGCTTCCTGGAGTAAAGGTTCCGGGTTCAAATTGCTCAATTTAAAGTTCAATTCGTTTCTCTAATACTAGGATGATACAAAAGTCATTTTGACTATGGACTATACAGATGAAACCCTTATTCGACTGTTTGGTGCATATCATTTTTATTGTCAACCAATCTTTTCTTCGTAATTTACTAAAATATATTACAGCGAGAATGGCCAAAAAAAAAATGTCGAGATGTGGTAATTTATGTTACGACCGGAAAAAAGATGGAATAAGGAATACGGTGGCTGCCAAACAAATTGGCTCGTTAAAATGAAAGGGTTGCACACATCGAAAGAGGCTTTGGCTCGGTGGAAACAAATATATTAATACCCTGTTGTTAAGGACTTATCCAAGATGATGATCTCTATCTGGGTGATTGGCCTAGTTTAAAGTCTAAGATCTCTATGAGCTGTACCCTAGAGCGAATTCGCCATATGGCTTTTTCCTCTTATACAAGATAGATCCGTAGGTTTTTTTAATTTGATAGAATAATGGCATTTTGAAATAGTATCGATAATGTGCTTGTGCGTGTGTCGGTATAAGATAGAAAAAATGGTTTAGGAAAAATCAGAGGATTTTTTGTTTTCAAGAGAGGAAATTGTCATGCTATTTTCATATCGTAATTTTGTTAGACATAATTTCTAGAGATTTAACCTTATGTTATTACGGTTCTATCAAATATAAACTGTGTCGCTTAGAAATTAGATTTCCTATTCATAGAAATGTGTGTAACATTTGTGATTATCAATCGTTGATATAACAATTGAAATCAAACGAATTTATTTTGTGAACTAGCAGTTAAAATTAATGCTGACGTAATTCTAGAGCCTTGAAGTTGTAAAAAATAAATAAAATCGTATCGTAAAATGACTACTGAAGTAGCCTTTTTCAAAACGACCCGTAAAAAGACATTTCATTTACAAATGAATCAACGGTAGTAGTTTGAGAAGCTCCGAAAAATCCAATTTATTTATATGTTATTCCTTTCCAAACCAAAAAATCATAACTAAATGTGGAATCTTGTGTCTATATCATCATCCTATGCAAAGAACAATACGATGCAGTTGAGGAGAGAATTTTGGAAAATAAAATAGAACGAAGCAACCACAAAACAGTTAGGCATTGTAAAATTACTTTATTTACCTCAGCATTTAATGATCTAGACTTATCTCACGCCTACAACAATCATAGGGTGGAAACGATTTTTTAGGAAGCAAGATTGTGATAAATAAAGGAGAATTGCAAATTACTGATATCTGGAAACATCACTCTAATGCTTAAAACTTGCGCACAAAGTACGCGTTGCTTTGAGGAAGGTCTTGATAATTCTGTCCGTCAAAGGGCGTACGCCCGTCGATCAGGAAAATAAAAAAGGTTTACGGGTGGTCTGAAAATTTTCCAAATACAAGACGTTTTTTCAGAATTTTTTTTTTTTATTTTCAACATAGTCTCCTTGTGACTCTACCCACTTCTCCCAGCGATGCTCCCATTTCTGTAACCCGTCCAAATAGTACTCGGGCGTTTTTCTCTGCAAAATAATCGTTCACGAAGGTGATTGCCTCTTCTTTTGACGAAAATCTCTGTCCTCCGAGCGCAATTTTTAGATGTGAGAACAAAAAGAAGTCGCTTGGGGCTAGATCTGGTGAGTAAGGTGGATGGTCAAGCAGTTCAAACCGTAATTCATGGATTTTCACTATGGCAACCACTGAGGTGTGAGACGGTGCGTTGTCTTGGTGAAATAGGATTTTCTTTTTCTGCATATGTGGCCGTTTTTCCGCAAGTTCTGCCTTCAACATGTCAAGTAATGATGCGTAGTATGCCCCTGTAATGGTTTTTCCTTTTTGAAGATAATCGATTAAACTAACTCCATGATTATCCCAAAAAACAGTCGCCATCACTTTCTCGGCCGAAAAAACAGTTCTTGATTTTTTTGGAGCCGGTTCCTCCTTTGCAGTCCACTGTTTGGACTGTATTTTTGTTTCGGGCGTATAATGGTGTATCCAAGTTTCATCCACAGTAATTAATCGGCGCCAAAACACGGATTTATTGCACCTAAACTGCGCCAACAGAGCGTTGGACATGTTCATTCGAACACGTTTTTGGTCTAACGTGAGCAAACGCGGCACCCAACGCGCGGACAGCTTTCTCATCTCTAAATGTTGATTTAATATGTGACAAACACGTTCTTTTGAAATGTTCATAACCTCTGCTATCTCTCTCACTTTAATTCGGCGGTCGTCTAGCACCATTTGGTGAACTTTGGCGATGTTTTCGTCGGTAGTTGCAGTTTTTGGACGTAACGAACGTTCATCGTCTCCCAAGCTCTTACGACCACGTTTAAATTCAGCTGCCCAAAATTTCACTGTGGTAAATGATGGTGCAGAGTCTCCATACACAGAATCCAACTCATGTTTGATTTGTGTAGGCACATTGCCTTTCAAAAACAAATATTTAATGACAGCTCGATACTCAATTTTGTCCATTTTCATAAAAACACTCACATCGACTCACTCAAACGACTGTTATACAACAAATGCACGTCTAAAATGGCTGAAACTTTGGTGAGTAACTGTCAACAGATGAACAACGAAATTCACTAGCTTTTATTTACGACTGCTGCTATCTTCATGTTGAGGTCAGAAACTTTTCAGCCCACCTTCGTATATGTGGACTTGTGACCAAGTTGAACTGGTTTGGATGTTACTGATTTCATTTAGGAGTGTTTTATACATTTATTGTATAACTGATTGGTTTTATTTTAGCTCTTGTCTAGCCTTCAACGTGGCCATACTGAGAAGAAGTGAGTGTTATTCGGAATATCCGTTAATGTCCAACGGACAAGAGAGTCTTTGCTCTAACGGAGCAGTTGCAACCCGGATACATCAGTGAGGAAGACAAACCACTCCTAATTCAGAGCTCCTGCCCCGGACCATGATTTGAAAGCCCTCTTTCGTATTCCGTGTTGCTATTCCCATCCACTGAAGACTCAATCCTCTCCCCGGTTGATTTATTGAAACTCTTCCTGCATTAGTGTCATATTGAACTTTATCTATTCAATCCAATATTAAACCAGTGGACTGTCTGAAATATTCATAGAGGATCTTAGGTAAATAAATTCCGAAACAATAAACAAATTCAAAAAAACGTAGCTTTGAGCCAAATAGCTGTCCTGTGCTTGGCACTTCAGATTCCTGCCTAGTCTATAACACTTAACGCATGCTTACAATTCTTACCAAATCTAATTTATATTGATTACTTATCTTTAGAATATTTCTCTATAACTACTGTAGCATATTATATTTGTTCATAGCGGCTTGATTTCCTCATTGTTTATTTTGTAGGGTTAGGAAACTTGTTTAATTTAACCACTTATTATTTGACCAGAAATTGAAAATAGATCAAAGCCGGATTTTTAATATTCCAGAGAAATATAAAATGTTAGTCAATAATAATGATTTAAATGCCTATCAAAAGACGTATTACAGCGGCCAATACAACTTACATTAATAGTATTTAAGTCATTATACTATAATATTTCCTAAGTATCTCTCACCATACTTCATGCTTAAAATTGAACAGGTTGAATTAATAATTAAGGATGATACAATGACTAACTCAGTTCCAATAAGAAAATCATAAATTCGCAATACTGGAAGAAAAAATAATTTGTTTCATATTTTTTATATGATATATCTCATACCGACATCTCGTATGAGCTGTGGCTGACTTTACTATTGATGATATTTGGCAGAATTGAGGTTTGAATATTAATTAAATGCAATAAACGAACAGGTGGTGGAATTTGTGGCAACGCTCGCAATGTGTATTAATAATGAAGGACCCTCCTCCGTGGACAGCTCGGGCACTTGTGACACAATGGGAGCTATTGCCCTAGCGCCGATAAAAGACCAGTAATACAACGATTTGCTGAGAAGGGCTGTGACATTAACGCCCTTTTCTCGTCGGGTAGGGACTAATCTTCCTAATGGAACCACCCTTCAATTCTTATTTGTATTGACAGGTGTCAGCTTATTGATGGCTGGCACGTAACTCATCACAGAGAAAACTCATAGATCTATATAAGGAGCCAATGTTGTCATCTGAACATTTATAACAACGATCACGTCTGGGATTCTCACATGACAATATACAATTTTTGAGTGAGATGTCTATGAATATGTTAATATTTCGTTAAAATCGTTAAAAATATAAACAAAATACATGATAGATAGATAAACAACTTTATTATGATAAAATTAAAATCTGCCTCATTAGGCAATAAGTAATTGGGATAAATGTTCTCATTCATACCATATTTAAAATTTATCATTCACTCGCTCATTCATACAGTATTTACGAACAGACCAGAGGCCTCCCAAATCCACATGGTTGTCACCTCCCTCGCATGCGAAAAAGAAAGCGGTGCCAGTGGAGGCTGACGGAGAGCGCGAGAGCCACAGACGCTTAGGACATGATTGGAGAAACTGGCCATTGCCAGGTCTCCCACAGTTACGCATTTATAGCAGGTCACGAGGCCACTGCCGTTTCAGTCTCCGAGGAGGATTATAGGGAGGATTATAGAGATGAGTGGTGCAGTGTAATGACGGTGGAGAGAGACAAAGTACATGAAGTATTTTCCTTTTTAAAGTTAAGAATAAAAGTCATTGCATTCATTTGTTATGTGCCCCATTACATGCGCGCAAACCTCTAATTTTCTCTTTCGTCATCCCCCACATTTTGTTTACTAAAAGCCTGATAAACTTTTCCATGTTTGTTATTGGATGTATTAATAAGTAGTACTTTTTTTACAGAGTAAAAATTAAAAATATTTTTGTTGTGTGAACAGATTTGTGGGTCACTAGTATGTACATTATATTATTTATACGCTTATCAAATCTCCAAAATGTAAGTTTTGGTTTGTCGACTAGACCATTATGTTTCTTCTTGATGTTATTGAAGGATAAATGTCCTGGACTTTTTTTTCATTTTCATATATGAAAATATTTTTTTCTACATGTTCATATTGATGTGATTTTTTATTTTAAAATTTCTCCACTCTATGTTTTGTTATTTATGCTATGATATATTATTCGTCATTCGTTCTAATCTGAGTCATCAGTACTCATGAAAAAAATCAAAAATAAATTTTGTATTCAACAATTAAAGAATAATTACCAAACGGCGCAACGAAAACCCTAAAATGAATCGATTAAAACTATACAAAATTTCAATAGTACAAAGTCTAACTAGTTTATTTTTAAAAAAATCAGAGGCCCCTATTGTTCACTATCCAAGTGTGCCCATTCACAAATATTTGACAACAGAAAGGCACTTCTTGAAGAGTGTTATCGCCATCATGGGATCGTTTGAACCAAAGCGCTGCCTTATTTCGACCCCCACCGAACTAATTTGTTTGGCTGCCACAGCGAATCACAATCTATGCTTCTTAATGCGGCTTGGATACTTAGTGTAATAATGAATTAGCCAGTACAAATAAATTGCAAAGATTTAATGTACTATTTTGAAGTTAAACTAATAATAACAAATTATTTACTTTTACAGTTCAATTGTACAGTTATACAGCCATTATACAGTTCATTACTATAAGCGCTTTAAGAATAAAAGTTTAATGTTCGGAGAACTAACAAAAACCTTATTAAGAAACTTAATGATCAATAAAATTAATAGAAATTCTGAATTAAATGATCAGTAATATTATCGATAATTTTAGCTTAGCATATTGTACCATTGCGATGAATTATGATTAGTTCTCTTATGAATGTAGTTTAGTGTTTTTTTTTTCCTTTTATTTTTAATTAGTTGATTTATAGAGTTGTGGTAGTAGAAAAAAATACTTCGTGAGTGAAAGAACTTTTCATTGAAAGGAATATTTAATTCAGAGGTGTAGTAGGGTAATTATTTATGATTCTGAGACCTTTTTTTTTATTTTTTTTTGTGGTAAAGCTTCATGCTTAACACCCACTGGGCGAATTATAGATTTTACAGAATTAATTTACTTTTGTGAAAAAAGTTTGTATGGTTTATTAAAATAAGATCAAAGGAACCTTTTTAGCATTAAAGTTAATTATTATACATTCCTGAAAAAAAAAATATTTTGAAAAGGTGTTACAGTTAAAGAAAGTTATGTTCGGTTGTCGATCGATGACTCCAAAAGACCCCTATTTCTTGGGGTCGGCGATCAACCCGATACACAAATTGGCCGAATACGGGCAAGGCAGATGTAATGCGGAAATAATAAGACTAACTGCCAATAGCGAACGCAGGCTCCTGTCAGGCCAGGGTCGGACTTTATTGAGCTTTGTCCCGGCCTAAGCCCCTGCCCCTGAACCTAAATGAAATGTTTTTACATCGCCGCAGATCCTATATAAAGCCCAATTGCCTAGCTCCACTTTACGAGGGCCAAGCCCACCGGAGAAATCCGCTGAACCGGCTGCCGTGTCGGGATTTACAAACCGCTTCTGTCATGTACAGTCTCCTTTTTATCAGGGAACGCTGAATCACATTTAATTTTCCTTCTCTGCCCAATCCATTCCGTGCCATTAGGTCTATTGACAGCATTTTATCGATTCAGGGCTGTCGTGTAAGCGGTTCTTTGAATGTTTGAAATCAGTTATAAACTGAACAAAGGACTTTTACAACATTCAATAAACAGCCGCAAAGGGAATAATATGCAAATAGGTATATAAAGAGTCATATAAAGATTGTTTAGGTCATTATAATGAAGTTAATTATAGTATGATGAGTTAATTATAGTATTATCTATCTCATTTACTATGGTAGGTCACCGATTGGACCTTTTGGATAAAACGCTTTTACTAGGTATGTTGCCAGTAAACAGTGTTTCGGCGAAAAAAAGGCATAATCGTCTAACCTACACCAATACAACACGAGCCCTCAGCTTGGCGTGACATTACAGTTTTCAGATATCAACAGTTTCTAATCTTTCTTTAATAATCACTTCCCTGCTTCCTCAACATCTTTAAATGTCTGACTCCTTTAATGTTGCATTGTTTTACTTTATATTGAAAAATTAACATGTATTTTAATTACGGTTGACTAATAACGGAATTAAGGTAGACCACTTAAAAAGACTAGTTTTCTGATAAAATTCAATAAAAGGGACTGAAACAGAAGTTGATATGAAAAAAGTCCGACCGACGTTTGTTTAATTTATTTCTTCCCAAACATGTGGCCTCTGAACTTTTTTAATATGGCTTGGAAGAGTTATTTATAACCTATTCAATGAAAGTCAAACACAAATAAAACTGGTCAAAGAGGATTACGGTTCACGAGTGGTTTTTATCGAAGGACGATCGTTTAAAGTTATTCATTTATTCTCCTATAAATAATAATTATAAATATTAAGCATACACACACACACATAAAGGGTGTCCCAGAATTAACGTAAGATTTTAATTGACCACCATTTGTGCAGTAAAGTCCTGGCACCTTTAAAAAAAACAATTTGACAGCTGACAGTTTAGGGTTAGTAAAAATGGACCGTTACACGATAGAGCAACGTGTCTTTATTGTTGAACATTATCTCAAAAATAATGAAAATTTGGCGGCAGCAGTTCGAATATTTCATACAAAATATGGTCGGAATAGTGTTTTGACTTCATCAACTGTGAAGAGATTAATTGAAAAAATTAGGGAGACTGGATCAGTTGGAGACACTAAACACACTGGTCGTCCGATACTTCATGAAACATTCCCAGGTCGTGTAATCTCTCGTTTTGGTGATCAGAACTCCCCTAGATCGTGTGATTTAACATCTTTAGGTTTATTTTTATGGGGTTATTTGAAATCAAGGTCTACGTAAACAAGCCCATATCCACCCGTGCATTGAAAGAGGAAATTCAACGCTGTATTAATGAAATTCAACCACATTTTTGGCAAATGGTCATGGAAAATTTCGACAAAAGAGTGCGTATGTGCCAGCAAAGTCGTGGAGGCCATTTGCCCGACGTGTTATTCCATAAATAACCCTATCCTATTTACTTTATAATTCAATAAAAAAACAACAAAAATACTAAAAACTGTGTTTTCTATTCAAATCAAATCTTGCATTAATTCTGGGACATCCTTTATATATATAAAAAAAAATCAAAGAAATCATGCCATAATCGATACATATTTGTCAGCGAATTTCAATAAATTAAATATAACTACAATGAGGGGGTGGGTTTCATAGCATGTGTTTGTTTCATTTTTCTTCCCTTTTGTGCATATTATGCGACATTAGGGAATATAATTTTATTTTAACATTTTCCACGCTATTAACTAATACTCCATTGTTTGTATAAAGGTGCAACGCAACTTTATGTGCTACTACATTCTACAGATGTAGGCAGTATTGGCTTGTTTTTATCTAATTGATAATTTTCTGTTTGTTCTACCAACATATTATTTTTTGCATTTCCCAAGCTCTATTCTATGCACGCCCTGTCTATCTTCTAGCTGAATCCGGCCTTCTGTTTAGGAAATCGAGTTGTGTAAAGTTATTTTACTTTTAAAGACTACACAAATGCCCGTTTTTTCTCCCAATATATTCCCTAATTTGTGATATGTATTTCTTATATATATATGATAGTACACCATGACAACGTGTGGAAGCCTGTGTGTAAGGTCGTATTTCTTTTATGCTTATATTTGATAAGTTGGAATGGTTTTCATTGAAACCAATTCATTCTTCACTATATTTGACTTTGAGGTCGTTCCAGGATTACACCAAGTAGGTCTTTTGTGTTATGTTTAACAAGTGGTATAGCAGTTTTGGTTCTGTTTGTCTTTTTAATTGACCTTAGCTAATATTTTTTTTGATCATCAGTTTACCTGGCATTTGCTTATTGCCTCCGTACAGTAATAAATGATTTTAACGAATACAGTTTAATTATCTTGTTTATGTCATTTATACAAGCCCGTGTCCTGTTTTAGTCGCCTTTTTTTAATTCATTTCAATTAATACAAACCCGAAGAGCGGTTTGTTCATGGAGCTGACACGATGATAAAAGTTAGGACAAGCTAATTCGATATCTGAAATAATGAAATCAAGGTTGAGTTTGTTAGCGGCCGGCGACAGGACGGGAGACGTACCCCGGTCACCTGTTGCCCGTCGACTCTGAACAGGGCTGCTGTGCCTAAATGTTGTAGAGTGGAGCATATTGGAATACACTTGTAACGTACAATGTGATGTGAATTGTAATATACAATTCATTGTTGTTACCATTACCATAGGCTGGTTTGCGATAATGCGGATGGGTTTCGATGCAACCACCACGTCCTTTGATACAGCCCTACACTGAGTCTTAGCTCTGAATCAAGGGCTTCCCCTTGCTATTAATCAGACAGAAACTATCGTGTAACTGTTTAGCTAAACTATTCTCCTAGAAAAACCACCCTATATATATATATATATATATATATATATATATATCATGACCAGCAACCCTCCCACCTGGTCAGCATCTTCCCTTATGCTCTTAGGAGTGGGGATGAGATAAAGGGTCAGTCTTAGCACGACCACCGAGAAGAGCGGATTCTTAGCAAGCTCCCGAACTGGCGGTACCAACCAAGAGAGGAGAAGAACCAACAGCAGACAGTAACGTTGATTGGATAAAAGGAAGATCATCGATTGGATGATATTGATATTGTTTTTTTATTATGGATCCATTAAAAGAGATTGAGCTCAAATTTCATGTTTTTTTTGTAATTAGTAGTAACTATCCTTGTTCAAAAGGAATATACTTAGATATTTTAGATACTTTTTGTCAGCACTATATATAATTATAATTATTTGTTATAACCATTTTATTTATATACATATATTTCACAATCCCCAGTTTCTAAATTTATTAATAACTACAACATTAGCCTTGAGATCGGGCGATTCAATCGGGATAATTTCCTATGTCGAAGGCATAAAAACAATTTGAATTAAAGATCTCATGACGGACCTGCCAAATTAGTTAAGGTAAATTGATCAATAAAGTAGAAAAAGAAATGGTAAAAATAGAGGTAGGTTTCAATATATCCTAAATACACATTTAGGCTAACATTTTCAGCCAAACTCAATAAAACTTGACATTATCACTTGCATAAAGAGTCTCATTTGCAATTAGCAAGCTTTAAAAAGCCCTCATAAAAAGATCAGAAGCCCATATTCCCCTTTAGACAGACTGACCTTCAAATCAACACCTAGAACTATCAAAAGTTTCTAAAAATAGTACAACCACGTCAGAATAAAAAGAGTAACATGAACAATTAATGCAGAGTGTACCACATCTTCTAATTTGCACACGCAGATCTGAATCAGAAGCATCAACGGCTTCAGCCTTCGTTACTGCATACACAACTCTACTTCCTCCGCGATGTTAGTTCACTAAACTGAATGATATCTGGTCAATTACTCTCCGTTACTCCATGACATCGTCAATGGATAACATAGTAACTGCTTGAGATTCCTTTAGTGTACTGAAGGGGCTGCACTGCATGTATTCTCCAGTATATATTCTGTACAAAGGGGTGCTTTCAGTGAATTCAAGAGCACGTAGCAACGTAAGCAGAAATAACCAAGCCAGTCTATTTCATGTGGGCAACTGTACATATTTTATCTCTCAGGACGAAGTATATATACAGAAAAGAAGTAATAGCAATAACTATGGCATGTGGGATGAGGGCCCACCCATTTAACCCACCCACGAGGGCCCACAATTACTATGTTAAGTATATCAAAACAGAGGTGAAGCCATGGAGTACATAAACCAATACCGTCAGGAAGATGTAGCACTTGCTCGCCTCAGGACAGGACATTGTAGACTCACACATGGTTACCTTAGCACCCAAGAAACACCTCCAAAGTGTCAAGTCTACAACCGAGATTGAACCATCTTTCATATATTCGAATAGTGCTACTATTAAAGATCTATATTAAATAGCTGAAAAAGCAGATTAAGATTTCAAGCAGCATCAAACAATGACGAACTGATCATTGATACTAACATAAACTTTCTCTCCATAACTAACTTACTGTGTAATGGGTTATGTTAGACATTTACACAAATAACTGATATTTTTTTTTCTAATAATAATAATACTAATCAGCCTCAACTTGTGCACAGAAACTGGACAGGCCGTTACGTGGTGCGGTGGTGGGATCGCTGGTCTCACAGAGCGTGTTACTAGACGGGTTTGGAATTATATTAAAATGTTTGGTTTTTTTTTCAAGAGCCCCTTTAAATTTACAGATAATTATATACAATTATAGATCTTCAGGCGAATTTATTTATGTCTTTCCTGTAGCGTCGCTACATTATATACAGGTTTTGTTATTTTATAAAAATTATATAATGGAATAAGCAAGTATAATGATACAAATTATACGTGACTGGACTAAACTGACTCTAATAAGGTTATGGGGCTCAACTTTTTGATCAAACTTAAAAATAACTTACATACTAATACTTAAGCGAATTTTCCCCGACGGTCTGTTGCCATCGATGCGGGAGGGGTGGTGGGGTCATGGGGGTGTTAAACACTGGGTTGGTTAGGTGCCGTAACCGACGGCACACCAAGCAACGGGTGCAGGCCAGCGTTCTTTAACCTCTTGAGAGAGGTATGCTGGCCTACTTTTCGCATGATCCCATTCTGGAAATGTTGGAGACACTTGGCTGTATTGTCAGTCAAGTGGGCAAATAGCGGGGAACTAAAAAGTAATGATTTATGGATTGAACCGATACATTTATTATTATACCCAATATAATAAATAAATAAATGTATTTCGACTGTATCTGGGTAAGTGACAAGGGCCTTCGAGTAGCTTGCTAATAAGCCGTTAATTGATTTCGGATGAGCCTCAAGCCCACTAGCGCCTTATGGTTTCTGAGTGCTCCTTCATGGCTATTATCTCGACCGGGCTTCACAGCATCCACCACAATGCCTTCCTCAGGGCTGTAATCACAGCTTATTTCCTTAATAGACAGTTTCAGGGCGTAATTTATTTCACAGTGTTTTATTTGTAATGTTTTTAATTAAGCAGTACATACACATACACTCACTAGTTGATGAGGCTCACCTTCAGCTTGCAACCGTGGAAACACTAAAACACTAAAACCTAAACCTGGAACCTAAGACTAAAGCGTTCCAGCCGCAACAGCGTCCTGCCATCGATGGGGAAACGGAGCGGGGGTTGTCGTGTTAAACACCGGGTTAGTCAAGTATTGCAGGGAGTCGAAAAATTTGATATGTCTACGTTGGATGATGTAATATTAATATTCCACAGGTTCATAAATGTTGCACATGCCCTTTCGGTTTTCGGTGTCTGTTATGTCATACTGCTTTTCTAGGATTGGATAATTTAAACATGAAACGGGCTTGTCACTGCAGGGCGTAGAGAAAACATTATTTATTATTCACTACCAAACACTATATCAACAATATATATGTCTCTCAACGCAGTCCATTTAAAATTCTCTAGGCTTGGTTAAAAGTTTAGGAAATTTTCAAAAGGCTCAACTATCCCAACTATTTGCTGTAGTAAAGATTAAAATAATACTGTCAACAGTTTTAATTAATACGCCCTCGTCTTGTAATAAAAGTTAAAAATTACCTAGTAGTCAATTTGTCAATCAATAGCACAACTTATATTAACTGAACACCCCAAATAGAACTAATTTGAATGGTTTTCTAATGTCTAACTAAGGTACTTGGTGCTAAGTATAAAGTTGCTTCCTCCTCCGCGAGCCTATTGTCCGTTGTCTGTACTGGAGGAGGGAGATCATTGGAACACTCGGAGGCGGCTCAACTTGTCTTAAACTTAGCACTAGTACTACTTACAAGTTGAACTTACGGTGTAAAGCTTAGGAGGGCTTCCATTAGTTGCCTAACTAACAAAGTCGGCTTTTTATATTTAAAATTATCGTATGCATGAAAGAAGGATTTTGTTTTTTACATTATTGCCTACATCTTCACATATTATGAACTTTAGCTCGCAATAATTAATATCAAGTAAATTTTATCATAAAGAATGTCACTGTCAATGCAATGATAAAGAAACAGCCAAATAACAGGGGTCAATTCCATCTTATTTCGTCAGTCTATCTGTATGTATGTTATACAATATTGGTCGTAAAACTTACACATTACTCAGAAATATATTCGGCTGAAACGGATGAAATGTTAAATTTTTCCTCACACTCTTCTCAAATAGACACATTTTGTGAAAAATTGAAAGGTCCCGGCGCTTGTCAACCACATTCACCTGACTTCGGACTAAATAACGTTTATTCAGAACGTTTAACGCATTTTCGCAAAACAAAATATTTCAAAATGAAAAAGGTAAAATTTTCATTTCCCGATTTTATTGATTCAGAGACAAAACTTTTCTTGGAACAAGGAATACCGTTATACGTATAGGCGTTGGGATAAATGTATTGAAGCTAACAGAAGTTATACTGAATAAAATTAATATCGTCATTTAATACGGTTTTTATATATCGATTTATTTCTCATTTGAATGTGTTCAAATACAAGTCAAAACTTCAACGTTTAGTCCGAAATGACCGACAATTAGAACGGATGGCTCGCAAAAGTATATTCTATTGAAATATATAGTTTTTGGATGTACGAAAAAATGTCAAAATGAACAATTGTAAAAATCAAATTAGATAAGCGGAAGTAGTGTTTCATTTTAATAATTCTTAAATTATTAAGGCAAACTCAATATGCCAATCGGGTTCCATGCCCAATTAACATTAATAGATTGAAATTCTATTTTAAAAAGAAAAAAAACTTTTTAATTGTTTCAACGACTGATCAATGTTTTAAAATCAATATTCAACATGAATATATTTATTGGATTGCTTGTCGATAAATAATAACATTTTGTAATATTCTAAGAAACAACTATATTTTGGTTATGTTTTGACTTTAAAAAATTATGTTCGTATTTCATTACTTACATTATTCACACATACAGGGACGTATAAATATATGTATATATGTAATTTTACATGGACTCTATGGCTCTAGGTCAGTCACTTCTGGTTTACTTTCCCGAAAGTCAGATTTCCTGTGTGGTTTTCAGATATCAGAAGCTTCTAACCCTCCTATAGTACTCACCTCCTTGCTTTCCAAAACGTCCTTTCTGGCCAAAGATTGCCACAGGTAGGATATTAGGCTAGAATATCAGACACTGAGATAATCGAATAAATTTTACAATGCCCAACTGTGCATAGCCCCCCTCCCATTGCAATATTAACACCTCTAGTAGCACAATCACAATTATGAACTTAAACAGCAAAGAGACAAAAATGTTGTTCGATGCTTCATGGTAAAGAAAGCTTTAGCTTTTTGAGAACATGACGTTGTTTTTTTGGAAACTTGAAGTTAAATAGTTGGGAATAAGTGTAACGAATCGCAGGGGTATGAAATGTTTCCCATGGCAGCACTCCAAGCCGTAAATAGACCGTTGAATATGTTAGTCCCAAATGGTCCCCATCAGCTCATATTATGTACGACTTATTTTAGTTACATTTCGCGTCCAATTATAACTTTGAATATCTTTCACTCACTATTCACCGCTACTCGTCGCCTCCCCTTTCTGAGTGGTTGGACCGGCTTTGTATGACGGTGAGTCGTTTTGCGAAACGCAATTAAGCGAGAGTTTCGGTGACACCGCATCCTCCCCCCGTCGTGAAGTGAAACGACCGTTTATTATTAAAACTAATTACAACGGGAGGGAGGAGGCTAAAACTGGATTGCCCATTGTGGCTAGCTAGCTGTGATTTATAGCTGCACGATTAGCTGAGGCCAGCTATGCAACGGGAGAGAGAGAGATTCTGCTCCGTATGAATACATTAATCTCAATTACTGCGGCTCTGGCGTTTGGCGGGCTTGGTGGGAGAAAAAAATACCCTCCGACCTGATGTCCCGCCACTATTTCCAGTGGCATCTGCTACCTGTCCCTCGTGACCCTCTAGCCAACCCACCATGCAACGAGGAATAACAGTTAAAAACGGCAAATTACCGTTAATTATATCTTTTTTTTATACCAGAGGGACTAATAAAACTAGATAGCTAAAAAAATGTTGAAGGCAGACGGGACCATTCACATCCTATAAACATTCACATCCCATTTTCATCGCTTCAAACTCCCTCGAAAGGTATGCTTCTGCTTAATATTTACGGGTGACTTGGAACCCACCTACGAGGCTAAAAAGGCAAGAACTAAACAGAAGAATTGGACAACTGTACACGCTATTGAAAAGGACATCCCAACTTTCAGTAGAAAATAAATTACTAATTTACAAAGTTACACTTAATTTGGACATATGGAACAGAGCTATGGGGAACAACGAAAATTTTGAACATCAAGCGTATCCAATCCTTTCAATCAAAAGTCCTGAAAACAATAGTAAATTCCCCTTTTTACGTCATTAACAAAACCCTTCATAACGATCTTAATATCTTAATATTTAATATCCTTACATTCTCGAACTCATCCCTTCCAAGTTTATGAAATCCCATAGTAACATATCCAACCACCCTAATCCCTTAGCAGAGTCATTGCACCACTCATCCCTATAATCCTCCTCGAAGACTAAAACGGTAGTGGCCTCCTGACTTGCTATAGATGCGTAACAGTGGGAGTCCTGGCAATGGCCAGCTTCTCCAATCATATCCTGAGCGTATATGGCTCTCGCACTCTAGGTCAGCCTCTGCTGGCTCGTATCCGGTGAAGCGGCTGATGGAGGAGCGTGGGGGTCTTTACAAGACTCCGCTTCCTCTTTTGCGAGGGAGGTGACGACCAAGTGGATTCGGGAGGTGTCTGGGCTGTTTGTGAATACTGTATGAATGAGCGATTGAATGAAAATTGTTGATAAAGATATATTGTATAATAGATTGTAATTTCATCATAATAAAGCTGATTCGAATATTTACAACCTTATTTGCAGGAGAAAATAACAGAATAGAAAATGTATAGCAGACCAAAGACGTCCTAGAGAAATATGGCAAAGTAAAACAAAGTGTTAACTACAAAAAATGAATAAAAAATGAAAATAAAATATTGTTTAACTCCTCTGAATACTTAAGTCATAGATGGAGAGATAAATAAAAACATATATTATAACAGAATGTTGTATAAGAAAAATAGGTAGATGTTCCATTATTAAAAAACTTGGACTATATAATACCAAAAAAATAAACATAAAAACTTTGATTTGTAGTTAGTTTTGCTTAATTCTAAAAATATGCTAAAATAAAAGTGAACAAAAAATGGATTTTGGTTTTAAGATTCGTTAATTGATATTTCTAAAATGAAGCTTTTAGGTTTGGGGGTATTAATACTATTAAACACAACTATATATCTTATGGAACCAAGAGCGTACAAGAATGTGAACAAAGCCCTCTGCACGCACCCCTGAAGCCGACCGGGGGTGCAAGCGGCATCCCGCTGTAGGGTAGGCAGAACAAGAATAATATATAATTAATTGTTTAGTTATTAATTCGCTGATAAAAAAATAAATACTTTGCTATCGTATCTGGTTGGGTATCAATTAATTGGTGTCAAAGTCATAATTAACAATTTGTAATATTTAGTTGGTCTTTAGTGAACTATAACGACAAAAGTTATTATAAACGATTGCGGAGTCATGATGAAGTCATTAATTGAACAATACAACACATTCTAATAGTTTTCATATGAACTAAGTAGTATTTCCCGATAATGTTAATTGTTAGAAAGTCTGATAGCTAATATTAATAGGAAATATAAAAGCATGTCCAACAGTGGTGTGGTTCAGTGCTTCCTTCCAAAACGAAAATGAGGAGTACAGTTTTAACTCGATAAAAAATGTACTATAGGTTTAAATTAAAAGATATTATGTCTAGGAATCAGAAGAAATTTTGGGGAAAAGTTAAAACAAAATTAATTACGAGAAATAAAACGCACTCCAAGATCAAAATGGCCCAGTTTACTGAAAATTTCCTGTTTAATATTTTGAATTGATAAGAAACCCATTTTTTTTATTACAAAAGTATGAGGTACTTTCCACACAGTGAATCTCTAGAAGTTTTTTTTTTCCTAGTTATAACAACTAAGATAAGTTAAAGTTGAAAACCTCAAGTATTCCTTCTGTTGAGAAAAGAATGGTAAAGTTAACAGTTATCTAACGAGGCTACAGCTAAGTGGCTGGTCCTGTCTTCCTGTCCGCAGTATACAACCAGACCGGGACTATCTAAGCCCTCAAAACTTCTTCTCCAGTAGCGTTATTATATTTTCATAGCTGGTCCCAACGAAAGCCCTTAAAAGTAAGGGGAAAAAAAAGAACTTCAAACGGACTAGCGAGGGAAAAGGAAAAAATAATAAAGGAAGGAAAAAAGGAAGAAAGGAATAAAACGCGGTTGTAGCTGTGGCTGGAAGTGAGAGCGAGGGAACTTGCTGTTTCGGTGGGAAAGAAAACTTTGCACCCCAACGCGGAGCTAATAAAACCACATACATTTTTTTTATGCGGATTCATACATACATGCACACGTATGTGCATTTATATGTGTACACACTTATCATCTTCCGCATTTACTTAATTTACTATGTGATCTTAATAAGTTAGGTTTTAAATACACCACCAATGTAACATATTAACACCAATGTTCGTATATCTTTGTGTTTTTTTTAATTTTGCGAGTGGTTTCAACAGTGCACGTATGTCATCTGAAGGCCTGAAGGCGCTACTTAGCGTAGATAAGCATAGGTTGTAGAACCTAGTTCTCGATAGTCTGTAGTGGTGGACTGATCGCAGCATAGCGCCTGTAGATGACAGGCGAGGGGCGTTCGAAGCGCTTGCCAATCAAATAAAAGTCACGAACATTTGAGTTATTTAATACCTTAGTAGTATATATGATATAAAGCTAAGACCACCTTTAAGAAATTCACAAAAAATCTCATAACCAACTCGACACACTGTATTGTTGACGTTAATGAAATTAACCAATACGCACGCGATTATCTAAAAAAAATACCTTCATTACTATACGTAGACAGTTCATAAAATATTTACCAAAAAAAACGAACCAAACGATTGTTAGGGTTCGAGGAAATGACATCTTCATACGCTTTGTCAATAAAAAATAAATAAATTGTAGGAAGACAAAAATAGAGCGTTACTTATTTCATATTAATAAACCCACGACTAACAAAAAGCCGACAGAAAAAAACGATCACGAATATCGATTAAGATTATGTTATAACGTTTTGTTTAAACTAAAATTAGAAATAACCATTATATAAGCTCAGGCTGTTTTTTACAGGATAAAAAATTATAACGAGTTACTTCTCTTTAGAAAAAAAAAGAGGGCACAAAATTAAATTGACTCACCTGCAACTCTTTCCATGGACTTTTCATTTCATTACGTCTTAATTTCTTTCTTTTGATCACTTCCCGCGTTAAGGTACGTTTTATAGTAACTTAGTAACAGTAAATACAATTTACAATCATGCAGTTATGTAATTATTTATTGTAAAAGGAACAGTATATTAAGTTTTAATATTATAGCAATTCCTAAGTATTCTTGTTTGTATATTCAAACTGTTTAAACAAACAAAGAATTGTCGAATGAACCCTGACTAAAATGATGAATTATTTCAGTAGCATTGTGACCCCTTTCTCGATAGGCAATCGGCCGCTGGGGTGGGGTCATGATCTCATCCTGGAGGAGAAATTGAATATCGGAACCCTCCGTTCATCGGGAACCTCAGGAATCCCCTGAACCCCCGGGAGAGGAAGGCTCTTAATTTCATTTTTGGCTCCGAAGAGTGGGAAACCCTGATCCGAGCACTCCCCTCCCTCCCCCCGCTCGGGGTGAAACAGGGAAATGATTTTAAGATGAAGACTGATTCCGTGGCATAGAACCTCCACCCACCCCATCCCCTCAAGGCAGTAATTGTTTTAATAAAATACCCTCCAGCTTTCCGTCAGGGGCTACTCAACTCCAGAGTTTACCTGGCGATCTAATTATGCCATTAACATAATTTTTAAATGAGTCCGCTTCACTATTTTTAATCTCTCTCCCCTGACTCGCGGAGGAGCCGTGAAACTTTAATAGTCCCATCAACTTACAAAGGGGTCGGAACCAAGGCTACCTTCGATAAACAGAAAAAAAAATAGATTACTTTTTTCGAACGTAGGAAAGAAGCTATTAATGAGGTTCGTAGGAAAGTGTCTTGGCCAAGCTAAAAAACTAATTATTTAAACAAAACAATTACGTTGTTGGGTTAAAGTAGTTTAAAGTTTTCCTCTCATAATGTCTTTTTTTGATCGTCAGTCTAACCTTTTTTTTTTTTATATACAGGAGGCATTTGATAGTGTTTAGCTTTTGGGTTTCTTTTTGTTTTAAATTATTTAATAGTAAAATCCCACAGTTTTTTGAACAAATTTTATTATTCTTCCTGGCTTTAAAATCACTTGAAGTTAACATTTGAACGTCAAAAACTTTGTTTTTAATTTATTTTAAATTGTTTGGTCTTTATTGTAACGATAAGCGAACCAATGACCATTGATGACTTTTGAAAAATACCCTTTGCTACTAACACACAACAACTATCTTCAGACTGTCATAGGTCAAAATTTTAGTGAGCTCTCTTAAAAAGCAGATAACAAAAGATATAAAACACTCACAAATGACGATGCCAACTGCTATCGTTTTGACAACAACAGACAAGTAGGCCAAAATTTTGACATGGAACCTTAACTTATCCCTTAAAATTGATTGAATTATTCATAATATAACCTATACACTTATAAGATATATTATATTATATTATTAATAAGGTGTTTTATTCTGTTCGTTTTAGGTGATGTGAACCACTATAGTTGCCGCCACGAAACTAGAAGCGTGAGAACCTGCGATACACGCACTACTTCTCTTCTATAAACAAGATCCGTTTATTATGCCAATCATTAAGCAACAAGCAAATTATTGATTAGTCTCCGTATGTGGCTACTCCGCGACAAGTAGCCAAGTCTAATTTCATAACAGCGGGTAGGGTATTTATATTGATTTATAGGGTAATTATTTTGACTTTTATTTTTATTTTACAGTAATTGGAAAGATATTTGTTAACGTGATATTTTTATACTATTCACTAAAAAAACATTTATATCTAATGAATCTGATATTGTGAGCACGATAGCGGAAACAGGGTGGCAGACAACCCTGAAACCGAACGATCCCAAACGTTTAGTATACATTTGTCTCTTTTATCGATTTAAGGCAAAAATCAAAAATTTTTCAGCTCACATCGAATAATTTTTGTATTTCTCATACATCATCTGATTTAACTATACCAGCTGGAATAGTATACGAGCAACTTATGCTCAGATGTATATACGCATGGTAATAACGTAAAACATCGTAGATGAATTCGCCTATAAATCATTCTCCGTGAAGGCTGCTAATATAATTGTTAATACCCGAAAAGTTTCGTCTCTATTTGAAACATTTCTTTTGCAAATTAACCCCCTTCCCCCACCCCCTAGAAGATAAATATCTGAAACAAACACCCTGCAAAGTAGGGAAAAAGTTCTCGTCTTCCGAAGGACCCCTTCCCTCAAAGTTAAAGAGAAGAGGGGAGAGAAGATAAACTGGTTAACAAACAAAGAGCTGGATCGGAGAGTGAAGTATGGAATATGGGCTGCTTTATCTAAAGCCTGGAGCTGATACCGTTTAGGGCGTTAGCCAGATTTATTTTTTTTTTAACCAGAGGCATCCCTCCCATTGGTCGGTTTGTATAGCGCCTGGGAGGGCCTGCATTTATGCCTCTAGGAAAGCGCTTTTCACAGAAGTCGATGGGGTGTGTGCTCGGAATCGACGGCTCCTTTTGAAAAAAAAAAGAAAAAGAAAAACTCCATACATAAAAAAAGGGGCCCGAGTGCTTACTAAAGCACCATCCTTCATTCATATCTACTTGCGCGTTTTCTTGGGCCAACTACCTCTACAGTCGTTGGTTGATTCTCGCTTTGTATTTTAAAGAAAAACTTTAAAAATAGTTAAGTAACTGAATGTTTATTTTATTTATTATAAAGATGTACCCATAAATTACCCTTACACCTTTCGAATATTTTTATACCTTTTGAAAAATGTTTATTTTTCATATTGCAGAAAGAATTTATTTTTACCTTTCTGGAGAGGTTAAAGAACGCTGGCCTGCACCCGTTGTTCGGTATGTCGTCGGTGGGTGAGTTCATCCACCGGAGACACATCAAGTTTTTTGACTCGTTGCAGCACCTCATCAACCCAGTGTTTAACACTATGACCCCACCACCCCTCCCGCATCGATGGAAACAGACTGTCGGGGAAAAAATAATTAAGTTAGATCAAAAAGATGAGCCCCATCACCTTTATTAGTCAGTTTAGTCCAGTCACGTATAATGTATATCATTATACTTGTTTATTCGTTATATAATGTTTATAAAATAACAAAACCTGTATATAATGTAGCGACGCTACAGGAAATACAAAAATAATTTGTAAATAGATTCGCCTGAGGATCTATAATTATATATAATTATCTGTAAATTTAAAGGGGCTATGGAGGAAAAAAAAATGTTTATTTTATTTATTAGAAATTATAAAAATAATTTGTAAATAGATTCGCCTGAGGATCTATAATTATCTTTAGATTTGACGGGGCTATGAAAGAAAAAAAAAAGTTTTTTGACTCGTTGCAGCACCTTATCAACCTAGTGTTTAACACCTATATTAATTAGTCAGTTTAGTCCAGTCAAGTATAATGTGTATCATTAAACTTGTTTATTGCAATATATAATCTATAAAATAACGAAACCTGTATATAATGTAGCGATACTACAGTAAATACGAAAATAATTTGTAAATAGATTCGCCTGAGGATCTGTAATTGTATGTAATTATCTGTGAATATAAAGGGGTTAGGAAGGAAAAAAAAAATTTTTTTTTTCAACTGATCCATTCGCCCCTCATTGTGAATACGAATTCAATTGACATCTTCGTTAAACCTTCAATTTCTATTTAGCATGCTGTGGGGGGTAGCCAAACAGTCGAATACCAAACCAATTCAAAACATTCTAGTCCTCAGAACTAAAGTCAACACAACCCTTTTCCATTACAAACTCATCCCTTCACAGTGATCTACATGTGGCAACTATCATTGCCCTTATAAGATTTTCCAAATTCCAAAAGTGTTATCCGCTTAACCAAATGATTTTGTCAACTCCCATCCAGTAACACTCGTCCTCCACTTCTGAAACGTTGGCGGTCTCGCGATCTATTGTAAATATAAATGTAAGTAATGGGGTCCACTGGCCATCCAGGATAGGGATTCATGTCCTGAGCATCTGTGGCTCTCTTTCCCTCTCTCTGGTCTTTGCCAGATCGTAAAATGGTTGGAGAAGGAGGTGGAGGGAGCTCCGCTGCTTCCGACCCTTCCATCAGCTTGCTGGGGGAATCACCATGGGGGCTCCTGGGAACAATCTTTATGTACGTATTGTATGAATAGAATTGTAAATCAGTACATTTGGATGAATCCTCAGGTCCTTATTAATAATATTGTAAAATAAAAGATGTTAGAATGGGTTCGATTAAGGAATTTAGGGTTTACCTAAAAATTGTTCAACGATTGTCAATTTATAAAAAAATAAAATATACCAATACCTCTTGAAATATTGATAATATTTATCTTTTTTCTGTTGATTATGTCTATTGATCGTTTGAGTTTTTTATTATAAATTACTTAATTTGAAAAACTTTACGGATTGCCTGATGACTGAAGGAGTCCGGTATTACCATATGAAATTTTAATAATAATAGATTGATATAGTGCACACTTCACTAAAACTTACTTCATATTACTAGAGGTTTGATAATGAAACCTTTATATGCATTGATGAAAGTAGTTCACAACGAAACCTCCTGCCAAGCTAGTGTTTGAAGAGGTAAGCGACCCTGGCACTCATGCGGTGGACTAAGTCAAACAGTACTCGCTCTGTCTAATGGTGCCAATGAGTGCTATTCCATGCTAACTCATGCTATTTACACAGTAACCGCTATTTAGCAACTGCTAGGAACTTACTAGGGAGACTCATTACTCCGCATTATCTAGTAATCTATGTCCCATATTCCAGAAACGGAGGATTTTTTATTCATCTTAGGAACATATTGTATGAATGAGCGAGTGAATGATGAACTGTAAATATTGTATGAATGAGAGCATATATCTTAATTACTTATTGCCTTATAAAAGGCAGATTGTAATTATTGCACAATAAAGGAATATAATAATAACAAGGTCTCTTGAAATGGCAAATGGATGGAAATACTACAATAGATAAAATATGGCATGCTCGTATTATTTTCATTATTACCAGAATAAACAGAAAATGAGGAATTGCAGCCAAAACAAATAAATAAATAAAAACTAATAAGACAGAAAAATAACAAATGACATTTTCACAGATTTAACTCTAGTAAACCTAGAGAATAACGAATAAAAATTTATTAGTTCTGGTTTTAGCTGAATGTATACAACATATGTTATTTATTTATTGCATGGTAGGCCTAGCAATTTTTTAATAGTATCTATATTTAAATGTAATGCACTCCCTTCGGGAAATAATTACATTAAATATGATGCTTCTTCCAAGTCCGCTGTGGTTTAGAATATTCTAACTACTAACCCATAAAAGCAGGAGTTCCACAGGGCAGCGTCCTGGGTCCCATCCTCTATAATCTATACACCGCTGATGTCCCCTCTACCCCCAATACCTTCTTGGCAACATTTGCAGATGACGCTGCAGTCTTGTCATCCCATTCAGACCCTGATATAGCATCCCAAAACCTTCAAAAACACCTTAATGAGATCTACTATTGGTACAACCAATGGCGAATCAAGGTCAATGAAGCAAAATTTTCCCACAAAACATTTACCCTCTGCCGCAAGTCCTGTCCGCTAGTCTTTTTCAATTCGATTCCTCTCCCCGTGTCTGAGACAGTAAGGTATTTAGGCTTCCATCTCGACAAGAGACCGACATGGAACCCACACACGAGGCTAAAAAGACAAGAACTAAACAGACGCTGTGGACAACTTGTACAGACTACTTCGAAGGACATCCCATCTCTCAATAGAAAATAAACTACTTATTTAGAAAGTTATACTTAAGCCAATCTGGACATATGGAATAGAGCTATGGGGGACAGCAAAAAACATCAAGCGCATCAAATCCTTTCAATCAAAAGTTCTGAGACCAATAGTAAATGCCCCTTATTACGTCAGCAACAAAATCCTTCATAATCATCTTAATATACCCTACATTCTTGAACTCATCCCTTCCAAATTCATGAAATTCCATAGTAACCTATCCAACCACCCCAATCCCGTAGCACAGTCATTGCACGGCTCCACTATAATCCTCCTTGGAGACTGAAACGGCAGTGGCCTCGTGACCTCCTATAAATGCGCAACAGTGAGTCCTGACTAGGGCTGCCATCTCTAAAACCTGCCCCCCAGGACCGGAAGGGTAAGTTCCCCGGATTTTGGAGCTTTCACCCCGGACATTTCAAAACTTTTTCATTCACTTACATCTTGATTAAAATATATTTTACTCCGTACTTGATAGAAGAAAACTTTGATTTTAAGCCTCTTTTGTTGCATGAAATAGTGTGTTTAATCGTTCTTGTGACGACAAGTTAGTAATTTTGCTTTATTTTTTAACCTTCTTAGCTTAGGTATTAAATAAAAAAATAAACAAACCCAATATTAGTTACTCAGTTAATAAAATTTTATTATTTTTCCATACAATTTACAATATTTAGTTTTAAAACAACTTAAATCTTAAATCAAATTCAGAAATTCAGCGTCGGTCAAGCGCGCCCCACCCCCGCTCGCCGCTCGCGTAGTAAAATAGCGTCGGCAGCGCGTGCGGTGAAATACGTAATCCATAGTATTATTTACATAAATTATGGGAACAGATCTGATCGAAAACCCGGACTACAATTTAAACCCCGCCCGGACGCTCCCCGGACGTCTTCAAAACTAGGACAGTTTCTCTAATCATGTCCTGAGCATATGTGGCTCTCGCGCTCTTCGTCACCCTCACACTTATTCGGTGGCGTGGCGGGTGGGGGACTTCCCAAGACTCCGCTTCCTCTTTCGCATGCGATGGAGGCAACAACCGTGTGGACTTGGGGGGCACCTGGGCTGTTTATTATTTATTTGAATTATTTATTGCCTATTAATTATTAAGGCAGATTGTAATTTCATCTTAATAAAGTTGTTTATAAATACAAATATGATTGGTCAGTTTTACGACCAAAAAGTATTTTATGTTTCAGTTTTTTATTACTTATATGGACATGCGGAAAAGAGCTATGGGGGACAGAGTCAAACATCAAGCGCATCCAATCCTTTCAATCAAAAGTCCTGAAAACAATAGTAAATGCCCCTTGTTACGTCAGCAACAAAACCCTTAACGATCTTAACATACCTTACATTCTGAACTCATCCCTTCCAAGCTCATAAAATTCCATAGTAACCTATCCAACCACCCTAATTCCCTAGCACAGTCATTGCACTGCACCACTCATCCCTATAATCCTCCTTGGAGACTAAAACGGCAGTGGCCTCGTGACCTGCTATAAATAAGTGACAATGGAAGTCTTGGCAATGGCCAGTTTCTCTAACCATGACCTGAGCGTCTGTGGCTCTCGCGCTCTTGGTCAGCCTCCACTAGCTCTTATCCAGTGACGCGGCTGACGTAGGAGCGTGGGGGACTTCCCAAGACTCCGCTTTCTCCTTCGCAACATGTGGACTGAGTATGAATGAGCAAGCGAATGAAAATTGGTATGAACGAGATCATATAACACAATTACTTATAGCCCAATCACGCAGATTGTAATTTTATCATAATAAATTTATTATAATATAAAAAATAGTCAGTCAGTTCTCGGGTACTTCATTTTCAGCCAGGACACTCATCTGTCAACTATACGATTGGCTTGATTACTTCTAACTACAAATCATCGATAAGCATCAACATATCCTGATCGTTAGGAGACGTCCCATGCGCTGAGTGAAACAGCCTTGCTCATCTACAGTTGCAAAGTACCGATATCAAATTTACCGCGAGGTATCGAGAAAAACTAGTCCTAGAAAATCAAACGGTTAGAAAGTACACCTAAGCATTTATACCAAAATAATCTAATGACTAATCATCAAACATTTCATGATTCATCTTGTTTTAGAAAGTTGTTACACGACCGCTGTGAAATGGTGAGTCTATTCTAGCTCTACAGTCAAAGGTTTTAAAGCTTTTAGATTAATATTTTAAACATCAAATAAATTTTTTTTCTATCGACTCAAAATGAATACATATTAAATTATAACTTGATAACTAATAATAGATATATAAACTTTATTTTAAAAACAAGTGGCTGAAATTAAGTTCCTATTGTTTCCCATCATAATAGGATTTTAATTAAATATTTGAAAATTTCAAAAATCCTTGATACTTTTCATTTCAAAAAAATTCTCAGATCTTCTTTAGTCCTGAAAATTTAATATCATTTGTTTCGAGGCTATATTTTTTAATTTATTATAAAATAATGGAAGTTTCTTAATATTTTTCCATGAGTGTTTCCATTCATTTGGAGTCGATGACAAAATCTGTACATCTGACAAAAACTTTCCTTTTCAGCACAAAAAATTCAAGGGCTCAAATACAGTCAGACCAACTTCTTAGAAGTTAATGGCAATTAGTCAGTAAAATTCTCTGTTTTCCCTTTAAAATAGTGGGATAAAGTATTGCCTTAGAGAGGAAAATTATACTAGAGCGAAGACCCATTAGGTGAGGGGAGAGTAACGATTAAGCTGGAGATGGCGATTAAGGGTGAAATGTCCCAAGGGCTGTTAAATCGCAAATATTACCTTTAATAATCTTCGGGGGAGGTCGGAGAAGGGAAAAACTCCCCGCCCTGAATACAGAATCGTTACCATTCTTCAGGGACAAACCGGGTGAGGAACCCTTCATGTTTATTCAGTGTGTGAACGGAGCCTCCCAAGCTTCCGATCCTCACTCGTAAACTTTTGGATTGTTTATTTATTTATTTTTTAACTTTTTGTTTTCGGAGGCCACTTCCCGTAGCGAGTGTGGACCAGCGCGGATGAATTTATCACCGGCAGTCAACCCGTACTAAATCAATGCTGGATCCGCGGATTATTTATGGCAAGGAGGGAGACAATGGCCCGGCTGAATTACCATACTCACCTTGCTAATTCCACTTTTCTGTTGACATTTAAATTTAGACCCGAACGGGACGACTAGATTCACCAAAGGGGAAGTTAAGGCTGGTTAATTCGTTCGAATCCATCAAGTGCAAACGAACGCGGAATGATATGCAATACGACGATAAATTTTATTCTGAATAAATTTCGGGTTTGGAATATTTAAAACTGATTTAATTGAGATAATATATCAATCATATGGTGACGTCTTCTGCAGAAAGCAACCACAACGGGAAAAAAATCGGAATGGTTTTGAAAAATAATTGCGAAGAGTAGACAATTATGTTTCGTATTGAAGTAATTATGAAGGACTGGTAGAAAATAAACCAAAACAGATTGAGCAGAGGGTGACGCGTCACTCTAATTACATCACATACTGGTAATTGAAATTTTCAAGTCATACAATCAACATCGTTTGCCATGAATATATTTTTTTTAATATATTCATTCCCCTTCGTATGCATGGGCCCATTAAGTGTAATTTACAAACGACAGATCACCTGTAAACTAAAACTAAAATATCTATATATAATAAAATGTATAAAAGAAAGAGAAACAAAAATTGTAGAACTAAAAGACTGATTTGGGATATACTTCACTTATCATCTTCCTAGTTGAAACTTCACAATGTTTATTATTAGATTATAGTTGCTTCTCTTACAATTTTCAAGAATTTTCTTTATAAGTCAATGCAAGTGGTGCCATGATTTCGGCAGGCTAAAACTCACCTAGATTAGAAAACCTAAATTCGATTATTCTCAGGAATTTATTCTGAACTCTCTGCATTTTATCTGAGCTGTACTAATTACAGCAAATGATCTGTATAATACTAAATTCCTCATAAGAGGATCCTTTTTGCGTACATAAATCATGAAAAATCAAAAAAGATTGTGTTGTCCATCGATATGATATATGACCCTCCAGTCATTCTGACTCTCTCATTTGTCCTAAATGATCCTGCCCATAGGCTCAAGTTATTTACTTTAGTTTTGCGCATATATCCAGAAAACATCCCAAGTACCCTTCCCCTGTCAAAAGTATTACTCCAATGTTCTATGTGTCATAAACAAGAGTAGCATATTCCTAGGAATATCGAGCATATATTCCCAGCGCAAAGTCACAAACTGTGTTTTTTTTTTCAAAAACTAACACAATATTAACGAAACTAACAGCCCCCCCCCTAATCCATAGTCTAATGCTCTACGAGTATACTCCCATGTCGTCCTGGGACCTAGAGTGACGCTTAAGGAGAGGAAATGCCACCGTGACCTCAAAACCAAGTAACATTTTTTTTATACTGAGAGTGGCGATAACTTAAGTGATTTTAGCTAACGAGCCTTTTCACCCCCAAAAAGGAACGATGCGTTAAAATTCAAGATAGATGCGGATTTTTTAAGGTTAGTTTCTAAATATTTGTATATATGTATGTACTGTTGAAAAAATTCGGAAAAAAATCGGAAAAAATTAGTTTACAATCTACTAATTAATGTAACTTCGGTTATTGATCCATTGGAAGTTCAGTTTGAAAACAAGGCACAGATAGAAACTCCTTCGTTTGTTTTTTGAAATAAACTGAGCGAAATCCATAAAGGATGTCGTTAAACGTGTGAGATTTACGTCGTAGCGACCGCTAACTACATGAGTTAAATCACCCTATACTCTGGTGCACATATATTGTAAGCAAAAGTAAAATAACAGGAACTAAATATATGTAAATCATTGTAAAGTTTTTAGCAATAAATGCGTCGGAGCCGACAGTCATAAACTAGTCACAAACGAAAGAGGGTCGCCAGCCGTCAGCTATAAACCTGCAAGGGTCAGCCACCTGGCAGCCATAAACCTGCAAGGGTCAGCCACCTGGCAGCCATAAACCTGAAAGGGTTAGCCACCTGGCAGCCATAAACCTGAAAGGGTTAGCCACCTGGCAGCCATAAACCTGAAAGGGTTAGCCACCTGGCAGCCATAAACCTGAAAGGGTTAGCTACCTGTCAGCCATAAACCTGAAAGGGTTAGCCACCTGGCAGCCATAAACCTGAAAGGGTTAGCCACCTGGCAGCCATAAACCTGAAAGGGTTAGCCACCTGGCAGCCATAAACCTGAAAGGGTTAGCCACCTGGCAGCCATAAACCTGAAAGAGTTCGCCACCTGGCAGCCATAAACCTGAAAGGGTTAGCCTCCTGGCAGCCATAAACCTGAAAGAGTTAGCCACCTGGCAGCCATAAACCTGAAAGGGTTAGCCACCTGGCAGCCATAAACGGACCGTTTTTAGACCTTCACCGCCTTCCGACAGGAAGGGAAAACGATATTTAACCCCGGGGCTTCTGACCCTAAAATCCAGTCTAGTCTCCTTATCAGCCTCTGAGTCTCCTCATCCACCTTTACTCGGTGACTACTTACGCCAGGGCCCTTGGCCCTGGAAGTCAGTCTCTTAGACTCCTCGTCAGTCTCTCCGCATCCGCCTCTGAGTCTCTCACCCATCTTTTAGTCTCCTTGCAGACCATCTGACGACTTGTACCCGTGGCGCTGCTTGGCTTCCGCTTGAACTCTGAAAACTTGACTTATTCTTTATGAAACCTCTGTACCTCTTCTCTTGAACATAGTGCATTGTCGGGGCACATACCTATCATAAATGGAGTCAGATAGTAACGCCGTCATGGAACAATGGTTCATGTTATAAACTCAAACAATCCACACTTGTCACCAGGGCTTGGGTGATTAGGCACTCCCCTAGTGGCAACCCGACATACGCATTATTACGTATTAAGTTTTATAAGTCGATGAGGAAGTTGTAGTGCAAAACCCACAACATCACGATGACCAAAACGACAATGAAGCATGCCTTGAGAGGGTAGAAACAATATCTGTTTTCAATAAAGTAGGCACAGACTATAGACAGTGACAGGAATGGTGAAGGGTAAAAACAGCTCACTGATGACGAAATAGTTGAGATTCACTCGCAGAGCCTAGCACTTGCCGAAGCGATATCTTTGACATTGAGGCAGATTCATTTGAGAAAATGTAACTGTATATCGCAAGCAAGCGGCAATTGGCCAGCTTATCACCTTTTTTGAAGATTTAAATTCTGAAACATAGCTTAGATAAATTACTATAAATAAATTATAGAGTTTAGAAAAATCGTATCTGAGAGTATGTATTTGTTCTATATGTATATACATATGTACTTCTTGAAAGTATACATATATTAGTGAACTGGAAACACTCTTTTTCATTACCCCAGATAATCGATCCTGTACTTCATATATTTACTGTACTATTTATTTATATAGTTTTTTTACCTTTCTCCTTCTTTTTTTATATATTCTTTTGAGTAACCAATAAATAAATAAAACTACTTTGACAACTCTATATTTTACTTAGAAAACAGCATTAGCTATATTAATGTATTATATTAATTACCCTTTTACAGTCTGTGCACAAGCTCCTTTACTTTAACTTTTCGTTTTCTTCTTCCGGCCGGTGTCACAATATATGCAATGTGTTTTAATTTTGGAAAAAAATCTTGTCTTCTCCGTTCAATTCAATCCAACTCCTCCCTTTCTCTTCTTATCATCTGCCGCCAATCCTCCAGCGATCCTGGCTCCCACTTATGGCAATAAATTTCACGCCATTGGTACATAACTTAATGTTCAAAAGTTTCCAGGGGGCAATTGCTGCTATGCAGATAAAATAAAAATAAACTTGCAGCCTAAAACTGATAGGAAATTTATATAGTAAATCATACAATTCTTTATTCAGGGAATAAAGTGTATAATTCGATGTGATTTTGTCTTCATTACTTGTTTTCACGTGGATATTTCTTATTTTTATGGTATTTGCCGTTTCTGAAGCATTTATTAGGGAAAGGTAAATAAGCAATGAAGGAATGAATTGGATTGTCTGAACCATGTTGGAAGAATGCCAATGGTTTTGGCTGCGCAGCTGAGTATCATGTAAAGAACAATGCACAAAACAGCACAGTCAATTTGTTAAGATGCTTAGCCTGAATAATACATATATTTGTTTTTCTATAAGTTAAGGTTTGGACGTCGTAGGCAGCCAGCCTAATCCTTAAGTCATCGGGATGTAAACATCCCGAATGTATTTAGAGAGGCTTTAAAAGCTCAAATAAAAACAGTCTTGTGACAACTCTCGTTCAGTAACTACATTCAACCTCTTTCCTTTTTCTTCTCGTTTTTCGTTGACGATCGTTAACTGGTGCCGAAACCCGGGAGCGGAGTGGGTTCGAGTCATTAACGTGCGAGTTGGTTTTTGTTTTTTTTTTTCCTTCTTATTCACTTTCGTGTGATTTAATTAAAGTAGGTAATGGTGGAATTGCGGCCGGCAGCGTTTGAAGTTCCACAGTTACCTAAAGAAACCATGGCTGAAGCCCATGCGAACACACTGGCGTGGATGAAGGTGCGGGCAGTGACGTCACAGGACATGAGGAAAATGATCTCAGACCTCGAAAAATTTTCTGGGGAAATAGGTGAGTTAAATCATTTTCTCAAAGGTGGAGATAGGATTATGGAGAGGATACAAGCCAAGATGGACGAAGGGTTACTCGACCCAGGTGACGCTAAGTCAATAAAGGCAGACCTGGTGTGCAGGGTGAAAAGGAAGGTGCTGAACCTGATACAGGCGGACGAGGAAACCCCGTGGGAGATAGTAAAGACGAGACTGAAAAAAGCATATGGGGGGGGACGATGGACCCCAGAGGAGGATATATTCCAAATGTTTCGAGAAATGAAATCTCCGAGACAGAATAGTGGACAGTATGCTGCAGTCCTGGTTGTCCGCTACAATAAAATAAATGAGAAAATGAGGGAGACAACTAGCGCCGATGAAGTGGAGGGCAGGATGGGATTCCTGTCAACAATCTTAAAGGTACAATTAGCGAAGGAGACGGGAAGGAAGGAAGGGTTCCCTAATGAGCGATCGTTCCTCGAATGCGCCCAGGCGATGATAGATGCTAGCGCAAGGGAAGAAGAAGTAAAAATGAACGAAGATGACAAGATTGGAGCCAGATCCCATATAGGAGAAACAGGACCCCAAAAGCAGTGTGGAGGAGACAGGAAACGCCGTTTGCCGGTAGAGACAGGGGAGCGACAAGAGAGAGAAGATTGGGAATGACGAGGCCTAGGTACGCACCTCGGAAAGAAGAAAGGAAATGTCATGGTTGTGGAAAGACGGGCCATCTGGTAGCTCAGTGCCCTCGCACTAAGTGCTTTGAGTGTGGGGAAGAAGGACACATAGCAAGACAATGTCCATACTTGTTTCGTAGAAGGGAATTTCACAAAGCAGAACCAATGGAGGTGAACAACCAGGAAATCCGGGAGAGGCGGAGCGCGACACCAAGAGAAATTGGATCATCGGGCGACGAGTCATCAGGGACGTCGGAGACAGACGGAGAGGAGTCGAAGCGCAGCGGGAGCAGACGACGAGAGTGGCAGAAGAATCCCTCGCGCAGATGGGAGCGGCGTACGGAGGCCTGAGGAGAGTGGCAGCAGAGAGGCGACCGCATCCTAAGGTGCAATACAGTGCGGGAAAGGATGTGTGGTTTGCCAATTATCGAGTTCGGGAAGGGGGAGAGGTGCCTCATTGATACTGGCAGCACCAATACAATAATATCTCGTGGTGCGTTAGAGAGGTTGCGTAGAGGAGAGAGGGCACACCAGATCAAGGTATGTAAGTGTAAATTACTTACTCTTGGGGGACCCTGCGAAGTAATGGGAGAAGCGGTCGTGGGGCTGGAAGAATGGGCGAAAGTAATGGGTGACATAAAAGTACACGTCGTGGAAGACATGCCACGGGAATACCAGATAATAGTGGGGTGTGATTTACTGGGAAAAGTAGGCGCGCGCATCAAAAACGAGGGGGAGAACTGGAGGATCAAAATAGGGAAGCGAACCTATCGAAGCCGGGGGGGCGTAAGGGGCGAAACGGAGCAAATAGGAGCGGTTAAGAGAGTGGAGGATTGGAGGGAGAGTCTGAGGAGCGAGTTTAGGGATATTTTTTTCGCTGAAGGGGACAAGCTAGGAGCAACGGGGAAAACGCTACATGAGATCCCGTTAAAAGTAGAGCGGGTGACGTATGTGAAGGAGAGGCGGTATCCGCAAGCGCTCAGACAACACATTAGAAAGGAGATCGAGGATCTCAAGCGCCAAGGTATTATCAGAGATAGCACGTCTCCGTATAATAGCCCTTTGTGGGCAGTGAAAAAGAAAAGTCGACCGGGAGAATGTGAGGAAAAATACCGAGTCGTGGTGGATTTTCGGAAACTTAACGATAATACCCTGGACGAAAAATATCCGATCCCGCGGTTCGAAGACATCCTAGACAGACTAAACGGTGCAAAAATTTTTAGCACATTGGACCTAAAAGCAGGGTACCATCAGATCAAACTAGCTGCGCATGACCAACATAAAACGGCGTTTTCGTTTGAAAGAGGGCATTTTGAGTTCACGAGAATGCCGTTCGGTCTCAAAAATGCTCCAATAACCTTTCAGCGTCTCATGGACGAACTTCTGAGAGGAATGGACGAAAATATGTGCCAAATTTACATGGATGACCTGCTGATCTTCAGCCGAACGGAATCGGAACATATTCAACACCTCCGGAACGTATTTGAGAGATTAAGGGATTTCGGGTTGAAACTGTCAATAGACAAATCGTCACTGGGGCAGGAGCAGATTAGTTTTTTAGGGCACACAATCTCACAGGAAGGGGTTCAACCAGACTCGACGAAAGTAGAAGCGATCCAGAGAATGGAGGTGCCAAAAGATGTAAAAGGGATTCGGAGATTACTGGGCACGCTCAATTACTACCGCCGTTTCGTGCCGGACATGGCAGAATATATGGTACCCATTAACAATTTACTACGGAAAGGAGCACGGATAATGATCACGCCGCTGATAGAGCAGAATATCCGCAAATGCTTGGCACGTTTGCAGGAGGCGCCGATTTTGGCTTTCCCTAACTTTGAGAAGGATTTCACGATCACCACCGACGCAAGCGACTATGCCTTGGGGGCAGTATTGTCACAAGAAGGCGAAGACGGGGAAAGACCGGTGGCTTACGCGAGCAGACGCCTGACGGACACGGAGGCGCGGTACAGCGCTCTGGAACGAGAACTCCTCGGGATAGTGTGGGCCATTGGGCACTTCCGTCCGTATGTATTTGGCAGAAGGTTTCGAATACATACGGATCACCGACCTCTTCAATGGGTCGGAAAACTCAAAGAATCCTCCTCAAGGGTAACAAGGTGGAAGGAATTCTTAGCCCAATACAATCTGGATATTGTATATAAGCCAGGCAAAGACAACGTCGTGGCAGATTGGCTGTCGCGCGCTATTATGGTGAACGCCATAGAAGAAGGGGAAACATCGAGCGGTATGAGGCAGTTCATTGAGGAATGGACGCCTGGAGAAGCGGGCAGGAGCAGCACGCGGAAAGATAGTGACAGGAGTGCGGACACACCATCAGACGAGTCTATAGGAGAGAGACCGCGTGATATGGAGACGACGGACGAAATTATCAATGATAAGCGGAGGCAGATCATATGGAAAACTCAAACATCGGGTGCTCTGAAAATACTCCATAGTACGTACGGTAGGAGTCAGATCGCGACGATTTGGTCACCACCGGGAGTTCGAGGAGATCAAATTTGTCAGGCTCTCAAGGACGTGTCCAAACCCGGCAAAACACACCATTTATTCGTGGGCAACGAGACTGTGTGGGACAAAATTAAAAAGCTGTGGCAGAAAGAGCTGTTGGGGGTGGATCGCTCGTTCATTCGGTGTCTTTCCGTGGTCCAAACCCTGCGGGACGAGGAGCAGCAACGCGAGGTAACACTGGCGTATCACCAAGGAAAAACCAACCACCGCGGTGGGCAGGAGACGGCACAAGCACTACGAAGGCGCTATTTTTGGTGGGGGATGCAGCGGACTATTCAGGAGGTAATCGGAGCATGCGAAGTTTGTCAGAAGACGAAATATGATAGACATCCCCCGCAGGGACTCCAGGAGGAATCACCCACGGCAGAAGCACCACTGACGGAGATTCAAGTGGACACCTTCACGTGGCGGGGTTTTAAGTGGGTCACTATCATCGACCCATTTAGCAAAGTGGCTATGGCCTACGCGGTGGGAGACAAGTCATCAGATTCCATATTACAAGCCCTCAACACATGGTTTCAGTTCTACGGCATACCAGAGAGGATCTCGTCGGACGGGGGACGGGAGTTTGACAATGCAACCGTGAGAGCCGAAATGCAAAAACGGGATGTGGTATGGCATTTTAATACCCCCGGGCATCCCAAGAGCAGGGGAACCATCGAAAGGTTACACAGCACCCTCAGCGACCACTTACGCGTGTACCAGGTGGATAAAGGCCTGTCGGCGAACGTAGCGATGCCAATGGCGGTGGCGGCATACAACCACTCGATACATGCCACGACGGGGTTAGCACCCTTCGAAATATTGTTTGGATTACGAGTGAGACCGAGGAACTGGCCAGAGACGGTGGCGGATGAGGGAATGGTGGCACAGCTCCATAACACCCACATACAGCTCGGAAAGATGTGGTACAAAGTACGCGATAAGATTATGCGCGAAAAATCCAAGCGCGTGGCACGGGCAAATTTGAAGGTGCGTGATCGCATAGGAGCAATATCGATTGGGACCGTTGTGTACAGAAAAGTCGTGTCAAATCGTAGTAAGGAACTTGTTCGGTATGAGGGGCCCTTTAAGGTCATCATAATTCGGGAACATAATCTCGTGACCATCGAGAGTATGACCACCCCAAAGAAGAGGCGAACCGTTCACATTGAACAGTTGAAACTCCCAACACAGGGGGGAGGGTGTTGAATGTGCGTAAGATGGTGTGCCCTCGATCCGATACGGAGCAACTGATCCGGAATCATATGTTTCACATGTTCACATTCACATGTGCTGCTCAGAGAGAGTTTTTGTTTTCATTATTTATATTGTGGATGTTCCATTTTTTTTTACCTGGCAGCCACCGGGTCCAGGGCGAATGTATTATTTTTTGTTATTATTATTTTTGTTTTATTTCTGTATTATCTCTTTTCTTTGTTTTTTTGTGAGGACTATGAATATATTAGACCGTAAACGTGATGTAAGGGATTACAGGCTGTGTGCTGAGTGCGGCGGACCTTGGAGTTTACGAAGAGATATGCGTAAACTGGCAGGGGGGAGTTAAGGTTCGGACGTCGTAGGCAGCCAGCCTAATCCTTAAGTCATCAGGATGTAAACATCCCGAATGTATTTAGAGAGGCTTTAAAAGCTCAAATAAAAACAGTCTTGTGACAACTCTCGTTCAGTAACTACATTCAACCTCTTTCCTTTTTCTTCTCGTTTTTCGTTGACGATCGTTAACTTATAACAAATGTAATACTTACCAAACACAATTACGTAATAAGATATTTCTAATTACAGTTCACTAGCCACTTTTAATATCCAGGCTACGTGTTTAAATATTTCAATTTGCTCATTTGTACTTAACTCGTTTCATATTTCCATGCTGTAGCCATTTTTTTTTTTTATTTCAATAGTATTGTTTTAGGAGAAGTGTTTCGTGCACTCACCTGACATTTAGTAATAAGGTAACGACTGTTCCCAGCCGCAGAGTACACGTGCTCAGGTCATAAAGGTGCGATCCATGTAAAGAATTAATTTGTACCTGAAGCCACGAAGCTGATTCACACGTCCGTCCTGGCCCTATGAGACAGCTGGCTATAATTAGAAATAAATTACTGTGAGTCGAGCAAAAAGGCAGTAATCCTTTGGAAAAGTTGAAAGGGCTTTTAGAGGGGAAATGCGGTCGGTTCGGGTTTGCTGGACCGTTTCACAGGAGCTGGCTCTGGAGCTCCGGTGCTGTGGGCCTATGTTCCCCACCCACTGATTGAAACATTTCAAAGGCAGGAGGCACTACCCAAATAGTGACAGCCATACCTTCTAAATGGATTAAGTAATCTACCTTTGTATTTAACCTGCCCGCTTTATCAAGTTCACAAACAGAGCGTAACGATTTTTTTTCATTATTTGATTTAACAGCTGATTTAATGGCTACCGTAACATCATCACGTTACTACAAATTAATGACAAGTTATCAGCTTAATCATATTTTGGGATTAATTTTTAGTGTGATTTAATTATAAATTAACGCACAAA
Source organism: Acanthosoma haemorrhoidale (assembly GCA_930367205.1). NCBI lineage: Eukaryota > Metazoa > Arthropoda > Insecta > Hemiptera > Acanthosomatidae > Acanthosoma > Acanthosoma haemorrhoidale. The sequence continues at coordinate 107,207,699 of OV884013.1, forward strand.
TCGATTATTTTTTGTCATATCTAATTAAAATAATTCTAGAATTTACATACAGAATCTTTATGTTTCTATAGTTTTAGTAGTGCCAGACTGTTGAGATCTCACCTACCAATTTGAAGAAGTTTCAAATCTATTCTATTAAATAAGCATATTCTGATCATATACAACTAACAGCCAATCTAAGGAAGTAAATACTAAATAGATTATTTTTCACCTGACTAATTGCTATAAGAACATATCTTGATCCGATTTATCTCCTTCTTTGAGGATCTCATGGTCATTGAGCTATCTCTTCAAGTCCTCGAATTGAGCCTTATTTTTTCCCTCTTTTTTCTACTACCTACCATCGTATACCACGCATCGTATGTTTTGGATTATTTCCATCGGCATTCGCATTCTATCGGAAGATGATTTCCTTTGGCTTAGGGATTCCCTTTCACTAGTTCTGGAGTCATTTTTACACGAATGAAAAAAATAACGTGACAATGTATTAGACTCGAATAACAACAATTCTATACGAGAATTATAAATCACAGAAAAAATAACATAATACTATTTTTTATGTTATATTTTGGGTATAGTTTAACAGTAACTTTATTATATCCATTATTGAGGAAACCAACTTTAAGACTTGAAATAGTTCGAAATCACGTTATGTCGCCTTTTTAAAGCCCCACAAAGATAAGCACTAGGCGAACTCTTGATGTGTATGATCTGCCTCTAGAGTTATGAAAAACTTTTAAATCTTGTTATGGTGACCACTGAGTGAGTTCTAGACATGAGCATTATTTTATTTTAGAAATGTAAATTTAATTGGACATCTAGGTTTTTATATAGATCCTCATGCAAGGCATAAGAGACATGAGTTAAACAAACGTTTTCGGCGCTATGCAGATTACTAAACAGAATCTCTAACCTCACACAAGATAACAAACTGCTCATAAGCAAAATTAGCATTACGGGTAACTATGGGAGACCGCCAACCTTAAAACAATACAATCCAAAGTACTCAGAACTGTAGTCAATTTTCCATTTTATATTGCAAACTTATCCCTTCATAGGGATCTCCTTGTCCCTACTGCCCTTGACGTTATACCCTCAAGATGGAATATTTATCCAGTTCCTATACTATATACTCGTCCTTATGGTCCCATCGTCACCTGATCCATTGTAAATATAAATATATGCCATGGAATGATAGGATTAACCACCATCCCCACTCAAGTCCCGAGCGTCTGTGGCACTCATGCTCCCTCTCTCACTCTGTTCTCCATCACATGGTGAAACGATTGGAAGAGAAGGAGGCAAGCCCTACCAGGCCTCTACCAGCAGAGGGGGGAGCTTCTGGGCGGAATGTGTATGTTCATATTGTATAAATGTGAATTTTATGTGAATATAAATAATTTGTTACATCCCAATAATAATTCTGTACCAGAACATCATATTTTTTCAAATAACGATATTTATTTACATAAATGCAAATTAATATTTTCACATTGATAAGTTTCATATCAACAGTCATTCAAACAGTAGCAATTTATAAGTAAAGCGGTGCAATCGAAAATGCAGATGATGAATTCGAAAAGGAATTTTTTTCCCCATCCCTTGACTTTGATGGCCAGGAGGAACCAGCGACAACAGACAGGTCGGTTTGAAAGGGAACGAGAAGAAGAAAGAGGACCAGTCGTGAAAATTATTAATGAAGGCAGAGTAGCTGGAGACGAGATTGCGGAGTTTTTGGAGGTAATGAGAGAGACAGACAATAGAACGCTCATGAAAAATGCACGAGGAGGCTGGCCACCTTAAATTAAAAGGGTCCCATGGCTGAGGGATTAAATCCGACCATCTGACACTCCGTTCTCCTTACTACTTCATCTCTCATTCCATCTGTTACATCTCATCTCCTTCGTCGGCCGGCCTCTACCTCCCTTCTTCGGCGAGGACTTTCCTTAACTGTTTAATCATTTACTCCCTTCCGAAAATTTCCAGTCATGATTCCAACCCCTCAGGCCAAACGCAACGTAAATCACCTTCAAATTATGTGTCATACTTTCTCCTTACTACTTCATCTCTCATTCCATCTGTTACATCTCATCTCCTTCGTCGGCCGGCCTCTACCTCCCTTCTTCGGCGAGGACTTTCCTTAACTGTTTAATCATTTACTCCCTTCCGAAAATTTCCAGTCATGATTCCAACCCCTCAGGCCAAACGCAACGTAAATTACCTTCAAATTATGTGTCATACTTTCTCCTTACTACTTCATCTCTCATTCCATCTGTTACATCTCATCTCCTTCGTCGGCCGGCCTCTACCTCCCTTCTTCGGCGAGGACTTTCCTTAACTGTTTAATCATTTACTCCCTTCCGAAAATTTCCAGTCATGATTCCAACCCCTCAGGCCAAACGCAACGTAAATCACCTTCAAATTATGTGTCATACTTTCTCCTTACTACTTCATCTCTCATTCCATCTGTTACATCTCATCTCCTTCGTCGGCCGGCCTCTACCTCCCTTCTTCGGCGAGGACTTTCCTTAACTGTTTAATCATTTACTCCCTTCCGAAAATTTCCAGTCATGATTCCAACCCCTCAGGCCAAACGCAACGTAAATCACCTTCAAATTATGTGTCATACTTTCTCCTTACTACTTCATCTCTCATTCCATCTGTTACATCTCATCTCCTTCGTCGGCCGGCCTCTACCTCCCTTCTTCGGCGAGGACTTTCCTTAACTGTTTAATCATTTACTCCCTTCCGAAAATTTCCAGTCATGATTCCAACCCCTCAGGCCAAACGCAACGTAAATTACCTTCAAATTATGTGTCATACTTTCTCCTTACTACTTCATCTCTCATTCCATCTGTTACATCTCATCTCCTTCGTCGGCCGGCCTCTACCTCCCTTCTTCGGCGAGGACTTTCCTTAACTGTTTAATCATTTACTCCCTTCCGAAAATTTCCAGTCATGATTCCAACCCCTCAGGCCAAACGCAACGTAAATTACCTTCAAATTATGTGTCATACTTTCTCCTTACTACTTCATCTCTCATTCCATCTGTTACATCTCATCTCCTTCGTCGGCCGGCCTCTACCTCCCTTCTTCGGCGAGGACTTTCCTTAACTGTTTAATCATTTACTCCCTTCCGAAAATTTCCAGTCATGATTCCAACCCCTCAGGCCAAACGCAACGTAAATTACCTTCAAATTATGTGTCATACTTTCTCCTTACTACTTCATCTCTCATTCCATCTGTTACATCTCATCTCCTTCGTCGGCCGGCCTCTACCTCCCTTCTTCGGCGAGGACTTTCCTTAACTGTTTAATCAT